>CM039506.1:27134618-27348866 GCA_022432975.1 Begonia masoniana | reverse complement strand
ATTCCCGAATGGAAATGGGAGAACGTTACAATGGACTTCGTTGTTGGTCTGCCAAGAACAGTTAAAGGCCATAATAGCATTTGGGTCATAGTGGACAGATTAACGAAGTCGGCCCATTTTCTACCTGTGAAGACGACGTTCACCATGGATCAGTATGCCGAGCTGTATATTAGTGAGATTATTAAGCTGCATGGCATTCCTGTATCAATCGTCTCAGACCGTGATCCCAGATTCACTTCCAGATTTTGGAAAAGTTTGCAAAGCTCCTTGGGCACTAGATGGACTTCAGCACGGCATTTCACCCACAGACGGATGGACAATCTGAGAGAACGATTCAGACATTGGAGGATATGCTAAGATCGTGCGTGCTGGAATTTCATGCTCCTTGGAGTAGATACCTGCCACTTGTGGAGTTTGCTTACAACAATAGCTACCAGGCTACGATCGGTATGGCTCCATATGAAGCACTTTATGGCAGGAAGTGTAGATCCCCATTATGTTGGGATGAAGTCGGAGAAACCAAGCTTATCGGCCCCGAAATACTGCAACAGATGTCTGGGGTAATAACGGCGATCAAGCAAAGAATCCAGGCTGCACAAAGTCGACAGAAGAGCTATGCAGACCATCGGAGAAGGGATTTAGAGTTTGCTGAAGGTGATGAAGTATTCTTGAAGGTGTCACCTTTCAAGGGCGTGATGAGGTTTGGAAAGAAAGGGAAGCTAAGCCCAAGGTTCATTGGCCCTTTTCCCATCTTGAAGCGTGTGGGAAGCGTGGCGTACAGACTACAGTTACCTGCGTCTATGGAAGGAGTACACAATGTTTTTCACGTGTCGATGCTGAGGAAATGTGTACGAGATCCAACTCAGATCGTGGAACACGTGGACTTCGATATCATGCCGACATTGACATATGAAGAGAGGCCCATACAGATTCTGGATACCTCAGTCAAGGTATTGTGCAACAAAGTGGTCCCATTGGTGAAAGTTTTATGGCGTAATCACAATGTGGAGAATGCCACATGGGAAAGAGAAGCGGATGTTAGGACTCAATATCCGGATCTCTTTGCTTAGGCAAATTTTGGGGACAAAATTTCTGTTAAGGTGGGTGGAATGTAACACCCGGCATTTTTGCCTATGTAATTATTCCCCGAATATGTAAGCAGAATTTCTCCGATATGAATGCAATGATTGTTTTTAATAAAATTGTCGATGTGTTTAATCGAGCGAGGGTGATTCGTGAGACCGTATCGATTAAACTAAATAATGTTTTAGTTAAAAAACCAATGAAAGGGCAAATTAGGAAGAAATTAAGGTTGGTGGGAGAAAACAAATAGATGATTGACATGTGGCAGCTTGTTGAAGAAGTTAAGTTCTTTCTCCTACGTGAATGTTCATTCACTTCTCTGTTTCCCCTCATCCCTCTCGGCTTTCTCTCTTCCAAGCGATTGAAACAAAACTTCCACACTTTGTTTCTCCAGCGTTTCTCCGTTTTCTTCAGCAAAGGTGAGCGTCTTTTAACGCTAATAAATTTGGACAAGTTTAAGGTGAGTTTTTATCGAAGTTTAGGGTTTCGGTTTTCGGTGAAAACTCACTGTTTCTGGATGAAAACACGTTGGTGTGTTTTCTAAGGAGTTGAAATGTGTTTGCTGCAATTCCTACGAGATATTAGTTAGCATTTGTAGCGTGTTTAAACTCTGAACATTCATGCTACAGGTCCGAGCTTTCCAGAGACGTTCGAGCATACTACTTGGCTGCACACAGGTAAGTTCATGCATCTACGTTGGCCCTTAAGGCCCTACAACTCGGAGGTACTAGGTCTGGTTCGGGTAGATAGGTTTTAGGTTATGTTTTAAGTTAAACGTGTTTCCGTTATATTCCGTTTCCTGTTGTATTTATTCTGTCATCTGTGAACGTTAAGTTTAAGCATCGCACTTATTCATGCATACACGTTTTCCTGTAAAATCATGCAAATGTTTTCAGCACTGGTTTTGAAGTAAGTAATATAAAATCCTGTAAAGAAAATGTATGGTTAAGTGTGGACGAGGACTGGCATCCTGTCAAGTACTCCTGTTATGTCCTGAAAGTGGCATGTACATCCTGTTGCGCCAGCTCCTCCTCCCACTTATACTTTCCTGTCCAGTGAAACGTAATGTAATGTAATGTTCATGTATTTGAAAATGTTCATGTATAGCATATGCACACTGCATTTCATGTTCTTACTGAGCTCTAGGCTCATAGATGAACTCCCTGTTGTAGGTACGGATCCCGTGGATGAGGACTTGGTGCCTCAGGCCGATGTGTAGGTTGCAGTTGGTGGATCGAGCTCTCAGGGTTGGTTGCTGCAGCCAGACATATTTCTGTCCCGAGGTTTAAGTTTTTAAAGTAAAGTTCATGTGTGTAAACTCTACTGTGATTCTGCTGGTTTTGGTTTTAAAACTCTGTTGGGATTCTGTTGGAAATTTGGATAATGTATAGGTTTTGATGTTTAAGTTTTAAACCTCTATATTTGACAGTTGAATTATGGTTCGAAGTATTCTGAAATTTGTTTGGAATATTTTCTGTTAGTCTGTGCATGGATAGTTTCTGGTTTTAGAGCTATCCATGCAGTTTGTTTTCTCGAATCTTTGTCATGTTGTCTGTCATGTTGTCAAATATGTTGTTTTAAAACTGTGTTTTGAAATCGGGTTTTTAATAAATTTAGAAGTTTTATGCCTTCTGTTGTTATGTCTTCTGTTGATATGTCATCCTGTTAAATGTTGTCAATCCAGTCATCCGTCCAGTTATATGCCTTAGTCATCCGCCCAGTCAAAGTCAATTCAGTCATCCGCCCAGTCAAAGTCAATTTAGTCATCCGCCCAGTGAAGTCAATTCAGTCTTCCGCCCAGTTTAAAATTTTTGTCTTCCGGTTGACGTCAGCATAAGTCTTCCGCCCAGTTTATAAATTTTGTCTTCCGGTTGACGTCAGCATAAGTCTTCCGCCCAGTTTAAAATTTTTGTCTTCCGGTTGACGTCAGCATAAGTCTTCCGCCCAGTTTATAATTTTTGTCTTCCGGTTGACGTCAGCATAAGTCTTCCGCCCAGTTTATAAATTTTGTCTTCCGGTTGACGTCAGCATAAGTCTTCCGCCCAGTTTATAATTTTTGTCTTCCGGTTGACGTCAGCATAAGTCTTCCGCCCAGTTTATAATTTTTGTCTTCCGGTTGACGTCAGCATAAGTCTTCCGCCCAGTTTATAATTTTGTCTTCCGGTTGACGTCATCTTTTCTTCCGATGACGTCATACGCCTTTCGCCCAACAACTTCCTGCTTCTATGCTTATGATTTCCGGTTTACTTCCTGTCCATTCTGTTTAATTATTTTCTTCGCCATTTCTTCTCTTCTGTTATCCGTTATTGAATCCCGTTTTGTTTTCAACTCCTGAGAACTCTCTCTCTCGGTGAAGTTTTATAGTTTGTAAACGTTCTGTTCCCTGTTTTCTGTTATAAAAAAAAATATATGTGCCCGTTTTCTGCAAATGTCCCGGAGTGACGGCTCGGTTCTCGGATCCCGATCGGGTTCGGTTTCGGGTCGCCACACACAGACTCATAGAAGTGATTTTTGCAAATATTGAAGGAAGACCTAGACACTCCAGATGGATGCGGATGGACAATTGTGTCGGATCGACAAAAGGTACACGTGTGTTGGATCACATTTGATATTGTTTGTCGTATATCTTATTTAGTGGTGTAATTGTACTGCGTAGGAAAGTTCTGTCTAGGAGACTGGATTTTAAGTGGGACCGTTTGTGAACCCTCCAGCCTTTCCTAAGAACTTACTTGGAAAGGTGGTTCTGTATAAAAGATTGTCTAGTACAGTCTTTCATGGGAATTATCTTGATCAGTACTCTCCACATTGTGATTGTTATATTGTTTTATGTTGACTTAGTTTTTATTTCACATATTAGGGGTTGTCGCGTGCTGTGGAGGAAGAATTAGGTTTAGACGAACACCGCTACTACCTCCGGCATATGTACATAAACTTCAAAAGCCAAGTTCGGGGCAAAGCCTTCATAGATGCAATATGGAATGCGGGCCAGGGCAACCACAAATTTTCATTTTGAGATAGAAATGAGGAAACTGCATCAGATTCACCCGGATGCCCACGCATGGCTTCGACGAACAACCGCCTAGCTATTGAGCTAGTCATACATTTTCTTTGATTCTCAAGTGCGATATGAGCTTGAATAATTTATGTGAGTCGTTCAATGCAGTTCTATTGTCAACCAGGGACAAACCGATCTTGACCATGTTCGAGATGATTCAAAAGTCCTTGATGACTCGCATTGTAAAAAAATACGAGAAGATGTTCTCATCAACAGACCTCATGTGTCCTAAGATAAAGAAAAAGCTTAGGAAGCTAGAACGTGTAACTCGAAATTGGAATGTTGTGTTCGCGGGAGGTGCACGATTTGAGGTAAACAATGACAACGAACAATAAATCTACTCCATGCATGCATTTCATGAGACTATAACTGAAAAATTTCGTTCATTGACACTATCACTGGGCGACGTATGTATAAATGTACTCAAACTTCATTCGTCTCATTAGTGGCATTGACATGTGGCCCCCGTACATTTAATGAACCCAATCATTCCGCCCGAGAGAAGGCGCCAACCTGGTAGGCCGAAGAAGAATAGAGTGCACGATGTCGATGAGCTGTCGAGGTCGACAATTTCTAGGAATAAATCTACGATGGCGTGTCGTATACGTTGGCATCACGGGTATAATAGTTGCACTTGTCCTGACAGGGGATCCATTTCAAGCGCTGCTTCCGCTTCTGATTTTCAAGACACATTTATGGGTTTCCATACATTTGACGGGACGCAAGTACATTTCAACAAATTTTTCATTATTTTTCTTAATATAATTTTTATTATATGCAAGAATTTCGACACACGGCTATGGACGAAAAAATGTATGACTATATTCGGATTGTAATTCGTTATATCGGCTTCTTCGGACCAGAAGGACATCGTAAAGCTAAGCTTAATACTTGCAAGACACATTTGAAAAAGTTGTCAAAATATGTTTCGTTAGATTATGAAAAGAGTCGATTACTCAATCACATTGATGAATCTTTCAAGATTAATGGAGCGAAACATATATTAAATGAGATTCATTCAAAGACAAAGAGGCAGTGAACATGCGAAAAAGTTAGATTATGTTTACCGCATGTTCACAACATCCTTCTTTTGGAACGAATGTCATTTAATCTATGTTTTTCTTTATCAATCTCGGAAGATCCATCAATGTGATTGAGTACTCCACTCTTTTCATAATCTAACGAAATGTATTTGGACAACTTTTCAAAACCTGTCATGCAAGCATTAAGCTGCCTTCCAATATCGTGTGTTGAAAAACATGAAAAATTTGCTATTATCTTTCCATAGTTTGGTGAACAAACGGTCAAATTTTCAAGTAAATCCAATGTCGTGTGGTATTTTTTTGAAATTAATTTTTTATAATGTGTAATGTAAGTAGGTTTTATGATTTAATTCCCTAAAATGAAAATAAATCGTACTAGTGCTTGAAAATCACAAAAATTTTGCTATTATCTTTCCATGGTTTGGTGATTAAACAGTCAAATTTTCAAGTAAATCCAACATCGTTTGTTATTTGTTTAAAATTAATTTTTTATAATGTGTAATGTAAATATGGTTTATGATTTAATTCGCTATAATGTCAATAAATTGTACAAGTACTAGAAAATCATGAAAATTTTTCTTTATCTTTCCATGGCTTAATGAACAAACGGTAAAATTTTCAAGTAAATCCAATATCGTATAATATTTTTTTAAAATTAATTTTTTATAATGTGTAATGTAAGTACGTTGTATAATTTAATTTGCTAAAATGACAATAAATCATACAAGTGCTAGAAAAATCATGAAAATTTTTCTATTATCTTTCCATGGTTTGGTGAACATATGGTTAAATTTTCAAGTAAATTCAATATTATTTTGTATTTTTTTAAAATTAATTTTTTTATAATGTGTAATTTAGTGAAAAAAAGTTGAAAAATCCGTCATAATTTCTTATGTTTTATGACTTCCACATAGTTAGTTTCAAACAGTTTCTACATATTCAAATGAAAAGTTATAATCACCAAACAGTTCAAGAATTTTGTAGATACAACTAAATTACATAAAAAATAATTACATTAAAATAAAGTAAATAAAAAGTAAACTACATGAAAAATAAACTAAGATGACGGGGAGGGCGGTTGAAAATCGTCGTCATCGGCCTCCATCCAATCCTGGATGATTTGCCTCGTATCTCTTTGGTAGTTCATCATCCCTCGAAGGTACTTCATCATCTGTCTATGGGACTTCATCACCTCTCTTTGGAATTCTGCCTGTCTAATTTCGAGCTGATAGAATCTCTCTACGAGAAAACATACCTCTGGCTGCGCTGGGGCTTCCTCCATAGGAACATCTTGAGAGATGGATGCTCTCTTATCTCTCTTCTCCATCCACGTCCCGTCGACTTTAACCAGGCTCATCTGAATCAAATGAAGCCTATCAAAAACGTCGGCAGCCGACTGTGTCCTCATCTACTCTCCAGAAGGAAGCTCAATCTGTGTGACGACCCCAACCCCAGTGGGCTGTCGGGACCGCCCATGGAACTTGACTTGACTTAACTTATACATGAACACATTTTGGGGTATAAAATTTTTCGACTTTCGTTTAAAACTTAACACGGTTTTTGGATTTTAAATTTTCTTTAAAAACATTTGAAAACGTACTTGAAACGTAGACGGAGGAACATAACATTAAAATTAAAATGGATACAAACATGGTTTGGACCACGTGGGCACACGTGTTGCCCAGCCGGCACGCGCATCATCGTTCGCAACGCCCTACCGGCACGTGCACGTCGCTTGGTTGGTGAGCGTGCAGTCGCGATGCGTGCGTCACCCTGTCAAGGTGCGCACACGTTGCTCACCCGAGAGCGCGTGCTAGACCTCCCCCCTTCACAAACCTTTTTCCTGGGCAGACGCACCGCTATCTGGGATCATATTCAGTATACGGGTTAGTCATTACCTCATGATCTTCTCCATCCCTAGGGTAGGAGTTTTTGCCTTCCCAATGATTTGAACCCTGGCCTCTAGGGCTTATGACCAAGAGTTCCCCATCACTGGTACAACTTTGGCTAGTAGCTCAAGTGGTACCAGTGATGGGAACTCTTGATCATAAGCCCAGGAGGCCAGGGTTCAAATCACTGGAAAGGCAAAAACTCCTACCCCAAGGATGTAAAAGATCATGAGGTAACGACTGACCCATATACTGGATCCGGATCCAGATGGCGGTGCGTCCGCACAGGAAAAAGGCCGGTGAAGGGGGGAGGTAGTTACAAAAAAAGGCGCTGTGACGACCCCGATCCCAGTGGGCCATCGGGACAGCCCAAAGAACTTGACTTTACTTAATTTATACATAATCACATTTTGGGGCATACAATTTTTCGACTTTCGTTTAAAACTTAACTCAGTTTTTGTATTTTAAAATTTCTTTAAAAACATTTGAAAACATACTTGAAACGTAGACGGAGGAACATAACGTTAAAATTAAAATGATACAAATATGGTTCGGACCACGTGGGCACGCGCATCGCCCAGTTGGCGTGTGCATCGCCCAGCTTGCGCGCGTCGCCTGGTCGCTGAGCGTGCGGCGCCTCATTGGCACGCTCGTCGTTCACCCGAGAGCGCGTGCTAGTGGCATGCGATCGGGGGCTGATTGATTGCCGCCTGATGCGTGATTGATCGACGCCCGCTCCAGTGCCAATCGCCAGACCTTCAAGGAGCCGATTGATCGTGCGGAAAGCACCGATCGATCGAAACTTGTTCTGGTTTTCTTCCACCTAACATCAGCCGATCGATCGCGCGCGAAGTGCAGATCAATCGGCACCTCCTCTGTCCAGAGAACACGTAACACTGATAAGTGTGTATTTTACACACTTTATTGTACTTTTTTATACTTGATTTGATATACTTTAGTCAAGCATATGAATGATACTAATAATTTTGGTGCAAGTGTGTAGAGAAATTGAGAAATTATAGGTTCGAAAAGGAGAAAAGAAATGAGACAAATAAGCTGAAGAAGAGAAGTCTTCGATTGATTGCAGAATTGCAGGCGATCGAACGCAGAATTGAAGAAGAAAACAGAGAAGTCTGCGATCGATCGCAGGATTGCAGGTGATCCAACGCAGAATTGAAGAAGAAAACAGAGAAGTTTGTGATCGATCGCAGGATTCCAGGCGATCGAACACAGAATTGAAGAAGAAAACAGCCGATCGATCGCAGAATTATTCTCGATCGATCGGCTACGATGAATTATCGAAACCGAGCAGAGGCTCAGCCGAATGATCAGAGAACTCAAACTGATTGATCGGCTGGAGTAATATTTTTCGTGAAAACTGATCGATCGGCCACACTACAACCGATAGATCGACTATTTTAATTGCTGCAGATGTTTTAATCTTAACCGTTGATTGAGGCTGATGAACGCGTCAGATTGAGAGATTATGTATTTAACAAGTTGACCTAAGCAGACAACGGACACGCAGAGAGAAGAAGAGAGAAATTCTGAATACAACGGTAATTCGCAGAGAAAAAGAAGAAAACAGAGGAGAAAGAGATTTTCACAACAGCATAGTGTTTTATCTTCTCTTTAGTTTTTAACCATGAACATCTTTAGTTTTATTATTATTTTTGTTGTTGTTCTTTATTCTAACATGAACAAATTTTCTTTTCTAGGGCTACGATGTAGCCGAATTATGAATATTTAGTTTTTTCTTTAATTCAAGTTGTTGATTTTCTGTTTCGATATTGTGTTGAGTAATTTATTATGTTCTTAATGCTTGCGATTGCCTGATCACCAAAAGCATGTTTATAAGATTATTTTAAGATATGAGAGTTGCAAAATAATCGTGTACTGAATAATTTTTCATGAAAAGAATGTTAGGCTAGAGATAGCTAATGCGTTTATGTGGTATTTTAATTTCTCGTTCTTAATGTATTCAATTAATTCTCAGGATTAGAGACCGAGAAGTTATATTTCGTTAGTTGAATACGTTTATCATTGCTCAAGAGAGATTGATAAATAATTTTGTGAAATTTTCATGAACACATAGAAATAGAAATTAATGATTTGAATTAGGAATACTAAATAGGATTAATTTAGTTAAAATCGAAAACCCTAGAGCTTTCTCATTATATTCTCAAACTCATTTAATTTCCGCAAATTTACTTAAATTATTTTGTTGTGTTTTTTTTATTAAATCCAAAATCACCAAAGTTCTATATTCATTATAAATTGGGAATAATTTTGTTTGATAATTAGTAAAACTAGTACTCGTGGGTTCGACTCGTATTTATACACTTTATTACTTTTGCGACACGTTCACTTGCGTAGAATTTTTCGCAACAAGTTTTTGGCACCGTTGCCGAGGACTATTTGTTTGCTATTATTAGATTAAATA
Organism: Begonia masoniana; assembly: GCA_022432975.1. Classification (NCBI taxonomy): domain Eukaryota; kingdom Viridiplantae; phylum Streptophyta; class Magnoliopsida; order Cucurbitales; family Begoniaceae; genus Begonia; species Begonia masoniana. Next base: position 27,339,353 of record CM039506.1, on the reverse strand, counting down.
GTTCTAGTTTATATTTGAATTCAGTTTATTTTACTTTAGTTTATTTCTGTTCAGGTGTATGCGAAAACACGGAACTGACAGCCTAGTTCTTCTCGATCCAGAAATTGAACGGACCTGTCGTAAAAATCGAAAGGAAACGAGGACAGCAACTATGGATTTTGACCAAATTGAAGAAGTTGAGACACGGACGTTATTAGATTATGTGCTGCCATCTGTGGTCGGTGTTCAATCTGCAATTCGTAAACCAGCAATTACGGGCCACAATTTTGAAATCAAGCCAGGAACCATTCATATGATTCAGCTGTCACAATTTAGCGGTTTGCCATCCGAGGATCCGAATGATCACATTGCCAACTTCGTAGAGGTGTGCGATACCTTCAAATTGCATAATGTCTCTGATGATGCTGTTAAGCTATGATTATTTCCATTCTCATTACGAGATCGAGCAAAAAGTTGGTTAAATTCATTGCCGGCTGATTCTATTACCACATGGGCTGAGTTATGTCAATAGTTTCTCGCTAAATTCTTCCCTTTTGAGAAGACTGCGAAGTACCGAAATGAGATCGTTAATTTCAGCCAATTTGACGGAGAGTGTAACGACCCCGGCCAGGAGCCGTCACGTGTTCATGTCCTTTCATTAATCGTTTGCTTGACTTTTACTATTATTACATTCACTTACTATCTCTCAACAGACTTTCACATTTTACATATATATTTTTTTTTCTAAACTGGTAATAGAGACGCAGAACCATTAAGGAAGACGAACCCTCTCATGCCCAACTTCCCACGCCTCGTCGGCTCAAACTTTCACAGAGTCGAGCGACTGGACTCGGTCATCGGTTTCTTGACAATTTCGGGAAAAGAGGAAGTGCCCTCAATTCTCTTAACAAAATACCACTCGGGTCTGCATAGGTTGCATGCGTTGACAACCCTCAGAAATTTAGTCGTCCGGTCATCACGTGTATTACGCGTGACTCGCTTATCATCACCTAAAAGGAGACATCTTCCGGTGGGCACGTGGGCCTCGCGTGCTAAATTAAAACATCATTCGGTCACTAAGCGACAAAACACATTTTACATCTTCCGGTCGCTAAGCGACAAAACACATTTTACATCTTCCGGTCGCTAAGCGACAAAACACATTTTACATCTTCCGGTGACGTCATCCAGAAGACTAAACCATCATACAACTATTCTTCGGCATCTGCCGATGACGTCAGCCGGAAGACTAAACCATCATACAACTATTCTTCGGCATCTGCCGATGACGTCAGCCGGAAGACTAAACCAACAAACAACTACCCTTCGGCATCTGCCGATGACGTCAGCCGGAAGACTAAACCATCAAACAATTAACTCTCGGCATCTGCCGATGACGTCAGCCGGAAGACTAAACCATCAACAACTATTCCTTCGGCATCTGCCGATGACGTCAGCCGGAAGACTAAACCAACAAACAACTACCCTTCGGTATCTGCCGATGACGTCAGCCGGAAGACTAAACCATCAAACAATTAACTCTCGGCATCTGCCGATGACGTCAGCCGGAAGACTAAACCATCAACAACTATTCCTTCGGCATCTGCCGATGACGTCAGCCGGAAGACTACCTCTTCCAGCTTCCGTCTTACGGTAGAGAACTCTAAATCATCAAATGACTCCTTCCAACAGAAAGAGAACACAACTCATTCAAAATGCATATAGTGGAAGACTTAAGCAACTGACCATTTATAAATCTATATAATCATTCCCTGACTCAGTGATCCACTAGACAGTTTCAAAGCTCAACGTTTTAAATAATCTCATCCTACTTAAACTACCATATTCTTTAACATACTGTAACATAAGAGTCTTAACCAGGGGTCATAAATCGCCTCTCCAGTCCCGCACTGTCACCTTGAGCATCCTCCAGCAACCAGCCTTAAGCATCCTCTTTGAACATAACATCCTCACCTGAACCTTCTTCACCTACACCATAAGGTTTAACTATAAGCCTAATGCTTAGTAAGGAATGCATGCTGACAGATATACATGAGTACACAATTTAAAGGGACATAAGTTCATAAACCATTCTTCATTCATGTTCATCTTTATCCTTTACATAACATGTATTAAGGCAGGGAACGAGGGAGGAAGACTGGGGTACATAGTCATTTGCCTATCGCGGCAGTCGTACATAATCATTTGCCTACCGCGGCAATCATGATACATCACTCGGCCTCCCCAGTGGGAGAATTCGCGAGCCATACATATCATTAACTCGGCCTCCACCAGTGGGAGATTTCGCGAGTCATACATATCATTACTCGGCCTCCACCAGTGGGAGAATTCGCGAGTCATACATAGCATAGTCTTTTCCCCATTCTGCACTTAATTATGGTTACATTTACTTTTCATGTTCTCTACTTAATCATAAACATGGGCATAATGCATAGACATGAGGTTCACAGAGAAAAGTCATACCATAAGGACAAGTAGAACATCCTGTAACTTTACATTTACTTACACAACTTCTTCATGTCGTGGAAATAACAAATCATAGTCAACAAGTTAACATTTCAGTGATTTCCTAATACCCTTGCGGTGTAGGGCCCTAGTGGCCGGAAATCTTAACACATTCACTTACCTGGATTCCTTAGCAATCCGAGCTTCTTTCCTTTAAACTTCTTCACCTAAAACATGTACATTACAGTAGTTAAAACAAAGTCCTAATAGTCCTAATCATAAACCATCCTAGGATCTAATAGCTAAAGTCATTCCGATTCCTCTGTTGACACACTGCAGTCTGAAATCCGAAACTAGGTGGACAGGTTTTACCATTGATTAAATCCGAGTTGGTTACTTAAAATGCTCAGAATCGATTCGGGATGACATTTCTACTCTCAGATTTTAAAAAGTCTAAAGCTACTCGGCCACTGCTAAAAATATCCGAACTCAGTGCCGAGCTGAAAACAGAGCTCTATTTACTAATGAATGACTACATTGTCCATTTCATACCTCGGGTGTGGATTTGCAGAGAAGAGCAAGCTCGAAACCGGTCGTCGGCAGAGGAAAGTTCTGGTAGCCGAGAGCAAGAACTTGGAAGAGAAGAAATCGCCGAGAGGGAATGTCGGCTACAGTGGCAATAAATGAGATTTAAGGTTTCCATTTCCTATTTATACTAAATCCATCGATTTTAATTTACAAAACTGCCACCCAACCTAGTTTTACTTAACTTGTAATAATTTATCTTAACATTAAATTTTAAATCATAAAGGTTAAATAAGAGGGTGACAATGAAAATGGTCAGAAAATCACCTGGCCGAAATGTCGGGTGTTACATCCACCCCTCCTTAAACAAAATTTTCGTCCTCGAAAATTGCTCAAGCAAATAACTTAGGATATTTGTCCAACATCTCCTGCTGCCTTTCCCATGTGGCCTCTTCAATGCCGTGATTTGTCCATAAAACTTTCACCAAAGGGATCTCTTTGTTTCTCAGAGTCTTGACTGCATATTCCAGTATCTGTATCGGTTTCTCCTCATACTCTAGTGTCGGCTCTAAACCAATATCCGATGGCTGGATGACCTGCATCGGATCACGCATGCACTTCCTTAACATTGACACATGGAAGACATTATGAACTTTATCCAATGATGGAGGCAGTTGCAGTCTGTAAGCTGTACTCCCGATTTTTGCCAAGACAGGGAAGGGTCCAATGAATCTAGGATTAAGTTTTCCCTTCTTGCCAAATCTTAAGACTCCTCTAAATGGTGACACCTTTAAGAATACTTCATCTCCTACCGAAAACTCGAGTTCCCTTCTCCTTTGATCTGCGTAACACTTCTGTCGGCTTTGTGCAGTCATCATTCTTTTCCGAATAGTGGTAATCTTATCTGACATTTGCTGCAGAATATCAGGCCCAAGGAGTTTTGCTTCACCAACCTCGTCCCAATAAAGAGGTGACCTACATTTCCTACCATACAGTGCTTCATAAGGTGCCATACCAATGGTGGACTGATAACTGTTATTGTAGGAGAACTCAACTAGAGGTAATTGTCTGCTCCAAGTTGTCTGAAAGTCAAGTACACATGCTCTCAACATATCTTCGAGTATTTGAATCGTCCTTTCTGACTGGCCATCGGTCTGTGGGTGAAAAGCTGTGCTGAAAGATAACCTTGTACCCAATGTACCTTGCAAACTTTTCCAGAATCGAGAGGTGAACCTGGGGTCACGGTCAGAGACAATGGATACAGGGATCCCATGCAACCTAATAATTTCCTGAACATAAAGATCAGCAAATGGGTCCATCGTATAGGTGGTCCTTACAGGTAAGAAATGGGCCGATTTTGTCAGTCTATCCACCACAACCCAAATACAATCATGCCCTTTTGTCGTCTTAGGTAGTCCTACTACGAAATCCATGGCTATGTGTTCCCACTTCCACTCGGGAATAGGCAACGGCTGAAGAGTACCTCCTGGACGTTGGTGCTCGGCTTTGACTTGTTGGCATACTAAACAGGACTCTACATACTTAGCAACATCCCTTTTTAGGTTAGGCCACCAGTACTGTAACTTCAGGTCTCGGTACATCTTGGTGCAGCCAGGATGTACGGAAAAGGAAGAGGAGTGCGCCTCAGCCAAGATCAACTTACGCAATTCCACATCATTAGGAATGCACCACCGATTTCTAAACCTCAGGATCCCATCCTTGGAGAGACTGAACTCGGAGGTGGTGTCCTTCAACTTATCCATCATGCTGATATTTCCACTGAATCCTTCTGTTGTGCATCCTTGATCTTTTCCAAAATTGTTGGCTGAATAGTTAACTTAGCGAGCAAGACTGATAACTCCGGAACTATCTCCAAGTCAAATTTCTGAACTTCTGTTCTTAAGGGTATAGACATGGTTGAAATCACGGGCTGCATTGTTGTTGACATCCTACTCAACGCATCAGCTACAGAGTTAGCCTTCCCGGGGTGATACTTGATCTCAAAATCATAGTCCTTGACAAATTCCAACCAACGTCTCTGTCTCATGTTCAATTCCTTCTGTGTGAAGAGGTACTTTAGACTTTTATGGTCAGAAAACACCTCACATTGCTGTCCATATAGATAGTGTCTCCAAATCTTCAAGGCAAAAACAACGGCAGCTAATTCTAGATCATGGGCGGGGTAATTTTGCTCGTAACTTTTTAGCTGCCTAGAAGCATACGCTATAACTTTACCCTCTTGCATCAGAACACAACCTAAACCGACTTTAGAAGCATCACAGTAAACACTAATTTTCCTTCTTCGATTGGGAGGGTCAAAACAGGAGCTGTTGTTAACTTCAGTTTTAACGTCTGGAAGCTATCTTCACAGGCTTCAGTCCAGGAATACTTAATGTCCTTCTTTGTCAAACCTGTCAGGGGTTTAGCTATCATAGAAAATCCCTTGATGAATTTTCTGTAATAGCCTGCCAATCCAAGGAAGCTGCGGACTTCACTGGCATTCTTAGGTTGAGGCCAATCTTTTACTGCCTGAATTTTGGTTGGGTCCACAGATATGCCATTAGCAGAAACTACATGGCCAAGGAAATTAACCTTATCTAACCAAAACTCACACTTAGACAGCTTGGCGTAAAGTTGATGCTCCTTCAATGTCGTCAAAACTACTTTCAAATGTTCTTCATGGTCAGCCACAGTTCGGGAATATATCAAGATATCATCTATGAATACAATCACAAACTTATCCAAATACTCACGAAACACACGGTTCATTAGATCCATAAAAGCGGCAGGGGCGTTTGTCAAACCAAACGACATGACTAAGAATTCATAATGTCCATAGCGGGTTCTGAAGGCTGTCTTTGGTATATCTCCTTCTTTAACCTTCAGTTGGTAATAACCCGAACGTAAATCTATCTTTGAAAATACCTTAGCTCCTTGCAATTGGTCAAACAAATCGTCAATCCTGGGTAAGGGGTACCTATTCTTGATTGTCAACTTATTTAGTTCCCTGTAGTCTATGCACATTCTAAGAGAACCATCCTTCTTCCTTACAAATAAGACTGGTGCACCCCAAGGAGAACTGCTGGGGCGAATAAATCCCTTGTCAACCAATTCCTGCAGTTGAACCTTCAATTCTTTCAACTCAACAGGTGCCATACGGTAAGGATTTTTGGATACAGGTGATGCCTCGGGGTATGTATCAATCACAAATTCTATTTCCCTATCAGGTGGTATACCCGGTAAATCATCTAAGAATGCCTCGGGAAACTCTCGGACTATAGGAATATCCTGTAGCTCAATTTTATTCTTCACCCGGTCATCTATTACACTAGCCAGGTAGCTCTCACAACCACCTCTCAGCATTCGGTATATTTCTAGTGAGGATATAATTGGTATCTTACTTATTTTAGGAATAGCTTGGAAGGAATAATGGTTATCATTTGGGGGTCTAAAATCAACTATTCCAGATCGACAACTTATCGTGGCATGATGTCTAAATAACCAATCCATCCCTAATATTACTTCATACCCTCTTATGTCAATGACAATTAATTCCGCATAGAGATTCTTATCCCCTAAGGACACGACGTCACCCTTAACAATCTGCTCTGAATGTAGGGACCTCCCTGATGGCAACACAACACTATATAACCTTTCAGCTGGTAAGGGTCCTATGCTATGTTTGCATACAAACAAGGTTGATATAACGAGTGTGTGGCCCCTGTATCTATGAGTGTATAAGCAGCAAAACCACAAATCATGATGGTACCTGATATGACTGTATGTTGATCAGCTCCCTCATCTTCCATCAATGCATACACTCTGGGTACAACCCTTGCACGGTTCGGGTCTGGCGGCATGGGACAATCTCTGACCATGTGTCCGGTCTTATCACACCTGAAACAGCGGCCAGAAAGCAACTTGCACTCACCAGGGTGGTTCCTCTGACATGTAGGGCATAGAGGCGCCAGAGGTCTCTTTCCTTTTCCCTGGTCATCATTCTGGTTGAGGGGCCTCTTCATTCCATGCTGTTGTTGCTGTGGTCCCCTGTTCTGTCGTGGCTGCCAACCCTTGTTCTGACGTGGTGGCGGCTGAGCGTCCTTCATGAGTTTCTTTGGCTGTTCGCGTTGTGCATATGCTGTCATTTCTGCCTCTTCTAGCTCCAAGGCCTTAGCCGTCACTTCACCATAAGGTACATTATGTATCCCGGCAGTCTTCACTTTCATGTACAGACTTGGCTTCAGTCCTTGAACAAACTGGTAAATCTTATCTTCCTCATCCTCAATCATACGGGGAGCAAACCGTGATAAAGCATCAAATTCACATATATAATCCGTCACAGAGCCAGTTTGTCGTAGATTCATAAACTCCTTCTTCTTGTTGGCCCGAACAGTCCTATTGAAGTACTTGTCGAAGAAGGCAGTCTTGAACATCCCCCAGGTCATAGCTTCGGCATTAGGGGTGCTCTGGATCGAGTCCCACCAATGCCTTGCACTTAACTCCAAATGAAAGACAGCATAGGTGACCTTATCCCCTTCGTCAACCTTTGCATACTTAAACATGTCTTCAATCTTTCGGATCCACTCCTCAGCATGGACAGGATCTGAAACATACCCATTAACACCGGGGGTCGAAGCCGGTGAAAGCGCTCACCCCCGTGATCATGAGTTGCGTTAGTACTGGAGTTGCCTTGTTCTTCTCTAGCTGTCATCAGTCGTTCTATCTGGTGAGATTGGCGCATGACCAACTCAGTCAACTGAGCAATAGCATTGCTATCCTCATTGGCCTCTCTCTGTTGACCTCTAACCATCTTGGGATTCCTGGCAAATCATTACAGGCATAACTTAACTTAATGACATACATGAAATCATAAACACTTACAGTTGCTGAGGTGTGCTCAAGTGACAGTCAGTGCTGGGAGGCAGTCTGCAGAATCGGTTTTAGAACCTGGTTTTTCTCTGATACCACAATTGTAACGACCCCGGCCAGGAGCCGTCACGTGTTCATGTCCTTTCATTAATCGTTTGCTTGACTTTACTATTATTACATTCACTTACTATCTCTCAACAGACTTTCACATTTTACATATATATTTTTTTTTTCTAAACTGGTAATAGAGACGCAGAACCATTAAGGAAGACGAACCCTCTCATGCCCAACTTCCCACGCCTCGTCGGCTCAAACTTTCACAGAGTCGAGCGACTGGACTCGGTCATCGGTTTCTTGACAATTTCGGGAAAAGAGGAAGTGCCCTCAATTCTCTTAACAAAATACCACTCGGGTCTGCATAGGTTGCATGCGTTGACAACCCTCAGAAATTTAGTCGTCCGGTCATCACGTGTATTACGCGTGACTCGCTTATCATCACCTAAAAGGAGACATCTTCCGGTGGGCACGTGGGCCTCGCGTGCTAAATTAAAACATCATTCGGTCACTAAGCGACAAAACACATTTACATCTTCCGGTCGCTAAGCGACAAAACACATTTTACATCTTCCGGTCGCTAAGCGACAAAACACATTTTACATCTTTCGGTCGCTAAGCGACAAAACACATTTTACATCTTCCGGTGACGTCATCCAGAAGACTAAACCATCATACAACTATTCTTCGGCATCTGCCGATGACGTCAGCCGGAAGACTAAACCATCATACAACTATTCTTCGGCATCTGCCGATGACGTCAGCCGGAAGACTAAACCAACAAACAACTACCCTTCGGCATCTGCCGATGACGTCAGCCGGAAGACTAAACCATCAAACAATTAACTCTCGGCATCTGCCGATGACGTCAGCCGGAAGACTAAACCATCAACAACTATTCCTTCGGCATCTGCCGATGACGTCAGCCGGAAGACTAAACCAACAAACAACTACCTTTCGGCATCTGCCGATGACGTCAGCCGGAAGACTAAACCATCAAACAATTAACTCTCGGCATCTGCCGATGACGTCAGCCGGAAGACTAAACCATCAACAACTATTCCTTCGGCATCTGCCGATGACGTCAGCCGGAAGACTACCTCTTCCAGCTTCCGTCTTACGGTAGAGAACTCTAAATCATCAAATGACTCCTTCCAACAGAAAGAGAACACAACTCATTCAAAATGCATATAGCGGAAGACTTAAGCAACTGACCATTTATAAATTAATCATTCCCTGACTCAGTGATCCACTAGACAGTTTCAAAGCTCAACGTTTAAATAATCTCATCCTACTTAAACTACCATATTCTTTAACATACTGTAACATAAGAGTCTTAACCAGGGGTCATAAATCGCCTCTCCAGTCCCGCACTGTCACCTTGAGCATCCTCCAGCAACCAGCCTTAAGCATCCTCTTTGAACATAACATCCTCACCTGAACCTTCTTCACCTACACCATAAGGTTTAACTATAAGCCTAATGCTTAGTAAGGAATGCATGCTGACAGATATACATGAGTACACAATTTAAAGGGACATAAGTTCATAAACCATTCTTCATTCATGTTCATCTTTATCCTTTACATAACATGTATTAAGGCAGGGAACGAGGGAGGAAGACTGGGGTACATAGTCATTTGCCTATCGCGGCAGTCGTACATAATCATTTGCCTACCGCGGCAATCATGATACATCACTCGGCCTCCCCAGTGGGAGAATTCGCGAGCCATACATATCATTAACTCGGCCTCCACCAGTGGGAGATTTCGCGAGTCATACATATCATTACTCGGCCTCCACCAGTGGGAGAATTCGCGAGTCATACATAGCATAGTCTTTTCCCCGTTCTGCACTTAATTATGGTTACATTTACTTTTCATGTTCTCTACTTAATCATAAACATGGGCATAATGCATAGACATGAGGTTCACAGAGAAAAGTCATACCATAAGGACAAGTAGAACATCCTGTAACTTTACATTTACTTACACAACTTCTTCATGTCGTGGAAATAACAAATCATAGTCAACAAGTTAACATTTCAGTGATTTCCTAATACCCTTGCGGTGTAGGGCCCTAGTGGCCGGAAATCTTAACACATTCACTTACCTGGATTCCTTAGCAATCCGAGCTTCTTTCCTTTAAACTTCTTCACCTAAAACATGTACATTACAGTAGTTAAACAAAGTCCTAATAGTCCTAATCATAAACCATCCTAGGATCTAATAGCTAAAGTCATTCCGATTCCTCTGTTGACACACTGCAGTCTGAAATCCGAAACTAGGTGGACAGGTTTTACCATTGATTAAATCCGAGTTGGTTACTTAAAATGCTCAGAATCGATTCGGGATGACATTTCTACTCTCAGATTTTAAAAAGTCTAAAGCTACTCGGCCACTGCTAAAAATATCCGAACTCAGTGCCGAGCTGAAAACAGAGCTCTATTTACTAATGAATGACTACATTGTCCATTTCATACCTCGGGTGTGGATTTGCAGAGAAGAGCAAGCTCGAAACCGGTCGTCGGCAGAGGAAAGTTCTGGTAGCCGAGAGCAAGAACTTGGAAGAGAAGAAATCGCCGAGAGGGAATGTCGGCTACAGTGGCAATAAATGAGATTTAAGGTTTCCATTTCCTATTTATACTAAATCCATCGATTTTAATTTACAAAACTGCCACCCAACCTAGTTTTACTTAACTTGTAATAATTTATCTTAACATTAAATTTTAAATCATAAAGGTTAAATAAGAGGGTGACAATGAAAATGGTCAGAAAATCACCTGGCCGAAATGTCGGGTGTTACAGAGAGACACTATATGAATCGTGGGCTCGTTTCAAGGAATTATTACGAAAATGCCCACAACATGGTTTGCCTCGTTGGATGCAAATCCATACATTTTTTATTGGTTTATCAGCTTCTACAAGGACTCTGGTTAATGCAGCTTCCAGTGGTTCACTTCTCCAAAAGACAGAATTAGAAGCATTTACTTTATTGGAGGAGTTAGCATTAAATAATGATCAATGTCCTGTCGAGCGGCAAATTCTGAAAAAGCAACCAGGTACTACTGAGATGGACGCAGTAAAGGCTTTGACTGCTCAAATTGCTTCTCTAAGCATCTACAGAATAACCAAGCTCCGGTCAATTCGATTTATTCTCCAGTAGGAGCTTGCCAATGGTGCCAAGGCCCGCATGCAAGTGAAGAATGTCAAGAAGGGAATCAAATGGCAAATATTCCGTCAGATCAAGCACACTTTGTTGGGAATTACAATAGACCGAATTTTCAAAATTCCAATAACTACTATACAGGGGCGCGCAACAATCATCCAAATTTCTCATGGAAAAATAAAAATAATGCAGTATAGATGCCACAAACTTCTCAGCAAACTCTACCATACCAAGACAGAAAGCAAAATCTTGAGGATATAATCGCCAAAATGGGTGAGCACACTAACAAGTTTATGGTTGAGACACGGACAACTTTGCAAAATCATTCTGCTCAAATCCGAAGCTTGGAAACACAAGTAGGCCAAATCGCTAACGTTCTAACTGGACGACCTCAAGGTGCTCTACCGAGTTCTATAGAAATAAATCCGAAAGATCAGTGCAACGCAATCACTCTTAGAAGCGGGATGGTCATTGATAATTTTGGGCAAGCAACTAAAAGAACAATTGACAGTGAAAGTAAAGAGTCCGCAACGTCTTCTCCATGTGATAGTGAAGCTAATCAGCTACAGAAAGATCCACCACCACTTTTGAAAGTACTTACACCACGGGTCCCCTTTCCGCAACGTTTAAAGACAGTTAAGACTAACAAGCAGTTTGGGAAATTCTTAGAAATGTTTAAGCAACTGCATATCAACATCCCATTTGCCGAGGCTCTAGAGCAAATGCCTACTTATGCGAAATTTCTAAAAGAAATCTTGTCTCACAAACGCAAGATTGAAGAATGTGGCACAATTGCTTTGATCGAAGAGTGTAGCTATAACGACCCCGTTTCCCAGCAAGATATTGTCCGCTATGGGGATTGGGCCGTAGCCCAATATCCTCCCCTCACGGTGTAACACCCGAGTTTGTGGGTTTCCGCTCCAAGGCTATTTTCGTAAATAAGTAAATTAGGTCCGTTTTGCGAGCGGATAGTTTTATTAGGACCCTAGAAATTTATGGGGATTCGTGGAAGAATAAGTGAAATTTTAGAAACCCAAATCGAGAAGAGTAATACTAGAGTTCCCGTTTTAACCTTTTAATGTATCAATTTGTAAAAATAGCAAAATAAGTCCGTTTTGGAAACGGTGAGTTTTGTTAGAACTCTAAGATTAAATTGGAATTTGTGGAGATATACGGGATTTAACGGGATTTACGGAAGAGCGAAACGGTATATTAATGTTTTAATAGGAATTAGGATTATTATTATTATTATTATTATTATTATTATTATTATTAATAATAATTATTAAAAACAACAGAATGGTTAAAAACCATTCTGTCGTTTTTACGCTCGAGCTCGAGCCCGAGCTACGCGAGCGAAGAACAGCGGCGACTCCTCCGACGAATGCCGACGTCCAACCTCGACGTTTTCCGGCCAGACATTGTCGGCGACTCCAGGGCCGCCATTTCTGACCGTTTTTGCGCACAAACCCGACCGGTATGGCTCGGTTTTCTCCTCTTTTCGGTTCGGTTTAGGGCTATGCGTGATGAGCTCGATTGAGCTCCGATCGCCGGCCGTTTTTGGTCGCCTCCGACGAGGGTTTGCCGACCCTTGGTCCGGTTTTCATCGCCTGGCTGTAATGGTTCTCGTTTGGGCGAATTTCAGTGAATGCCCGATTATGGGCACTCGGGTTTTGCTTATTGGAACTTCGATTTTAGGTTAGTTTATGTTAATTGGATGTTAGGAGGATAGATTGGTGAAGAAATTGATCGAATTTGATGAAAAATCAAAAAGGGAGATTTTCCGGGTAAAGGGCAGTTTCGGGTTTTTGATAAATTGACCTAGCTCCGGTCATTTGTTTTAAAATTCCTTTTGGCAGATTAAAATAGGTTATTAGAGGAGTACGTGGCCGCTGGAATCGTTTGATTCCGATAACCGACGCAAAAGTTATGCACGTTTGAGTTTTGGGTCGGTTTTTACCAAACCCAAATTAGTGGCCGTTTAATTAGGTTTTAGTTAGAAATCGATAGTATTATGCTTTTTATGCTTATTAGTGAACACACTTGTCGTTATTTAGGTAGATTTAAATGAATTGATGGAAGTGGTGATTAAGACAGAACATCTACCCTTGTTACGCTTTCAAAGTATCCTCCAAGTTTCCATAACTATGTCCACTACGCTCGTTTTGTCCAACTTTTACCTCAATCATCATCAATCACTATCAAATTCTTAAGTCTAAACAAATTCGTTAAATTATTCACCCAACACCTTAAAGGATGCATAAACAATTCTACGTAACTTACTAGTCGAAACTTTTCTAAACCTCCTTATCTAATCTTACTTCTAAGCTCACGTGCACAGTCTTCGTGCAAATCTTTCTTTCTTTCTTCTAATATGCTCCAAATTTCACAACCTTAACTACTTGACTCTCATTACAACCTTCATTTAATCTAGTTAATCTCATCACTTACCCGTATGACACTATCCGAAACCCAAAAATCTACCTAATTGCCCATTTTATCTTACATCACATAATTTTTATTTCCTCAAGTTGCGATCTACTTCACACACTTAAGTTTATCAACCTTAACCTTAGCTATTTACAAAATCATTGGCTTCGACTTCGTTACATACGGGTCGAGCCTTTGAAATTCCTTAATGTAATCTTATTCCTAATGCACTTGAATGTTTTTCGTGCAAGATCTTGTTTTCCTCATCCGTTAACCCACTAATCCCTCGATTCGCACGGCTCTAACATTCGAGTTTAACTTCAATCTAAACCCTCCATTTAAATAAACAATGTCCATCACTCATTCCTAATATCTCACAAGGATTCCTCGGAGGTTACTAACTAGACTGCTACTTGTCATTTCTTCTAGTCTAGTTCTAAATATTTTTCTTGACTTCCTAGCAATAATTTCATCTAACAAATATATTTTTTTTTTTAGCAAACTTGTTATAGGTAGGTTCACAACCTTAATCTAAATCTCTTAAAATTCCGAAATCTTGTCCTTCTATTTTCCAAAAACTTAGAAATATCTCTTCATTAAAGTCTACCCTCCTAGTTCCTCGAGCATTGATGTTTCTACATCCACCCCGAAAATAAGCCTCATGTTTGGGGTCCTTAACTTAAACTATATCAACTATAGAGTCGACTCTTAACTCCGACGCTCATGACTCAAAGAATTTGAAATCTTTTATCCTCGCTACAATTTCTATAATTGGTACTTATTCTTGTCGATTCACCATCCCTTCTAACATTGCACGGGATACACTAAACCTCTAAACATGACTTTCAATCTAAGGTGCTAAGCTCTCCTTTGATTCGTTACACTTTTTAGGCGTTTCAAGTAAATTTCTAACTCTTATAATCTATCCTATGTCCCTTGGTTAAGCAGTACCTAATTACTTAACGCGTCTACTACTTATTAATTTACCAACCTCGCATAGATCTCTTTATTTTCCCTATCTATATTGATCAATACGAACACCTTAATGTACTCATCCAAATTATACATCCTAGACTTCGTATTGATCAATCACATCATCTTTGCAAAAGTAAGCAACATATCCCTTACTCTCTCAACAGTTTACTTAAGCTGAACTCTCGAATAACGTCTTCATCTAAATACTTCCAACTTCACTCGAGCCTAAAATATATGAGTTTCTACTATGTCCTCTTATTCACTTAGACGTACTAGTGGTATCAAAGCAAGGTTACCTATCTTAATGCATAACTATTTCTCTCCAAGGTTTACGTTGTCCTGTATTTAATCTATTGTCCTTTTTATCTCGTTCACCTAGTAACTTTCCCTCCTAATATTTTCCAACCCCTTTTTATTTTTCAAGCCTACTTCTATCTATTTTACACATTTTATCATTATATCCTTACTCTAAACTACACATGTAATCTAATATTCTTTATCTTATTAACTGCTGAAATGAAATTATACCTGGAACCACAATAGGTTGGGCAGCTCCTCTATCTTCGGTCCTAGCGATTATCCTCGAAGAACCACTCGGTAGCTTCTTACTCTGCCCTAGACAATCCCTGGCTTTGTGACCCCTTCTATCGCACCTAAAACATCGGTTCGAATATAATCTACATTCCTCGAAATGACCCTTCCGACATGTAGAGCACAAAGGAGCTTGAAGAGCTCCTCGGGGTCGTTTGCTTTTGCCCTGCACAATCGATGAATCGTTGGGCCTCTTAATGCCCCTTGCTTGTTGTGGCCTTTCATCGACTGGGGGTGGCAGAAAATCACTGAGGGACCCCCCAACCTGGATCGGATCTATAAAACATCCATCGAACATTTGAGGTCAAAATTACCTAGTTTGTTCTCTACCCCGGTTCCATAAAGTACTACCTTGTCCATTACCATTTCTATCTCAGTTGAGTAAAATCCCTATCTGTTCAAATTGTGGGTGCACCATGTCCATAAGCTGACTAATAGGATTCTCCTCAGGTTGTCTTGGTGCTTTCGGCATTTTCTTGTTCCTAGACACATTAGAAAACACACACAAAATAAACATCTAAGAATCATACATAAACTTAAACACTTACAGTCGATTGAGAGTCCTCGTGCGGCGGTTCGTGTTTGGCAGGTAGTCCACAGAATCGCTTTTAAAACTCGGTCTCTCTGAAACCATAATTGTGACGACCCCAACCAAGTCAGGGCCGCCACGGACTTGCCGTGACGTAATTTTAACTTAAACCCTCGTAAGTTTACATAAAATTTTCTTTTTTTTTTACACCCTAGCTCTAAATCAAAGTCTAAGTCGATCAAACCGTCGTGAAATCAATTAAGAAAAGTAATATAAAGAGCAAACGACAAGTAGCACGCGGAGAAAGGGCAAAATTGCCCATTTACTGTAACACCCGACATTTCGGCCATGTGATTTTCTGACCATTTTCATTGCCACCCCCTCTTAATTAACCTTTATGATTTAAATTTAATGTTAAGACAAAATTTATTACAAGTTGAGTAAAACTAGGTTGGGTGGCAGATTTGTAATTAAAAATTGATGGATTGAGTATAAATAGGAAATGGAAACCTTAAACCTCATTTATTACCACTGTAGCCGACATTCCCTCTCGACGATTTCTTCTCTCCAAAGTTCTTGCTCTCGGCTACCAGAACTTTCCTTTACCGACGGCTGGTTTCAGCTTGCCTTTCCTCTACGAATCCGTATCCGAGGTATACATTGACATTGTGACTATCTATTAGTTTGTTACCCTGTTCTTAGCTCGGCGTTTGAGTTTCGGTCCTTATCAATGGTCGTGTGATATTAGAACATTGTGTAAACTGAGTGTGGTAACGTCCTTCCCGAATCGATTCCGATCATTTAGAGTAATCAACTCAGTTTCAATCGATGGTAGAACCTGCCTGCCTATTTTTGGATTTCTGGCAACACGGTGTATCAAACAGAGTATATAGGAATGACTTTAGCTATTAGACTCCTAGGACGATTTATGATTAGAACTATTAGGACCTTTGTTTTAACTACTGTAATGTACATGTCTTAGGTGAAGAAGTTTAAAGGGAAGGAGCTCGGATTGCTAAGGAATCCAAGTAAGTGAATGTACTAGGATTTCCGGCCACTAGGGCCCTACACCGCAAGGGTATTAGGAAATCATTGAGATGTTAGTCTGTTGATTATGATTAGTTATTTCCATGATATGAAGAATTTGTGTAAGAAATGTTAAGTTATGGGATGTTTTGCTTGTCCTTATGGTGTGACTTTTCTCCATGAACTTCATGTCTATGCATTATGTCAGCGCTTATGATTAAGTTATGAACATGAAAAGCAAATGTAACTATGATTAAGTGCAGAGCGGGGGAAAAGACTATGATATGTATGGCTCGCGAATTCTCCTACCGGTGGAGGCCAAGTTAATGATTAGTATGGCTCGCGGATTCTCCCACTGGTGGAGGCCGAGTTGATGACATGTATGGCTCGCGAATTCTCCCACTGGTGGAGGCCGAGCAAGTCGTTACTGTGATTGCCGCGATAGGCAAATGACTTTGTACCCCTGCCTTCCTCCCTCGTTTCCTGCCTTAATACATGCCATGTAAATAATGAAAATGAACATGAATGAAGAAAGGTTTATGAACTTGTGTTCTTTAATTTGTGCACTCATGTATATCTGTCAGCATGCATTCCTTACTAAGCATTAGGCTTATAGTTGAACCTTATGGTGTAGGTGAAGAAGGTTCAGGTGAGGATACTATGTTCAAAGAGGACGCTTAAGGCTGGTTGCTGGGGGATGCTCAAAATGACAGTGCAGGGCTGGAAAGGCGATTTATGACCCCTGGTTAATGCTCTTTTGTTTCAGTAAAATAAAGGATATGGTAGTTTAAGTAGGATGAGATTATTTTATAATGTTGAGCCTTGAGGCTGTCTAGTTGATCACTGAGTCAGGGAATGATTATATATAGATTTATAAATGATCTGTAGCTTAAGTCTTCCGCTATATGCATTCTGAATGAGTTGTGGTTTCTTTCTGTTGGGAGGAGTCATTTGATGATTTAGTGTTTTCTACCGTAAGATGGAAGCTGGATGAGGTAGTCTTCCGGCTGACGTCATCGGCAGATGCCGAATGATAGTAGTTTGATGGTTTAGTCCTCCGGCTGACGTCATCGGCAGATGCCGAATGATAGTAGTTTGATGGTTTAGTCTTCCGGCTGACGTCATCGGCAGATGCCGAATGATAGTAGTTTGATGGTTTAGTCCTCCGGCTGACGTCATCGGCAGATGCCGAATGATAGTAGTTTGATGGTTTAGTCTTCCGGCTGACGTCATCGGCAGATGCCGAATGATAGTAGTTTGATGGTTTAGTCTTCCGGCTGACGTCATCGGCAGATGCCGAATGATAGTAGTTTGATGGTTTAGTCTTCCAGCTGACGTCATCGGCAGATGCCGTATGAGAGTAGTTTGATGGTTTAGTCTTCCGGATGACGTCACCGGTAGATGTAGAATGTGTTTTGTCGTTTAGCGATCGGTAGATGTAGAATGTGTTTTGTCGTTTAGCGACCGGTAGATGTAGAATGTGTTTTGTCGTTTAGTGACCGGTAGATGTAGAATGTGTTTTGTCGTTTAGCGATCGGTAGATGTAGAATGTGTTTTGTCGTTTAGCGACCGGTAGATGTAGAATGTGTTTTGTCGTTTAGCGACGGTGATGTTGGCTGACGTCACCGGAAGTTGTAAATGTTATCTTGTCGTCTAGTGACCGGTGGATGTCACCGGATGATGTTTTAATTGAGCACGCGAGGCCCACGTGCCCACCGGAAGATGTCTCCTTTTAGGCGGTGTTAAGCGAGTCACGCGCAATGCACGTGATGACCAGACGATGAAATTTCGGTGGATTGTCAACGCATGCAACCCATGCAAACCCGAGTAGGATCATGTTAAGAGAGTTGAGGGCATTCCTTCCTTGCCCGAATTTGTCAAGAAACCGATGACCGAGCCTAGTCGCTCGACTCTGTGAGAGTTTGAGCCGACGAGGTGAAGGAAATCGAGCACGAGAGGATTCGTCTTCCTCGATGGTTCTACGTCTCTGTTTCCAGTTTAAATAAAAAATATATATATATATATTATGCAAATGTGAATGTTTGTCGAGAAATAGAAAAAATGTAATAATAGTAAAAGTCAAGCGAACGATTAATGAAAGATTATGAACACGTGACGGCTCCTGGCCGGGGTCGTTACATTTACACTCAGCCGATCGATCACCCCCGCAATAACACAGCCGATCGATTGACCCTCTTTGGCCGATCGATCGGCTAGCGCTCTGGAAAACCAGAGCGCTTAGCAAAACCAACAGCCGATCGATCGGCTAGCGCTCTGGAAAACCAGAGCGCTTAGCCATAGTTGCCGATCGATCACCCCTTGTGGCGATCGATCGGCAACATCTCTGAAATCTGAATTCTAGAGAGTTGCCTCAATTCACTCTCACCTATTTTTTTTTAACACATAACACTTAACACTTAACATACACAATTAACAACCCTTTCACCTTTCTCTTCATAAACCACACCTTCACGTAACAACTCCTCTATCATCATACATTCATCAATTCACAAATCCACAAAAACACTACCCAGAGCATAGCCTAAACATAACCAAGACACGGCATAAATCACGGAAACCGACTGCATGGATCGCTCTAAAAACCGAGTGTATTCTTACAGGTTTAAAGTACCTAAAATCATCATAAACAATCCAACCTAATCCATAACACTAATGTTAAACTTAAACGCGGAATTTCCTAAAACATCTCCAAAAAAAATACGTTTTTCAAATCATCAAAAATACATAACTCCAAGCCAATATCCACTATAAAATCCCCAAAATATTAAACTTCTCTATACACCATAAAATCCTTCAAATATCCAATGTTCATCTAATTCACATCTAATTACCACAAAACGACCTGGAGCACACCCACTGGTCATCCAGCCTAGCCAAAACACGTTCCATCGCCACGAGTCCTATCCATCAACCGCCTATGCTTGACCATCGAGAAGAGGCTCCTCACCTCCGATCTCTTCACCTACATCATACAACATAAACATTAAGCCTAATGCTTAGCAAGGGAATGTACTATCAATAACATATGCATGAATGTATGACTTACGTAAAAACATGTTCATTTACTTGTTCGTATTCTTTTTACTTGACATGTATTATGTTGGGGAGTAGGCAAGTGCGTGTACATGGTCCTTACGGACAGTATTCATGGTCTAGTGCGTGGACAGTATTCATGGTCCCTCGAGATGGACGGTTTTGTTGTCATGGCCATACCGCCCAACTAATTTAATCATTACTTATATTTCAATTCCATGCATGTAAAACATTTCGTATGTCATTTGAACAAACATGATGCCTGAGGAGTTTACGCATAACATACCATCAAAACAATTTACGAACGTACGTGAACATACTTTACTCACAACGAACTTAACAAATGACTAATAACTAACATCCTAGGCTACCCGACTCATTAAGCCCCACAATCAGAAAATCATCATCAAAACACGAAAGCCTAACATTGACTTGATGTAGGGCCTTAAGGGCCGGAAACCTAGCACCCACTTACCTGGTGTCCTTAGCAATGCCGAGCACCGTTCGAAAGTCGTGTCCACCTAAGGCATTTCATAAATAAAGGCACTAAAACCGATACTAAATAAACGATCTCCAAAGCCAAACGTAACTCCTAACTAAGGCAATTTTCCTAAAACTATAGTTTTCGTCATTCAGACATTTCATCGAGCACATTGCACTCACAATTTATAAAACTCCATTAATGGCTTTTCTTCAAACTCCAACAACCGAAAATCAACTCTAACAATCACCCAAATATTATTAATCCATTTAATCTACCTAAATAACAACAAACTCATCATCAATGGGCATTAATATTCTTAAACTATCGATTTCTAACAAAACCTACGATTTCTCAACCCTAAATCGAAAATGCCCTAACCGAAATCAACTATAAAACGGAAACCAAGCACTTGGGTTAGTAGAGTCTTACCTAGAACGTCTAATGGGGAAGAAAAACTAAAGAAGAAATTGCCCAGGAAGGAAGGATGATCGGCCGATTGGAGAATCGTGAGAGGGAGAGAAAATGGCTAAAGGAGGAGGGATTTACCTAGCTGGAGAGGAAATGAGAGAAGGGGGGGGGGGGGTGTATTTTGCTTTATATTAAAATTTGATCTACAAAATTACAAGTTTGCCCTTCCTATTTAACTCTTCACTTAATTCGTTATTTAGTCTATCGATTTGGTTTCACTAAAATTCTTTTATTTCTCCAAATATTCTACTTATTCCTAGGGTTCTAACGAAACTCACTGTTCGCAAAACGGACATAATTTACTATTTTTACAACTTAAAACACTATAGGCAGAAAATCGTAACCCGGCGTTACGCTATCGATTTGGATTTCTAAAAATTTATCTATTCCACTAAAAATCCTTATAAATTCCTAGGCCCCAATAAAACCTCCCGCTCACAAAACGTACCTATATTTCTCATTTATGAAAATACCCCTGGAGCAAAAACCGAAAAACCTGGGCGTTACAAACACCAATGACGTTTAAATCCTACAATGAAAGAAGTAGTGCGAAAAGAAGTACTGAAATGGTTAGACGCTGGTGTTATTTATCCGATATCTAATAGCTCTTGGGTGAGCCCAGTACAGTGTGTGCCAAAGAAAAGTGGGATGACAGTGATAAAAAATGATAAGAATGAGCTCATACCATGTAGAACTATCACAGGGTGGCGAATTTTCATGGATTATCAGAATTGAACAAAGCCACACGAAATGACCATTTTCCTTTGCCATTCATTGACCAAATGCTTGATAGGCTCTCCGGACATTCGTATTATTGTTTTCTTGATGGTTACTCAGGATACAACCAAATCGTCATTGCCCCAGAAGATTAAGAAAAACCTACTTTCACTTGCCCATATGGCACGTTTGCATTTCGCCAAATGCCTTTTGGATTGTTCAATGCTCCAGCAACATTCCAACGATGTATGATGGCAATTTTTTCAGATATGATTGAACGCTACATTGAAGTCTTCATGGATGATTTTTTGGTATTTGGGTCACCATTTGTTACATGTTTAGAAAATTTATCCAAAGTGCTAGCCCGATGTGTGGAAACAAATTTGGTACTGAATTGGAAAAAGTGTCACTTTATGGTAAAAGAAGGCATCGTGTTAGGACATCAGATTTCAGCTCAAGGCATTGAGGTTGACCGTGCAAAAATAGTTGCAATTATAAAATTACCGCCTCCTAATACGGTTAAAGGAGTGCGAAGTTTTCTTGGGCATGCGGGCTTTTACCGCCGCTTTATAAAAGATTTCTCCAAGATCACTAAACCGCTGTGTAATTTGCTTGAAAAAGGTGTCTCATTCATTTTCACGTCTGAGTGTTTAGAAGCATTTAATGTCTTAAAGGCCAAGCTTGTAACGGCACCATTTATTTTGGCACCTGATTGGGAATTACCTTTCAAGATCATGAGTGACGCAAGTGATTTTGCAGTAGGGGCAGTTTTAGGCCAGAGGAAAGATAAAATTTTTTGGACCATCTACTACATGAGTCGCACTCTTAATGATGCTCAGCTCAATTATGCAACTACTAAGAAAGAATTGTTAGCCTTCATTTTTGCATTTGACAAGTTTCGGCTGCATGTCATTGGTAATAAGGTCATTGTCTTTACTGATCATTCAGCAATAAAGTATCTTATGCAGAAGAAAGATGCCAAACCACGCCTTATTCGTTGGGTATTATTACTACAAGAATTTGACGTTGAGATTAAGGATAGAAAGGGGACAAAAAATCTGGTTGCTGATCATCTCTCACGGCTAGAAACTCGAGCGCATGTGCAAGATAGTGAGGAGCAAATAGAGGATGATTTTTTGGATGAAAAACTTCTTGCAATTTCTGAACTACCGTGGTATGCGGATTATGTAAATTATCTTGTTTGTCAGATCATGCCACCCGAGCTATCTTATCACCAAAAGAAGAAATTCCTCTCCAACATGAAGCGATATTTTTGGGAAGAACCAATTCTTTATAGACATTGCGCTGATCAAATAATAAGGCGTTGTATCCCTGAAGATAAGATGTTATCAGTCTTGAAACATTGCCACACTCTTGAATGTGGTGGTCATTTTGGAGGAAATTGAACAGCAGCAAAAGTACTTCAATGTGGTTTCTATTGGCCATCCCTATTTAAAGATGCACATTCTTTTGTTACAGCATGTGATCGTTGTCAACGTACGGGTAATATATCTCGCCGAAATGAAATGCCTTTGACAAACATCCTTGAGGTTGAACTATTTGACGTATGAGGGATTGATTTTATGGGCCCGTTTCCACCCTCATTTAACAACAAATACATACTTCTCGCTGTGGATTACGTTTCAAAATGGGTTGAGGCAATAGCTACGCCAACTAATGATGGCAAAGTGGTATTGAGTTTTTGCATAAGAACATATTCACTCGTTTCGGCACGCCACGCGCAATCATTAGTGATGAAGGTACTCATTTCTGTAACAAACCATTTGAATCACTACTTTTAAAATATGGCGTCAAACATCGAAAGGCATTGGGGTATCACCCACAATCTAATGGTCAAGCAGAAATCTCAAATCGAGAAGTCAAGATTATTCTGGAAAGTCAGTCATTCACGTAAAGATTGGGCATCTAAGTTGGATGATGCACTATGGGCTTACCGGACCGCATTCAAAACTCCATTGGGAATGTCCCCATATCGGTTGGTCTTTGGTAAAGCATATCACTTACCCGTCGAACTTGAGCACCGTACTTGGTGGGCTATGAAGAGATTAAATTTTGACTTGACAGCCACTGGTCACAAACGCTATCTCCAAATTAATGAACTCGATGAATTACGCACCAATGCATATGAAAATTCCAAGATTTACAAGGAGAAAACAAAAGTGTGGCATGACAAGCATATTATGAAGAAAGAGCTATTGGTGGGCCAACAGGTGTTGTTATTTAATTCACGTCTAAAACTTTTACCGGGAAGCTGAAATCGAGATGGTCGGGCCCGTTTACAGTGATGCAAGTATTTCCTCATGGTGTAGTTGAGTTACGTGGATCAGACGTAGGGACATTCAAAGTTAATGGTCAAAGAGTTAAGCCGTATTTTGGTGGTATTATTGAGAGTGATCCATCTGTCACTCACCTCACACCCGATGAGTAACGTTCGCCCGACGTCAAACTGAAGACGTTAAAACAAGCACTTGGTGGGAGGTAACCCATTTATTTTTTTTAGTTATTTTATTTTCTTTTTATTATTATTATTATTATTATTTTTATTATTATTATTATTATTATTATTATTATTATTATTATTATTATTATTATTATTATTATTATTATTATTATTATTATTATTTGTGGTTTAAGTTTTAGTATATTTTTGAATTTATTTATTTTATTTGTTTTATTTTCATTTATTTATTTAGTATACTTTAAACCAAAAAAAAAACAAAGAAAGAAAAAGCCCAAAAAAACATAATGAAAGCCGATCGATCGGCTTTCATCCTGTAAACCATCGCGAACCCACTCTATCTCGTCAATCTCCCTCCCGATCGTTCGGCTGCCTTCCTTCACTGCACACTCCGGCCTTTTCCGTCCTCTCCTTTGCCGGCGCTCAATCCAGACGACCCCACTACTACCGAAGCTTCACCTACCTCTGGTATGTCTCTCCCTCGACTTGACACTCTTTCCCTGCCAAAATGTTGTTCTCATTTTCCCTGCCAAAGTTTTAGTATATTTTTTAATTTATTTATTTTATTTGTTTTATTTTCATTTATTTATTTAGTATATACTTTAAACAAAAAAAAAACTAAAAACAAAGAAAGAAAAAGCCCTAAAAACAGAATGAAAGCCGATCGATCGGCTTTCATCCTGCAAACCATCGAGAACCCACTCTCTCTCAGCAATCTCCCTCCCGATCGTTTGGCTGCCTTCCTTCACCGTACACTCCGGCCTTTTCCGTCCTCTCCTTTGCCCGCGCTCAGTCCAGGCGACCCCACTACTGCCAAAGCTTCACCTACCTTTGGTATGTCTCTTCCTCGACTTGACACTCTTTCCCTGCCAAATGTTGTTCTCATTTTCGCTGTGTGTCACTGAACTTACTTGGTGAATCTGAAATATGTGTTAATTGCGACTGTTCTATGTAATTACTCTTCATTGTTCCCTCGTTATTTTGCACTATTTTCCTTTTTGCGGAGTATAACTTAGCTGTAAAGGGGAATTGTTCACTAATGCACACCAAGTGTTTGATCATTTGCTTGTGAGAGTTGCTGATTGTTTTACAGCGGAAAATTTGTCTTCTATTTTGTGCGTTGGCATTTCTCTTGTGTGACTAATAACTTGTGAGCTTTTATTCTTGGTTCGTTGTTTAGTATTTGGTGTGCAGCAACTCATTCCTAGGTGAACGTGTGCACTTCAAGATGCCTCCCAAATGTAAACAAGCGTCGTCCAGCTCTACCTCCTCTAGTGCAATCCCCCACTCCTTTCTCAATGCTGAAGCAGAGAATTATTTCAAGGACTTCATGACTAAGGATAAGGCGATGATTTGTGAAATTCAATTTCAACCCGGCCAACTAGATGGACACATTTTAGGCATGCTTTAGCAGCGCAATTGGGAGCCCTTGGCTGTTATGGGGGGTGATGCTAATGTGAGTGTCGTCTGAGAATTTTATGCTAATATTAAAGCATCTCAAGGAGTTGGACCCGTCAAAGTGCGAAATAAGGTCATCGACTTTTCGACTGCTGTGATTAATGCCAAGTTCGATTTGCCCAATTTACCAGCGGATGAATTCCACATGATGATGACTGAGGGGCTCGATTACGAGTCTATCCTATGCGAGATGGGGCATCGCAGCTCTACTTGGATTTATTCAACGGTAAACCCGACTTCACCTCTCCATTTATTGATCAGTTGTCTAAACCGCCATGCTCAAGCGTGGTGTCGGTTCATTCGGGGTAATCTCATGCTGACATCGCAAAAATCAGAGTTCACCAGAGATCGTGCAGTACTTCTGTATTGCATATTAACTGGCCAATCCTTCAATGTTGGCCGCATCATTCATAGAAATATTATTGCCTACTGCAAGGGCCCTATCACTGCTGGTCATATTCATCCAGTTCTCATTACCCATTTATGCTCTACAGCCAACGTCTCCATGAGCTCCACGGACGAGCCATGGATCCAGCAACTGGTGTATGGTTCCACCAATATTTCCAAAATCACAACTTGGCCCCATGGAAATTCTCGTAATAATGGATTGGGATTCAAGGAAGTAGATGAAAATGCCGAAATCCCTCCTGCACCACGGCCTCCGCCTCGTTTGCGGCGCGACCCGTCCATTTACAATTGATGAGGTGGGGAGTATGGTGGAGAGTCTCATCATCCAACAAGAGCAGCGGTTCACCATACTCAACACTCAGCAATCACGAATGGAGCAGCGCTTGGTGGATCTCCAATCCTGCCAACTTGAGCATTCCCAATTCACGGCACAGTATATCGACGCGTTCAATGCTCATCATAGCTACTCAACACACTCGACTCCACCTTTTCCCACTTATCCGGCGCATTTACTCCAGCCACATAAATCTACACACGAGAATAAGAATGATGATTTGCCTGGCGCTTCATAAGGTAAGCTATTTTCACCTTCTGTGTTTTATTTTTTTAACATTGAGGACAATGCTTATTTTTGGTTTGGGGGTACTTAGCATACTTTTCCATATTTGGTTCACTTTACTATATTTTGGTTTTGCAATCTGAAATCTTGGTTTAGGTGTCAATGATTGCAATTTTGAATCAATTTATGCTTAAGCTTATTGAAAAATGCTGAGTAAAAGTGTTTTCATACTAGTTTACATTGACTTGAACTTACAACGTTAGACTCAAACCATGAGCACATTTTCATTCTTGTTTGATTCTATCTGTTGGTGTCATACTCATGTAGTCTACTTATATCGAAGCCCAAACATAGTGAGAGAATGAAGCTCCAGCCAAATAAAATGTTAATGAAAGCATAGTGAGGAAAATCTTTCTTGATTTTGCCCAATATCCAATGTTTCTGAAATAAGAGAATGATTTAGGCCATTTTTAGACCATTTGAGCTTTCTAAGCCTACCATGTTGTGTCATTTAATGACACCCTTAGTCACCATGTTGAACCGATTATTACCATTCATTTGTCACCTGTAACTTAGCCCAGCTTCATATATATTGCTCCTACCTTATTTTATGAGCACGAGGATATTGATCTATATAGGGGAGAGTTGGAGAAGGAGCTGGTGAAACTCAATAGCAACTCCTTTGTCATTTATTTCTATGTACAACATTAGGTCGTTGTTATATTTACTTTATTTGTCAAGTTGTTAAAAAAAAAAGCTTGCTTGACAAGTTTAGTTTTCATTCTATTCTTTTTCTCTATCAGTTTTATGTTTGTATTGCTTTTGTTTTGTACTAATGACAAAGGAGTTAAGTTGGGTGATTTTGAGTGAAGTAAGTTTGAGGGTGAGCGATTAAAAGAAAGTTTGATTGAGTTTAATAAGCGAGTAAGTGAATAGAAGAAAATTTTGAGTGGGTGAAATAAGGTGGAATGAGTGGTGCTCAGGGTATTCGCTTGATTTTATATAATTTCTACCCTTTAACTCGGTCTTTTATTATAAGCTTGTAAAGACCTATTGACTTTTGTTTTGATTTATGGATATTTGTTATTAGTTGGATGCTGGACAAAGCTGATGAATGATTCGAGTGGATAGAGTGTTCCCAAGTGAGCTATGAGTGTATTACTTTCCCGTAGCTATATTAGTTGACCTAGCAGTTAGAGGAAAATAAGAATGACCATGCACACACACACGAGGATTTCGAAGTAAACGACGGTCAATGCGCTAATATGAGTAATTCTTTTGCTGAGTATTAATCTTGGTAGCTTTTAGTATGAATTGTTCAAGCTGAGACGATTTACTAAAAACTTTGATGAAGATTGTTTCACCATTATCCTGTATTGTGAATTAATATATGAGATTGAATTATATATCTGTTGAGATTTTTTGTTTAGTTTTATTTGCTTGAGGACAAGTTTTCATTCAAGTTTGGGGGTGTGATATGTGTGTATTTTACACACTTTATTGTACTTTTTCATACTTGATTTGATATGCTTTAGTCAAGCATATAAATAATACTAATAATTTTGGTGCAAGTGTGTAGAGAAATTGAGAAATTACAGGTTCGGAAAGGAGGAAAGAAATGAGACAAATAAGCTGAAGAAGAGAAGTCTGTGATTGATCGCAGAACTGCAGGCGATTGAACGCAGAATTGAAGAAGAAAACAGAGAAGTATGCGATTGATCGCAGGATTGCAGGCGATCGAACGCAGAATTGAAGAAGAAAACAGAAGCTCAGCCGATCGATCGTAGAATTCTTCCTGATCGATCAGCTACGATGAATTATCGAAACCGAGCAGAGGCTCAGCTGAATGATCAGAGAACTCCAGCCGATCGATCGGCTGGAGTAATATTTTTCGTGAAAACTGATCGATCGGCCACACTATAACCGATCGATCGGCTATTTTAATTGCTGCAGATGTTTTAATCTTAACCGTTGATTGAGGCTGATGAAAGCGTCAGATTGAGAGATTATGTATTTAACAAGTTGACCTAAGCAGACAACGGACACGCAGAGAGAAGAAGAGAGAAATTCTGAAAACAACAGCGATTCACAGAGAAAAAGAACAAAACGGAGGAGAAAGAGATTTTCACAACAGCATAGTGTTTTATCTTCTCTTTTGTTTTTAACCATGAACATCTTTAGTTTTATTATTATTTTCGTTGTTGTTCTTTATTCTAACATGAACTAATTTTTTTTTCTAGGGCTACAATGTAGCCGAATTATGAATTTTTAGTTTTTCTTTAATTCAAGTTATTGATTTTCTATTTCGATATTGTGTTGAGTAATTTATTCTGTTCTTAATGCTTGCGATTGCCTGATCACTAAAAACATGTTTATAGGATTATTTTAAGATATGAGAGTTACAAAATAATCGTACACTGAATAATTTACCATGAAAAGGATGTTAGACTAGAGATAGCTAATGCGTTTATGTGGTATTTTAATTTCTCGTTCTTAATGTATTCAATTAATTCTCAGGATTAAAGACTGAGAGGTAATAATTCGTTAGTTGAATAAGTTTATTATTGCTCGAGAGAGATTGATAAATAATTTTGTGAAATTGCCATCAACACATAGAAATAGAAATTAATGATTTGAATTAGGAATACTAAATAGGATTAAGTTAGGTAAAATCGGAAACCCTGGAGCTTTCTCATTATATTCTCAAACTCATTTAATTTTTCCAAATTTAATTAAATTATTTTGTTGTGTTTTTTTTATTAAATCCAAAATCACCAAAGTTCTATACTTATTATAAATTGGGATTAATTTTGTTTGATAATTAGTAAAACTAGTCCTCGTGGGTTCGACTTGTATTTATACACTTTATTATTTTGCGACACATTCACTTGCGTAGGATTTTTTGCAACAAACACCAAGCAGCCTATCTATCGCACGCAAAGCGCCGATCGATTGACACCCTCTCTGCCAACCGAACGCTCCCTACAACCTGCACCGATCGATCAACCACTAAGCAGCTGATCGATAGGCCCCATTCTGCTGTGCAAACAATGAGCACAAACAGAGGGGCGATTGATCGCCCTCGAGACCAGCGATCGATCGACTGCACGCGTCGCCGTTAGCCCTGCCTCGCGCGCACCCTTCAAGCCACGGTGCCCAACTTCACATTTCATCCTTTTTTTTCTACCTTTTCTTCAACATAAGACCTACATGCACTTCACCAAACACTCATCAACATTCAATCCTACTTCCAAAGCCTCTAATCCATTCAAAAACCTTTAAAAACATACATCATTTTCACCCAAAACGTAACCTCCAACGTGAGTTGTAAAAACGAAAGGAAAACATATAGCGGAAGTTTAACAAAACTTCTGGAAAACCCTTATCTTTCAAAACACGGTTTGAAACACCTAAAACCCAAGCAATTCCAGTATTCTTCAAAACATAAAAACACTTTGTACTAATCCTTTAAATCAAATATAACCTAATTTGCTTAGAGCACCACCCACGAGTTGAAATCACTTGGCCAGTCACAAACTCCCGTGATAAGCACCCTCCAGCAGTCAGCCTAGACATCGTCATGAGGTTTGACATCCTCACCTTTGGCTTCGTCACCTACATCACATGGTTTAAACTATAAGTCTAATGCTTAGTAAGGGATGCACAAATGCAAATGAATGACGTGCATGCATGATACGTAAAACATGTTTCTTTTGCATTACATTTAGTTAACCTGACATATGTTAAGGAGGATTTACATGGGGAGTTAGGCACATAACATAGCATGATTAACAGGGCCACCGAAGTGGATATACATGACAGGGCCACCGAAGTGGATAACATAAGTCATACTCAACCACGACCCACGCTTAACCTTATGTACATTACATAGTCTTTACTTGGTTACATAGTGAAAACATGAAATTAAAACATTTTCCATGACTTTACAAAAACATGATGCATGCTACATGACGTGTGTGCGAAAAGACTTAACGTAAACGTTAGCACATAACTATTACAGGATGAAGCACATAACTTACTCTAACAGGGAGACTTGACAACTTAACAAACACATTACTTAACCACTCCTACCCGCCGTGCATAAACCTTCCTAGTACCCCTCGTAATATAGGGCCATAAGGGCCAGAACCCTAACACCCACTTACCTTATATCCTTAGCCAAATATGCAGCACATTCACTTTTCCTCTTTAGCTTGCAAGCCCATAACATAACATTTCAACATTAATGTCCATGACCATAACTTAACTCAATTCAAATAGCTTACGTGGCATTAAACTGAAACTAAGATAAATCCATCACCAATTTTAGGACTTTCACATAAATTTTGGCTAAACTTCAACTATTCATAATTTAAGCTACACTTAACCAAATCTAACGATTCAAACGCCAAAATTTAACTTAAAGGGTCTACTTCAACATGGTAAGAATTTAACTCAGTTAATGACAAAAATTTGGAAACCAGTTCACTCCGAAAATTTCAGTTTTATGCACATTATCAAAATTCACCAACTCTCACTCCAATCTATCACATTTTCATCCACAACCATTTAAGAACAAGAATGCAGAGCCAAATTCACGTCTTTCATGCATTTCATCAAACACCTTTAGTCCATAAATTCTCAAATTAACCATTAATGCAAATTCAAGCTCTACAACTACCAAACACGTAAGGAGAAGTGATTTTACCTCAAAACTTCAATGGAAAAGAGGAAGAATTTTGTGGTTATCCTTCAAGAAGGGAAATTTTTGTGCAACCCTAGCATTTGGCAAACACCCATAATAAAACCTCCATAAAACTCAACACTCACTACCCTTAAACTACACTAACCAATAAAAACTTAAACCTTACCTTAAATCTTAGAATGGAAGAAGAAAAATCATTGAGGAGAGTGGCGTGAGGGAGGAGCTTCGGCCGAGAGAAGAGAGAAGAGAGGGAGAAGAGGAATGAGAGGGGTTTACGTGAGGGGAGGGTTTTTATGTTCCCTAAACCTCAATTAAACCCTTAAGTTTTGCCTAATTACACTTTACCCCTTTTTGTATTTCCAAATTACCCTTCCACTTGATTAGTTCGGCTCGGTTACCTCCTAAACCAATCAGCTGATTAACCTCGTAATATTTTTCCTTTAAACGTGCAATTATATTACCTATTGTTACAAATAGGTAATAAATCCTTAATATACCGGATTCGTGGTTAGAAGTCGTAACACAAAAATTTCGGGTGTTACAATCTGGAATCACTGGACGATCTTCTGTATCAACACGCCATAGGGCAGGTTCTTGTTACGTGTCCGCCTGATCTCACAAATGTGACTTAAAATCAAAAACCTAGGGTCGAACTGCCTCCCGTTGTAAAACTTCTCCATGACATAGAGATCCATGTAGCTCACGAGATCTCTATGTCCATACCACGGTAGGATGGTGTGGGACAACATGTTGTGAATGACCCGAGCTCTGAGATTCAAATCTCTGGATCTTGGCTTCACGAACCCCGCAATGTTAGAGTTGCGATGAATTTGTCTCATGAACTGTACTCCCTCGTCTGATTTGACAAAAGGACAGTCCCGAGAGGCATGATAGTGTAACACCCCTAAGTCCGTACCCATTTATCCGTATAAAATTTTTCATTTTTATTTTACACTTTATACTCATATCTTTAACTTATCATTTTAAACAAACTTAATTAAACTGTAAACTAAACCTAAACCGAAATCAGAAATTAAATCTAACTTTCGAAGCTTTTAAACCAATTTAAAACAATTAAAAGTAAATAAAGTAAACTATTTAAAACAATTAAAATCATTTAAAACAATAAACAAATCGCGGAAGGGCAAAACTGGAAGACAGAGGCAAAAGAAACAGAGACTGATCGCTGGCCTCAACAGCGATCAGTCGCTGAGGCCATGAGCCTCAGCAGAGATCGATCGCTGAGGCCATAGGCCTCAGCAGAGATCGATCGCTGAGGCCATGCGCCTCAGCGAGATCGATCGCTGAGGCCATGCGCCTCAGCAGCGCCCAGTCGCCACTTCACTCCCCTTCTCTGTTTTCTTTTTCTATACAAGTGCTCTCTGGAATTTCCAGAGAGCAAACACATAAAACTTCAAACCTTAACCTCTCTGGAATCCGATTCCAGAGAGCAACCATTTCTCAATTTTCTACCCAATTCCTCATTCTTCCACCATTTTTCATCAATTACCATAATCACTTGTAAACTAAACTTAATCGACTTACAGCGGACTTTGCGAAATCCAACCGCGTGGATACCTCTAAAAACCGAGCATATCCGTAACAACCTAAAAACATTTCAAAACATTTTCATAACGTTTAACTAACAGATTAAACTAAACAATTCAATATACCGTTTATAAAATAGATTTCCAAAACATTCAGTAAACAGTTTAAACCAAAGAGTTTTACATACAATTACTAAACCTTTTCTAACTCCTATCCAGATCCAAACAATCTAAAATACTCTATACGATTATCAGTTCAAAACATCTCAAAATAACCCCAAACCCTCAAAACACGTATATACTTCCCCCACGGGTCGGTAAAGCATCGACTGCGCAACACACCACCGCAACCCATCTTCCGTCAACTGCCTCATGCCTCAGGAGGAGGAATGTCCTCACCTGTTTCCTTGTAAATACCTACACCATACAGACATCTATGAGATAATTAAATCTCAGTAAGCTCTAGTAAATGCAGATGCATGCGTGCGTATGCCATTCAGAAAACATGCTCAGATTTAGATACAGATACAGATTCATTTATTTCTTTGCTTTGCTTTGCTATAAACTGTATACCGATTGCTTTACTTTGCTTTGCTATAAACTATATACCGATTTCTTTACTTTACTTTGCTATAAACTGTATACCGACGGGCCATTTAAACTATATACCGAAGGGTCATTTAAACTGTATATCGATTGCTTTACTTTGCTTTGCTATAAACTATATACCGATTTCTTTACTTTACTTTGCTATAAACTGTATACCGACGGGCCATTTAAACTATATACCGAAGGGTCATTTAAACTGTATATCGATTGCTTTACTTTGCTTTGCTATAAACTATATACCGATTTCTTTACTTTACTTTGCTATAAACTGTATACCGATGGGCCATTTAAACTGTATACCGAAGGGTCATTCTTTCTTTGCATTTACTTTAAAACGTCGTGCGGAAATTCGTTTTCATGACATTTAAAACACGTGATGCATGAACAGATATGAACATAAATAAACAAGCAACATATGTACCATCAATACCGAAATAGAATAACCTATAACAATTGTAAACCTATCTACCCGACCCAAAGCAATTTAAAACAATCAATCCTCTAAAATCCTCGACGCGACATCGAAGTACGGTGTAGGCCAATCGGCCAGAGAAGGTCACGAGAACTTACCTCGCGTCCGTTGCAGCTCAAGCTCCGTCCACGAGCGTTGTTCGTCTGAGGCAAATTTACAATATTGTCAATATGACGCATCTGAACTCCAAATTTTCCAATTTAATAAAATTCTTAACTAAGGAACTTTCCTAAAGTTCTAACTTAACTAATCTAGACGTCTAAACGACCAATTCACGCTCGATGGTTCAAAATCACAATTCACGAACCTTTCTCGAAAATCCCTAAATTCTCGAATTTAACGTTTTTCCACAATTCAATTTAACTTCGTCCAATAACGTCAAATACGTTTAATATATACTTAATCAAGGCTAACCTATTAATTACGAACCCTAATTCGCGTTTTTAACGAAAATCGATCGAAACCCTAATTATTTAAACTTCGTAGAAATCGAAATAAACACTCTAAGATCGTAGGTTCATACCTAGGGTAGCGAGAGGAGGAAGAATCACGAAGAACGGAAGAGAAACGGAGGAGAACGGAGGTCGGATCGTTGATCGGCGTCGGCGACCAGAGGGAGAGAGCAGAGAGAAGCTCTCTGGAAATCACGAAGGAAGAGAGGAAATGAAGAGAAAAGGGATTTTGGTTAATTTTATAAATTTTGGTTTTGCAAATTACTAAAATGCCCTTCCATAGTTTTTATATTCGTTTCGTCATTCGGTTCGTTAATCGTCCAACTATTCGGGTTCACCAAATTTCCTTATTTCAACAATATGTCCAACTTATTATTTAGGATCTAACAAAACTATCCGTTCCCAAAACGGACCTCGTTTGCTATTTTTACGAGAACGTCTTCTATATTACGAGAAATGTAATTACTCGGAATATAGCGTTTAATCTCCGAAAATTCTCATAATTTCCTTAAAATCCATATTAATAATTAGGATCATAATGGTGTTCTCTTTTCGTGAAACGGACTTGATTTGATATATTTACAAAAATACCAATATATATTAAAATAATAATATCCAGAAAAGCTGGATATTACATTCCACCCACCTTATTTAAAATTTTGTCCTCAAAATTTGTCATAACTTATAGCCCTTGATTTTAATGTTTCGGGTCAAGCGGCCCAATGCTTCAATCATCATCTGTACTTACGGTCACTCTTCGTGGTTCTCAGCCCAAAACTGTCGACCGTACTCCCCAATACCGGCCTTAAACTTGTATTCTATACCTTCAATCTGGTAGTACACATCCTTACTATAGTACTGAGCCTAGTCAAGTTCTTTAAATTCCCAATTGATTTGTCTAAACTTCTCCATAGCTTCGTTGGTTTCGTCTGCAGTCGAGATTCACGTCGACCCAAACTTCTATATTCGCCCGGGTAACGATTCCCCGTAACTGTATCACCCAAGGGATTTACTGGTCACCAAACTTCTTGGGTAACCCATTGACTTATGGAGACTATCTCGGTGAGGGTTTCCTAATTAAGTCCTCATTGTTATACCCTGCAACTATACGACTATAACACTACTTGGCCTATATGAGTCAAACTATGAGCTACAGTCGGTATTTACTTAGAATTCTATCTTTAACAAAATTGGAACTTCCTTTTAATAACTCTGATTCCGTCATCCCTAGGGTCAATCTCTAAATCACATATTTTCCTAGGAAACTTACCAATCCTGCCAGTTAATTCAGGGCGGATTCTACAACTAAGCTTACAATGCTATACTCCTCGAACTATGTCACCAGAGTTTTGTCCTTAAATTCTACCACTATATTCTCAATCAAAGTTCTCACACTGCTTACGTTACACTCCTTTGTTTATCTTAAACTCTATTTGTTCTAAGCACGGTCAAGTCTCTAAATCTCCTCATTGATGCGCTCTAAACTAGTCATTCTAACCTAAGCCATCTAGGCACTACTTGGTCTCGACCTGCCACACACGAGTCAATCACTAGAAGTTTACTAACTTAGTCTCACCTCTAAGTTTACTTAGATGGTTTCGGTGATAATTCTCACTCTCCCTACTCTATGAATCACAAAGTTCTCAATTTGTTATCCTTTAAACGCCAATCTAAGATCTCATTTATTCCAACGATCTACTTTACCTTCATTAAATTCCTCAAGGCTACTTTGAGTTCATCAACTAATCTATTTTTGTTCGCTCTTTCCAATCAGGTTCCAACTATTCTACCCGAAAATCATTCTAAGTTTAACTCTTGAATTCTATCTCTCCTAACTTCATACGAATCCTCAATATACGAGCTCTACGGTACTTGATCTATTTAAACACACTTCGGGTATTATAACAGTCTAGGTATCCCTTTATAGGTTTATTTCTAAACATTCTTCTTTCTTGACTAGTCGTATCCTAATACTCCAAAAGGTTGTCAATTAGACATAATCCCTACCTATTTAAAATCCATATCTCATAAGGTGTATTCCTCTAGTTGTTACTAAACCTTAGGTGCGCAAACTCCGTTGATTAAATCGAACTAATCCTACTAATGTAGAACTATATTTCTATATGGCGTTTATTGTTATATGTGTGTCCTATTATCTTTTCTTTGAGGTTCGCCTAGTAATTCCTTCTTACTCACCTATTACTCTCTTCTTTACTAATTTCAGATCTAAATATTTTATCTATCATATACATATCATTGTACAAGTAATTTAAATAATACCTGCAATTGTAGAAGGTTGGGCCCCATCGTCGGCGTTGTCAGGCTCGATGAATGCAAAGACTCTCGGTACAACTTTCCTTTGATCCCTGTCATGTTGATCTCCGCCCGATTGACCTCGACCTCGATTCGGGCAGTCTTTAACAAAATGGCCTGGTTCTCCACACCAATAGCACACATCTGTGCCTACTCTGCACTGCCCTCTGTGCTCCCTCTGGCATTTAGGACAAAGAGGTAACCGGGAAGCTCCTTGTACCTGCTTGCCTTTCCCTCGATCGTTACCTCCCTCTAGAGGCCTTTTAACGTCTCTTTGTGGTTGTTGTTGCGGCTGCGCTCTCGGCTGCCAACCTAGGTCCTGCGACTGAGGCTGTATCTCGCGGAAGAAGCCCTTAGCTGGCTCCCTCGGTCTAACACAAGTAGCTCTGGCGGCCTCAATATCCAGAGCCCTAGCTGTGATGTCAGAATAGGGTACATCAATAATACCTGATACAACAACGTGCATCCGGATCTCTGAATTAAGGCCCTCCATAAACTAGTGTACCTTCTCCTCGTTATCGCTGACAAGGCGCGGTGCAAATCGCGATAAAGCCTCAAACTTCCGGATATACTTTGCAACTGAACCTGTCTGCCTCAGCTGCGTGAACTCGTTCCTCTTCGCCACTCTCACTGCGCGGCTAAAATACTTGTCGAAAAATAAAAACTTGAACCGATCCCAAGTCATAACTGTTACGTCCGTCGTCGCTTTGATTGAATCCCACCAGAAATGGGCATCCATCGCCAAGTGAAAAGTAGCATACGCCACCATGCTCCCGTTCCCTACCTCGGCATAAGCTAACATATCCTCCATAACTCGGATCCATTCCTCCGCAACAGTAGGATCCGATGATCGACCATCGAACATTGGAGGTCGTAGGCCCTGAAACTTCTGCATGCCCTGGTTGTTGGGAACTATCAAATCCCGGGCCCTCTGGTTCTCCCG
Source organism: Begonia masoniana (assembly GCA_022432975.1). NCBI lineage: Eukaryota > Viridiplantae > Streptophyta > Magnoliopsida > Cucurbitales > Begoniaceae > Begonia > Begonia masoniana. The sequence continues at coordinate 27,302,075 of CM039506.1, read as the reverse complement.
ATTTACTAAGTCTGCAATCTGCTGCGCTTGCCGGTCCATATGCTGCGACTGGCGATCTAACAACTCCGTAAATCGATCTAGCGCGTCATCTCTAGGATCCCTTCCTCGAACCATTTTATAAAAATCCTATAAAACATCAAAACAATAATCCTAAGAAACCAAATCAATAAAGCTATAAAACAGACTTACAGTTGATGAAGGATGTCCGCGTAGTGGCTGTGCAGTCGAGCAGTCTACAGAACCGATTTTAAAACCCGGGGGCTCTGATACCATAATTGTAACACCCCTAAGTCCGTACCCATTTATCCGTATAAAATTTTTCATTTTTATTTTACACTTTATACTCATATCTTTAACTTATCATTTTAAACAAACTTAATTAAACTGTAAACTAAACCTAAACCGAAATCAGAAATTAAATCTAACTTTCGAAGCTTTTAAACCAATTTAAAACAATTAAAAGTAAATAAAGTAAACTATTTAAAACAATTAAAATCATTTAAAACAATAAACAAATCGCGGAAGGGAAAAACTGGAAGACAGAGGCAAAAGAAACAGAGACTGATCGCTGGCCTCAACAGCGATCAGTCGCTGAGGCCATGAGCCTCAGCAGAGATCGATCGCTGAGGCCATGCGCCTCAGCGAGATCGATCGCTGAGGCCATGCGCCTCAGCAGCGCCCAGTCGCCACTTCACTCCCCTTCTCTGTTTTCTTTTTCTATACAAGTGCTCTCTGGAATTTCCAGAGAGCAAACACATAAAACTTCAAACCTTAACCTCTCTGGAATCCGATTCCAGAGAGCAACCATTTCTCAATTTTCTACCCAATTCCTCATTCTTCCACCATTTTTCATCAATTACCATAATCACTTGTAAACTAAACTTAATCGACTTACAGCGGACTTTGCGAAATCCAACCGCGTGGATACCTCTAAAAACCGAGCATATCCGTAACAACCTAAAAACATTTCAAAACATTTTCATAACGTTTAACTAACAGATTAAACCAAACAATTCAATATACCGTTTATAAAATAGATTTCCAAAACATTCAGTAAACAGTTTAAACCAAAGAGTTTTACATACAATTACTAAACCTTTTCTAACTCCTATCCAGATCCAAACAATCTAAAATACTCTATACGATTATCAGTTCAAAACATCTCAAAATAACCCCAAACCCTCAAAACACGTATATGCTTCCCCCACGGGTCGGTAAAGCATCGACTGCGCAACACACCACCGCAACCCATCTTCCGTCAACTGCCTCATGCCTCAGGAGGAGGAATGTCCTCACCTGTTTCCTTGTAAACACCTACACCATACAGACATCTATGAGATAATTAAATCTCAGTAAGCTCTAGTAAATGCAGATGCATGCGTGCGTATGCCATTCAGAAAACATGCTCAGATTTAGATACAGATACAGATTCATTTATTTCTTTGCTTTGCTTTGCTATAAACTGTATACCGATTGCTTTACTTTGCTTTGCTATAAACTATATACCGATTTCTTTACTTTACTTTGCTATAAACTGTATACCGACGGGCTATTTAAACTATATACCGAAGGGTCATTTAAACTGTATATCGATTGCTTTACTTTGCTTTGCTATAAACTATATACCGATTTCTTTACTTTACTTTGCTATAAACTGTATACCGACGGGCCATTTAAACTATATACCGAAGGGTCATTTAAACTGTATATCGATTGCTTTACTTTGCTTTGCTATAAACTATATACCGATTTCTTTACTTTACTTTGCTATAAACTGTATACCGATGGGCCATTTAAACTGTATACCGAAGGGTCATTCTTTCTTTGCATTTACTTTAAAACGTCGTGCGGAAATTCGTTTTCATGACATTTAAAACACGTGATGCATGAACAGATATGAACATAAAATAAACAAGCAACATATGTACCATCAATACCGAAATAGAATAACCTATAACAATTGTAAACCTATCTACCCGACCCAAAGCAATTTAAAACAATCAATCCTCTAAAATCCTCGACGCGACATCGAAGTACGGTGTAGGCCAATCGGCCAGAGAAGGTCACGAGAACTTACCTCGCGTCCGTTGCAGCTCAAGCTCCGTCCACGAGCGTTGTTCGTCTGAGGCAAATTTACAATATTGTCAATATGACGCATCTGAACTCCAAATTTTCCAATTTAATAAAATTCTTAACTAAGGAACTTTCCTAAAGTTCTAACTTAACTAATCTAGACGTCTAAACGACCAATTCACGCTCGATAGTTCAAAATCACAATTCACGAACCTTTCTCGAAAATCCCTAAATTCTCGAATTTAACGTTTTTCCACAATTCAATTTAACTTCGTCCAATAACGTCAAATACGTTTAATATATACTTAATCAAGGCTAACCTATTAATTACGAACCCTAATTCGCGTTTTTAACGAAAATCGATCGAAACCCTAATTATTTAAACTTCGTAGAAATCGAAATAAACACTCTAAGATCGTAGGTTCATACCTAGGGTAGCGAGAGGAGGAAGAATCACGAAGAACGGAAGAGAAACGGAGGAGAACGGAGGTCGGATCGTTGATCGGCGTCGGTGACCAGAGGGAGAGAGCAGAGAGAAGCTCTCTGGAAATCACGAAGGAAGAGAGGAAATGAAGAGAAAAGGGATTTTGGTTAATTTTATAAATTTTGGTTTTGCAAATTACTAAAATGCCCTTCCATAGTTTTTATATTCGTTTCGTCATTCGGTTCGTTAATCGTCCAACTATTCGGGTTCACCAAATTTCCTTATTTCAACAATATGTCCAACTTATTATTTAGGATCTAACAAAACTATCCGTTCGCAAAACGGACCTCGTTTGCTATTTTTACGAGAACGTCTTCTATATTACGAGAAATGTAATTACTCGGAATATAGCGTTTAATCTCCGAAAATTCTCATAATTTCCTTAAAATCCATATTAATAATTAGGATCATAATGGTGTTCTCTTTTCGTGAAACGGGCTTGATTTGACATATTTACAAAAATACCAATATATATTAAAATAATAATATCCAGAAAAGCTGGATATTACAGATAGTATCTCTTTGCCCATTCTCTGACAAATCTGATCAACTCATTGACCGTTTCTATAGTAACTTCAATCTCCGTACCTAGGATGTACGTCTTTATAATTCCCATCCTCTTGCTAAAGGTCAAGTTTGCAAAAAATAGGCGAACAATTCTGTCACAGCTTTCGCCCTACACACTGTACACCTCGTGCAGACCGATTCTGTCAAACATCTCCTGGATCTCCAGGGACTCCCAATCTTTAAAGTCCACTGTCTTCGAATGCATAAATGGGCGGTGTAATTGATCCAACTCAAACTGCTCTTCGCACATCTGATTTTGAAATTCAAGCGACATGAACCCATATCACAGTCGCGGCACGTCTGGTTAGTTAGTCGGGTCACCTTGTGTCGCACCTCCTTGCGACGTTTCGACAGCCCAATTTTCGCCTAATAATCAATCTATCAGCCATTTGATGAGGATTTTTGAATTTTTTTTTTTTTTGCAAATTTAAGAGCTCAGATTTGTTGAATTTCGGCGGAAAATCAATGGAAACACTTGATAATGGACAAATCAATAAGGTAGAACTAAAAACTATCAATTTTTTAGAAAAAATGCAAAAGGGCCGAGAAAATTTTTGAATTTTCGAAGGTGGGGATGAATTTCTGGCCTCTATTTCTTTATAAACTATCGGGGAACGGACGGCCGCTTAGGGGATGGTGACCCTCCATTCTCTGCTCTAATTTTATGAACCAGGGGGGGTCAATAGCCCGCAACAGCCGTCCGTTCTTTCAGAACGGTCGGTTGTTATTATATAACGTCCGACCGTTCTTCTCAGGGCAAAGGGTCAATAGCCCGACACGGTCTGCTGTTCTCTAGAACAGGCGGCTGTGTTATTGGAACGTCCTACCGTTCTCCGTCCTCAGTTTACCAGGTCAATATACTGGAACGGTTGGTTGTTCTCGCAAGCCGGGCGGCTATTCTCGAAGAACGGTCGGTTGTTTGTGTTTGAACGGTTAGCTATTCGTCGGAAACAGCTGACTGTTCCTGAGCACCGTGCACAGCACGTGAAACGGAGGGTGTCTACATCCAACCTGTGTGTCTGATTTGAAGTGTCAAGTGCCACGTCACCGTGGAAACAATGGATGACCGTCCGTTTTGTGACCTTTTTTGAGAATGAACGGCGATCGGCCGACCGGCAGAATTTATTTTATTAGGTTTTTAATAGTTTAAAGTTTGAATGGTTATGATTGAAAGTTTAAAGTTTTTTTTTTTAAAAAAAACCAATATTTTGAGGGTTTTTTTTATAAAAACCCATAAATTTAAGAAAATTTTAATTGTGAGGACTAATAATATATTTTAATAAAATAATTATTTATAAAATCTGAAAGCAAAAAATTTTTATTGGAGAAAATTACCCAATTTGAGAGCCCATTAGTATGACTGGGCTTCAATAAACACATCACTCAAAATGGAGGGAGAGACTAGAGAGAGAGAGAGAGTAGAGGAAAACGAAGAAAAAGTTGTAGAGCAGGGATGTTGCCAACAGCTTCTAGAGGGCGCCCTTCGTCCTCTACGTCTCAACCTAATCCCATGTTACTCAAGTATCTTCGTCGATAGCCCGCAACAGTCGTCCGTTCTCTAAGAACAGTCGGCTGTTATTATATAACGTCCGACCATTCTTTTCATGGCAGAGGGTCAATAGCCCGACACGGTCTGCTATTCTCTAGAACGGGCGGCTGTGTTCTTGGAACGTCCGATCGTTCTCCGCTCTCAGTTTACCAACAGAGGGTCAATATACTGGATTGGTTGGTTGTTCTCGCAAGCCGGGCGGCTGTTCTCGAAGGACGGTCGGTTGTTTGCATTTGAACTGTCAGCTATTTGTCGAAAACAGCCGACCGTTTCTGAGCACTGTGCACAACACATGAAACAGAGGGTGTCCACATCAAACCTGTGCGTCTGATCCGACATGTCAAGTGCCACGTCGTCCTGGAAACAACGGACGATCGTCCGTTTTGTGACGTTTTTTGAGAACGAACGGTGATCGGCCGACCGGCAGAGTTTGTTTTATTAGGTTTTTAATAATTTAAAGTTTGAATGGTTATGATTGAAAGTTTAAGGTTTTTTTTTTAAACTAATATTTTGAAGTTTTTTTTTGATAAAAACCCATAAATTTTAGAAAATCTTAATTGTGAGGACTAAAAAATATTTTAATAAAATAATTATTTATAAAATCTGAAAGCAAAAATTTTTATTTGAGAAAATTACCCATTTGAGAGCCCATTGGTATAAACACCACTCAAAATGGAGGGAGTGACGAGAGAGAGAGAGAGAGAGAGGAGAGAGAGAGAGAGAGAGAGAGAGAGAGAGGAGAGAGAGAGAGAGAGAGAGAGAGAGAGAGAGAGAGGAGAGAGAGAGAGAGAGTTGTAGAGCAAGGATTGCCAACAGCTTCTAGAGGGCGCCCTTCGTCCTCTACGTCTCGACCTAATCCATGTTACTCAGTATCTTCGTCGATAGCCCACAATAGCTGTCCGTTCTCTAAGAACGGTCAGCTGTTATTATAAATGTCAGACTGTCTTCTTCAGGGCGGAGGGTCAATAGCCCGACACGGTTTGCTGTTCTCTAAGAATGGGCGGCTGTGTTTTGGAACGTCCAATCGTTCTCCGCCCCTCAAGTTGACTAATAGACGGTCAATAATAACTGGAACGTTGGTTGTTCTCGCAAGCCCGGGCGATTGTTCTCGAAGACAACGGTCGGTTGTTTGCATTTGAAACGGTCAGCTGGTCAATCGGAAACATCTGACCGTTTCCTGAGCACAGTGCACAGCCATGAAACGGAGGATGTCCACATCCGACCTAGTGCGTCCAATCACGTGCCAAGTGCCACGTTGCCCTGGAAACAACGGACGACCGTCCGTTTTGGTGACCTTTTTTGAGAAAGAACGGCGATCGGCCCACCGTCCGGGGTTTGTTTATTAGGTTTTTAATAATGTTAAAGTTGAATGGTTATAATTGAAGTTTAAGGTTTTTTTTTTAAAAAAAAAAACCAATATTGTTGAGGTTTTTTTTTTATAAAAACCCATAATTAAGAAAATTTAATTGTGAGGACTAATAATATTTTTAATAAAATAATTATTTATAAAATCTGAAAAGCAAAAATTTTTATTGGAGGAAAAATTACCCAATTTGAGATCCCATAGTATGACTGGGCTTCAATAAACACAATCACTCAAAATGGAGGGAGAGACTAGAGGAGAGAGAGAGAGTAGTAGGAGAAAACGAAAGAAAAGTTGTTAGAGCAGGGATGTTGCCAACAGCTTCTAGAGGGCGCCCCTTCGTCCTCTACGTCTCAACCTAATCCCATTGTTAATCAAGTATCTTCGGTCGATAAGCCCGCAACAGTCGTTCCGTTCTCTAAGAACAGTCGGCTGTTCTTATATAACGTCCGACCATTCCTGTTCATGGCAGAGGGTCACTTAGCCCGACACGGTCTGCTATTCTCTAGACACGGGCGGCTGTGTTTTTGAACGTACCAATCGTTCATCCGCCCCCAGTTTACTAATAGACGGTCAATATACTGGAAACATTGGTTGTTCTCGCAAGCCGGGCGATTGTTCTCGAAGACAACGGTCGGTTGTTTGCATTTGAACGTCAGCTGTTCATCGGAAACATCTGAACGTTTCGAGCACCGTGCACAGACATGAAACGGAGGATGTCCACATCCGCCTATGCGTCCAATCCAAACGTGCAAGTGCCACGTTGCCCTGGAAACAACGGACGACCGTCCGTTTTGTGACCTTTTTTGAGAAAGAACGGCGATCGCCCACCGTCGGGGTTTGTTTTATTAGGTTTTTAATAATTTAAAGTTTGAATGGTTATAATTGAAAGTTTAAGGTTTTTTTTTTTTTAAAAAAAAAAACCAATATTTTGAGGTTTTTTTTTTTTGATAAAAACCCATAAATTTTAGAAAATCTTAATTGTGAGGACTAAAAAATATTTTAATAAAATAATTATTTATAAAATCTGAAAGCAAAAATTTTTTATTTGAGAAAATTACCCAATTTGAGAGCCGCTTGGTATAGCACCACTCACAATGTGAGGATGACGGAGAGAGAGAGAGAAGAGAGAGAGAGAGAGAGAGAGAGAGAGAGGAGAGAGAGAGAGAGAGAGAGGAGAGAGAGAGAGAGAGAGGAGAGAGAGAGAGGAGGAGGTTGTATAGCAAGGATTGGCCAACAGCTTCTAGAGGGCGCCCTTCGTCCTCTACGTCTCGACCTAATCCCATGTTACTCCAAGTATCTATCTTCGCATAGCCCACAATAGCTGTCCGTTCTCTCAGAACGGTCAGCTGTTATTATATAATGTCCGACTGTCTTCTCAGGGCGGAGAGGTCAATAAGCCCACATCTTTTTGCTGTTCTCTAGAATGGCGTCTGTGTTTTTTGGAGACCTTTCCAATCGTTCTCCGCCCCAGTTTACTGAATGATACGGTCAATTACTGGAACAGTTGTTGTTCTCCGCAAGCCGGGCGATTGTTCTCGAAGAACGGTCGGTTGTTTGCATTTGAACGGTCAGCTGTTCATCGGAAACATCTGACCGTTTCTGAGCACCGTGCACAGCACATGAAACGGAGGATGTCCACATCCGACCTATGCGTCCAATCCAACGTGTCAAGTGCCACGTTGCCCTGGAAACAACGGACGACCGTCCGTTTTGTGACCTTTTTGAGAAGAACGGCGATCGGCCCACCGTCGGGGTTTGTTTTATAGGTTTTTAATAATTTAAAGTTTGAATGGTTATAATTGAAAGTTTAAGGTTTTTTTTTTTAAAAAAAAAAACCAATATTTTGAGGTTTTTTTTTTTTGATAAAAACCCATAAATTTAAAAAAATCTTAATTGTGAGGACTAATAATATATTTTAATAAAATAATTATTTATAAAATCTGAAAGCAAAAATTTTTTATTTGAGAAAATTACCCAATTTGAGAGCCCATTAGTATGACTGGGCTTCAATAAACACATCACTCAAAATGGAGGGAGAGACTAGAGAGAGAGAGAGAGAGAGAGAGAGAGAGCAGAGGAAAACGAAGAAGTTGCAGAGCAAGGATGTTGCCAACAGCTTCTAGAGGGCGCCCTTCGTCCTCTACGTCTCGACCTAATCCCATGTTACTCCAGTATCTTCGTCGAATCGTTAAGGTGCTCTTATATCTTCCATTTACGGATCTGATCTTTATTGTATCCGTTGCGATCCAACTATCATTCTTCAATATCTGCGTCTATAGTTCTTGTGAACGTTATAAATTTATGAATGTTGTTTTCAATTGTGTTTTCGATGATTTCCAATCGATGCTTTGGTGTTTCTTTGATTAAGTTATCGATTACAGAAAATATCTCCCGTTCTTTTGAAATAGTTGTATCAAATTTTAGTTGAGATTTTCAATCACATTATGCAGTTTCTGGCTTCGTTTATGAATAGAAATTTGCAAATTATTCTTGTTTGTATTCTGCTGAGCTTGAGGTCTCCCTATTTTCTTCGTAGAAGCTTTTCTCATTAAGCATTTCCAGCTGGTACAGACTGTTAGGGAATAAAAAGTGGAATCAGTTTCAAATATGCATTCGCTTATCTTTAATTTAATGTGAGAGCTTGTTTATTAATTTTTTTAAAATTTTTCGTTCAATTTGTAGTGGCAACAAATGGACGTTGAATATAGCTTCTGGCAAATGCTCCATCTTTGCACCTCTCCTAAAGTAGTGTAAGCGTTCATCACCTTTGTTTGTCTGACTTGTGCAGGGGTTATTTCATACTCGTATTCTCTTCATGTAATGGATTCAAGTTAGATTCATATAATCATTTTACTTGTCAAAACTATGATAAAATCTAAATATTTTTGTTTTGCTAATAATTGAAATTTTGACATGTCATGTGGATAATGGATGCAGCTATCAGTACACCAAATATCACAAGCGTGAGTCATCCTCTGTGAAATATTTTTCTTTAAAATGTATTTGAAATTCCTTTTTACTTTGAATTGTAATGTAAAATATGAAATGTGATGCTAATATGCATTGGATTTTATTGAAAGGTGATATTTGTTTTTGTCAGAAACGAAGAACCAATGGGCTCGTGATGATCCTGCTTTTGCTGTGATCTGCAGCCTGCTATTGACAGTTGCAACTTTGGCTTACTGTGTTGCGTAAGTTCAGAGCATTGGACTTAGTTGCGTTGTTCTTTCGAGGAGATAATTATGTCGTATTGTTATTGCATTACTCAATGCTTAGACGGAAGTTTTATCTACCTCACTAAATAAGCTCTGTCAATAAATCCATGAATTGACCAATTAATGTGCATGTGCTACTTAAATCTTTCCTTGCATGATTAGTAGGTGTTGTTGTTATGAGAGAATAACTAGTAGTCTAATCTTTTTTCACAGAAATATTATGCACACCTAATGATTTTTTTTCCTTTGTTCTCCACAGTTATTTCTATGCTGACTATTATCATTTTTAATATTTCAGCTATGATCACGGTGTGTCACATTCCATTGTTCTGGTTATTACAGTATTGCTCTTCCATTTTATAATCCTTGGGGCAATTCTCGCTACATGTTGTTGGTAAGAGCTACTTTATCTATGCATGTATGATAATTATATTCCAGTGTCCTTGTTATTTTCTTGACTTTACCTGATCAAGCTGTTGATAATTGTACTGCATTGGCTTCAAATATTAAGTCTGACCAAATTTGTTCTCTGTATCTTGTGATAGGATCTATAAAGCCATTATGACTCTGCAGGTTTGTTCGAATTGCATATCTGATTGACTTAGGCGCGGACAACCAATTTGACAAATTCCCATGTTAATTTAACTAGAAGAGATAATTTTCTTTTTTTTTTTCCGGGTTCAAAGTTGATTTACTGGTCGATGGTTAAAGCTATAGGGAGCTATTAATTACATGGAGGGATATATGCGTAAAACATGTCGAAGGTGACATTTGAAATATGAGTCCTCTTCCTGGAATGTTCGACATGTTCCTTTTTTACTTTTATTTTTTTTTTTTTGCGCAGGGGGAAGTCTTGAATATATTCTCGACAAACCCTTTTTGGTAGAACAATAAAGCTTAATAATACATGAGTTTTTTGAGCTCTTCTTTTTGTATCGTTCCATTATGAGTTTACGAATTGGATTATGTTGATTAATAAAAATAAGTTGCTGTTGCAGGATCTGAATCCCGCCAGATAATCTTATGGTCTCTCATACAAATCTATAATTCATAAGCTTAAGTCAAAAGCTCTAAATTTATTTTTAAAATTGGAAGAAATAATTCATAAAACATTGAAATTGGTGAGCTAACTCTGATAAGTAGAGTAATTATCTAAACACCTTCATTGTTTGGTTGTCGAGTTTTACGTCCACTTATTACATACTTCTGTAAGATGTTATTAGAATCCTCCTCATTCAAAGTCAATTTGCTATTAATGAGAATATTTAATATCTTTCAGCCTCAAATGTTTTCTTTGTTTTGGATTGTCAGGAACTTTAGCTTAGTAGCATAATGATTTATTTACCACAAGCGCACATTTTAAAAATTTGCAAATGTACTCGCAGGCTGCTGACTAATGCTTATCTTAAGGAAGAATCACCAAACAGTTATGTAGTTGAACAGCGGGTTGAATGGCAAGTGTCATTACCATCCTTCATATTTTTTTTCTGTATATTAAGCTCCTTTAGTTTTTTTTACACAAGTTTGACTCTTCTTATCTTTTTGTCTGTGTTTTGTTGACATTTTTTTTCTTTTCATGCTTGAAGGCTCTATGCATTTGATGTACACTGCAACTCTTTCTTCCCCCTGTTTGTTTTGATTTATGGTAATTACTAAAGCGACTGGTTTTACTTTTGAGTATGCTTTAGACGTTGATCCTAATAAGCATTGTGGTCTTTTTACAGTAATTCATTACTTTATCTCGCCACTTTTGGTAGCTCATGGCTTCATTCCAGTGTTGCTATCAAATTTGCTTTTCATGGTGGCTGCCTCGTATTATCACTATCTAAACTTCCTAGGTTATGATGGTAAGTAAAGATTTCTCTGTTGAAAGCTTCTATCTTCTTTCTGAAATTATCTTTCGGTGTTTTCCAAAAAAAGATTTTATTTGTTGGTGTTATTCTTATAAACTTCATATAAAAGCATTCAGTGGCCTATTATTAGCTTAGATTAAACTTAGAACTTATTTTCCCAAATATAATTTAAACCTTTGTAAATGTTCATGTCGGCTATTTACTGCTTGGAACATATCTCGTTCTGAACTTGCACATACCCTAATAATTGATGCTATCATTTGGAATGACAATTTTCAAGTTGATTTAGTGTTTAAGAAGCAGCTAACATCGTTGAAAAAAATGCTGATTTTTGCTGCAGTGCTACCATTTCTAGAGAGAACTACATTTTTCCTCTACCCAATTGGAGTTGTCATTGTTCTTTCTCCAATCTGTAAGTCATCAACCACTAGTTCTTATTTGTTGAATTTGGTCTACTGGTCCAGCATCATATATTCACATGGACATTTCCCACCGCAGTTATTCTCAGTGGATTCAATACTTCAAGATATTTTATGAAAATGTATTTTAGTCGGCGGCTATGATCAATCACGGATAACAATTATTCTAGTTGCTAAGACGCTCATTTCCAGTACACATACTACAGCAACATGAGTAGCCATTGACGAATCCATTTTTCCGGATATGTTCAACGGCAAGATTATAAGAGACTGCTGGGAGAGAATATTAGAGTGGTAGCTCTCTTGGGCCTGCCTTTTTTTGTTTGGTTGTTACAAGTGAGTGGAAATTAGCCTGGACGTTGCTGAAAGTGAACTCCAGCAATCAGAATTTATCGGCTAAATTGGTAAGTAATTCTCTCACTGTCTTTCTCAGATATTAGGATTTGTACATTAAAAATAGAAAATCTGAGCCCAGTTTTTGATGTTTCTTGTTGGAGGAGGTGTGGTATTTTAAAATACAAGTAAGAGAATAATTTAGAAAAGCAAAATACGCAAATGATTTAATGTTACAAATCATACTAGCAAAATACGCAAATGAAGTGATATTGTAGAAGCAGTACAGTGAGGAAAGATCATATCAGATAGAACAATTTAATAAAGTTGATTGCCAAATCGATTAAAACTTAACCAAATATTTTAATTGTTTGGGTGATGAAGTTAATAATTAAAAACTGAAATAAAACAAGTAACGATTCATAACAACTCAAGCGAAGAAGATTGAGATTCACTTTCCGACTCTTTGCTGTTGTCGAGATGCCATAGTAATACTAGTTATGACTAATTCGAAACTTGAAATATATAATAGAATAATTTGTCGATCTACAAATAATAATACTTAAAGACTTAATACAAGATAATAATGAATTAATAAAAAAGTTCAACTCATAGGAACAAATAATGATTTGAGAAAAAGTAAAAGAAGAGGCGGAAAGCAAGCACAGCCTATTTTAAGCTCACGATACAATGTTCAAAAAGGCTCCTCTCGCTCCCATGCTACTCAATCCACAATCACAGAATCTCTCTCTCTCTCTCTCTCTCTCTCAACAGCAACTTTCTTAAACCCTAAACCAAATCAATTGAACCATTTTGTTTAGGCTGCCTACACTTTTGTCTTGTGCTTGTCACTGTCTCTATATTTCCATCTCAATCAAATGGGAAGCTACCTCTTATGCCTAGCTACCACATTTTTCTCTGCTACATATAAACAAACATACTAACATTATAGCACCCTTAGTCTAAACTATAAGATTAATATTATTGTTAGACATTGCCCGATATTCTAACTTAAATTCCTTCGTTAAATATTGAATAAGTATTGGATTTTGGTGATTCGAGTTATCCTTTGGCCCGCAAACTTGTTGTGTGAAAGTAGTGGTCGTGGATCTTCAATCTTATTTATTTCATAATTATATTCTAAAGTTTCACAGTGTTGTATTCTTGTATTTAAATTTTGAAAAGAGTAAATTCTTCTCGTCAGTGCATAATTTATTTTGGTAAGGGTTTTCTACGCAAATGTGTCTTATTTCTTCTACTTTTTCTTGTTTTCCTGTTTCAAAGCATCAATAGGTGGTACATCACCATGTTATCGGGAACTTGCTCCTTTAAAATGTTCGTGTACTAAGCAGAAAAACTTATTGTCCATGGTATTTAGTTAATTAACGAATAAATAATAAGATAATATCATATTTTTTATGTGTTTTAAAAAACTTATATTATAAAATACACGGAGTTTTAATGGCGACCCCTATCATGGGGGCCGGGGGAGACCAAGAATGTCTTCCTAGTCGTAAGCACTACACAAGTTGCACCACTATCTATAATCTTCTGTATAAGTCTTCATTCATGACTTCCAACTTTATTGTAAAAGTCCAATGCAAAAGCCTAAACTAAAAATTAAAATTTAACACTAAAATTTACGTTAAAAATGTTAAAACCGTTAACAAATTAAGATAATTCAACCTGTCAAAATCAAAATATAACATAGACTTTGTGTGGAAAACTATATAGCCATATGGTCAGACTCTTGGAAAAGAAACGCTGTGCTATGAGATTTTTCATCCTTCGCAGAACCTTCTCAGTCGTAAGTTTATCACTTGAAAACAAGGGCGGCGGAACCCCGTCCTCCATCTACAGTTCCTCTTACATTCTTTGAATAGTTTCAGTGAATCTCTCTCTCTCTACCGCACAAACCCTATAAATACAGCTTCTGATGAGCAATGAGAAAGTGTGCAACTTCAGCTAACAAACCAGGAATCATAAGTTCTCTTTTGTAAATCCCAAAAAAGAGAACTAATTCGTTTTTAGAAAAATGGACAAAGGGAAAGGGTATCTTCCTCTCTCTCTCGTCGTCTTTCTTCTTTTCTCTCAGATCCTGCTAAACCCCACGCACTGCAGTGTCGAAGCTCGGCCATTAACGAGCTCAAGAAAACTCAGAGATCACGAAGGCGTTGGCAATGGAGTTCAAGGGTGGTCATTTAAGGGGGGAGGATAACAACTCAGGTCCGAGCCCAGGGGTAGGACACAAACCTAAACCAGATGATACTATGAGCAAGATTAAAGACTCTGGTCCTAGCCCTGGCGAAGGCCACAGACATGGAACAGAGCCTCGGCCATGAAAGAGAACAGCAGTGTTATTTTAACACGTGCCAGTAATGTTATTTTAACACATGTTATCTACTATTGTTACGTTTTAAATCATGTTGGTTGTTTATATGACTATCTGCTCATATATTTTGTGGTTATTTTAAATTAGTTCTTATAAATAATTGCATGGTACGTATTTGTTCATGTAATATAAGTATGACAGATATGACCTTATAATTGTACGGCAACTACTTTGCATAAGTAAGAAAAATCATGTGCATGGAATATTTTACAAAATTGGGCCTCCAAAAAAGTGACTATTAAAATGAAACGTAGCATCAAGAGAGTAGTAAATCTTATGGTGCAAAGACATAGTGAATATTATAGATAATAAAACTTTAATTTATAATTCTATTATTGTGTTTTGGCGCCATATTAAAATTTAGGGAAAAATACAAAATAAACCTTATCATTTGTGCTCACTAGCAATAGACTTTAACATATATTTTTTCGATAAAATAAATATTAATGTATCATCTATTAGCAATATAGACATTTCGTTAACAAGTGTCCAGACGTCCGCGAAACTCTTCAGGCATCCATTACAGGTGTGTGCATGTCGAGTTTTCGTAATCTGAAATTTGAAAAACAATGCCTCGGGTCCGAGCTTCTACATGTTTCTCTGGGTATTCGTTAGTTAAGTTTGAAGAATATTACCTCGGGTCTGGGCTTATGTAGAATTCACCAAGTTTCTACTGCTGATGTTCGAATCCAAAAAAGGTCTCTGGACTAGGCGTCAGCGAGTTCTTCCCTTTTACATATGACTTTAGACCAGACATCTACCCTTGATCTCAGGGCGCTTGCACATATTGATTTCAACACTTCAATCTTTTTTCGGTTGAGTCTTCAACTCAAAATTTTTAATTGTTATTATGCTATAAAATGTAACTTGACATTCAACTTTGAAGGAATGACGTACGTGCTATTAACATTAAACTTTCAGGAATTATATTTAAATGTACTTTTGTTATCTCTCTGGCGCTTATAATAGGATCAAAACAAGATTTGAACACCAAAAAATAATACCAAATATTTGTTGACTTAATTAGTGTTTAAGTCTAACTAAGTTTTTGATGATGTATTTGAATGTTAAATATATAATTTGATTATGTTTATTAACTGAGAATAATGATTTATGCATTTGAGTTTAACCTATAGGAAATGCCCTTGGAAAGAGTATTTTAGTTATCTAATGAATATGATTAAGTGTACAGGGCTAAATAGTATAACCGGTCTGGAATCTGTTTCAAAATGACTGAAGTCCACTGGTCACTAAACGACAAAGGCGGATGAGAAAAATGAAGAACTCCACCGCTTGCTAAACGACAAAGACGGATGAGAAAAATGAAGAAGCCCACCGGTCACTAAACGACAAAGGCGGATGAGAAAAATGAAGAACTCTACCGCTCGCTAAACGACAAAGGCAGATAAGAGAAGTGAAGAAGCCCACCGGTCACTAAACGAAAAAGGCGGATGAGAAAAATGAAGAACTTCACCGCTCGCTAAACGACAAAGGCGGATGACTTCGAAGAAGAACTCCACCGCTCGCTAGACGACAAAGGCGGATGGGATAAAAGCTTCATCATCCGATACCAGTTAGCAGGATAGCGCTTTCTCATCCGATGTCGGTTCAGCGTTTTAAAGATTCATCATCCTATGCCGGTTCAACATTTTATAGTTGCATCCACTGATGGCGGTTCAAGACTAAAACAACATTGTCTTCCGCCAGATTTTTAAATATACCTCGAAAGCTACAGTGTACCTCGCCCAGAAGCTTAAAGTCCAGAACATTAATGACGTCGGGCGATTTGCGCTTTCAGAAAGCAACAGCTACCTGCATTTGTACGAAAGCTGCTCCAACGGTAACAAAGTTTCTATTATTGGATAAGGAGCATTTAAGTCAAGAGCCGATTTGAAGACAGAGTATTTAAGCCAAGGTTAGAGCACAAAGGAACAACTTTTGCGAATTTTATTCTTGAGCCCTAACTTACGACTAATCATACTCTGTATTGTTCAACTACATCTCTCGGCTCCTAAACTTGAGAATTTGATTTGAGAGTTTGTAGTTTGTTGTATTCATTCATTCAAACCTGTAAAATCAGAAAGGCAGTGGATTGACGCCCGTCAAGTTCAATCCAGATCTGTAAAAGGCAGTTGATCGGAGCCCGGAATTCCGATCTGTTTATTCTCGAGAGGAGAAGGTTAAGGATCTTCAAGGGGTGAACCTTGAAGCGTGGATGTAGACTGGGTTGAGCCGAACCACGTAAAAACTCATGGTGTTAATTTCTCTCTCACTCTCTACTTTATTTATTTGTCTGCTGTTAGCCTTTAAGTTTTAAGAACACGGGAGAAATTATCTAGATTACTAAATTAAGGTTAAAAGTCTAATTCACCCCCCCCTCTTAGACAATCTCGATTCTACAATATCTATCACAACACTCATTATGTAACGACCCGAGAGGAATCGCCACGTAGTTCATAACTTAGCCTCTTAATCATTGATATCTTACTTTCTGTAGCTTAATCGTTGTTAGAGTTATATTTTTTTTTGTACATCTCTTAAACTGGGTCTGCCAACAAGAATTAAACTTACATCGACCGATGGACATGTGTGCTTCACGTGACCGATTTAAAACATTACTTGAACATTAAACAACAAGAAAATACTCGCATCATCCGGTCACTAGACGACAAAATTATACTTACATCATCCGATAGCTTAGACACACTACATCTGCCGATCACTAGACGACAAAATAGCAATTTCATCATCCGATAGTTTAAACACACTACGTCTGCCGGTCACTAGATGACAAAATAGCAATTTCATCATCCGATAGCTTAAACACACTACATCTGCCGGTCACTAGACGACAAAATAGCAATTTCATCATCCGATAGTTTAAACACACTACGTCTGCCGGTCACTAGACGACAAAATAGCAATTTCATCATCCGATAGCTTAAACACACTACATCTGCCGGTCGCTAGACGACAAAATAGCAATTTCATCATCCGATAGTTTAAACACACACTACGTCTGCCGGTCACTAGACGACAAAATAGCATATTACCTCATCGAGCGAGGAAACAGACTGCATCTTCCGATGACGTCATCCGGAAGGCTAAATCGCTCGACTTCTATCATTTGACATCCGCCGATGACGTCAGCCGGATGATTGCCTCATCCAGCTTCTATCATACTGCAGTAAAACGCTATAATCATCAAACAACTCCATCCAACAGAAAATACCACAACTCACCCAAATTTTAACTTAGTAACTATAACCCTCAATGAGTAAGGATCATATATCCATCCAAAACACGCATAGCGGAAGGCTTAAGCAAAACAAACTATCCAATAATCTTTAAAATCGTATTCAGACCCTAAAGACAAACCATTCAAATCCGAATCTCACTGTTATAAGAAATTCTGTCCTATTTAGTCATATGTTCATCATAAACTTTTCTTACTTACTATGAGCATAACCAGGGAACTTAATCGCCTATCCAGCCTTGCACTGTCACACTGAGCATCCTCCGGCAACCAACTTTAAACATCATCTCTGGACTGGGAATCCTCACCTGTTAACTCTTCACCTACATCATAAGGTTTAACTATAAGCCTAACACTTAGTAAGGAATGCAACAATAACATGAATGCATGAATGCATAATTCAGAGACATACATGGTCATAAGTCTTTTCTTGTTCATAATCATCATTCATAATCGTAAATCATAATCATCATTCGTAATCATTGTTCATAATCATTGTTCATATTCATCATTTACGTTGTGTGGAATGAGAGGATTTGTGCCAGTAAAGGGGGTTCGACAGTGAGTTTGATCATGGTCCCTACTACGGGTCGTATACATATGTCCTTCTTTGGACTGTGACATACGCCGAACCGTCCCCAACTCTCACTCAACCACGTTGCAGAAATTTTATCATCTCATCTTGTTCATGAGAAAACATGCTTTTAAAACATTTTCATGTGCATAAAACATTGATAATGCATGAACATGGGAATTCTTAACTCATTCAAACTACAGAACAGAACATTCATCCAGTATGAAAAACTTACCATTAAACTAAACGTCAACATAAGTACTAGACTGTAGCATAATAATCTCTAATCGTCATATCAGATTACTATCTAGTATCCTTGTGATGTAGGGCCCTATTGGCCGGAAATCTATACATTCACTTACCTGGTATCCTTAGCAATGAGAGCTCCTTTTCCTCAGACTTCTTTACCTAAAACATTTACATTACAGTAGTTAAAACAAAATCCTAAAAGTTCTACTCACAAGTCATCCTAGGGTCTAATAGCTAAGAGTCATTCCCAAATTCTTAGTTTAATACCCAATGTGGTCTGAAATCCCAAAACCAAAACAGACAGATTCGATTATCGATTACTCAAGGGTGGTTGTTCTAAATGTCCAGAATCGATTTGATAAAAGCATTCCCACTCTCAGATTTTAAATATTCTTACTAATACTCGGCCATTGAAGAATCCAGAACCTCAACACATAGCTGAAACAGAGCTTAACGACTGAAAGATAGCTACATTGTCTAACGCATACCTCGGGCACAGAGTAGACGAGTAGCGGCAGAGAAAACCGGTCGTCGAAGAGAATATGCTGAAAGCAGAGAGCAAGAGCTCGGGAGAGAAGAAATCGCCGAAAAGGAAGGTGTCGGCTACAGTGGTTTAAATGAGGTTTGAATCCTTTCCTTTTTCTTTAAATACTGGTCTCAATCCTCCATTATTACAACTTTGCCACTCAACCTAGTTTAGATCCACATGTAATTAATTAAGCTTGACATAAAATCCTAAACTGCGAAGATTAAATATTTATGACCGTTAATACAGTTAGGAAAATCACCTGGCCGTTATCTCGGGTGTTACACATTATATCAAGTGATAGAACATGCATTACAAAAACAAATAATAGAATATCAGATGAAGTTGCATATCTCTAGAGTTAATTAACAATTATAAATCATCCATCACAAATACAATTAATAGTTTTACAAAAGTTTGTAATTACTCAATCTTGTGTGCAAAAATACACCCACAAAATACCTTCTTATCACCATCATCATCAAAGTTGTAAAAAAATCCGTTAACACTCAATGAACATTCCCTCAAATTAATTATTCTTGTAAAAATTAAGAGGTAATACATTATAAGAAATCCTACAACATAACGATATAGAAATAAAATGGGCTACTTGGATTCAAATTGCACTAGCAGAAATAAAACTCATGAAAGTTTTAGATGAGCTTCGTCTTCTTTGAATTGGCATAGAAGACCTTCCTCTCCCTAGAAGTGGCATAGAAGCTTTTTGTAGTGTCAAAGTGGCATAGAGGACCTTCGTCTGCGTCCACTACTTTCTCCTATGGATTAGTTCTATTGAAATAATGAAAAGAAAAAAAATTAGAGAGATTTTTTCAACGTAGTAGATAAATCTTCCAAAGTAGCTAAATTACTAGATTATAAAATCGATTACATACTTGGCTTTCAATTGAAATAGATGAATTACAACTCGTAAAATAGAAGACCTTCCTCTGCCTAAATTACTCTCTTCCTTTGACAAGTCCTCTTGAAATAATGAAGAGAGAATAAATTAGAAAGATTTCTTCAACGGAGCAAATATATTAATGAAATGGGTTACTTGAATTGCCTTTGCATTTGCAGTTAATCTTCCTTTGTATGTTTTTGAATTATGATTAGCACCCCCACATTTGTGACATGTCATAATCATGTTTTTTTTTTTTAGTAATTGATGTCTAGTTTTGTGGCTCATCAACATTTCTCACCATATTCTTCTTTGGCTTACATGTCATTTGATTTAGGGGCGTGATTACGCGCACTACTAAGCGGTCAGTTGCAGCACGATTTTGGGCGGTCGATTTCATGAGAAGGTAGCTAAAAACTTAATCAAGAACAATAAACCAAAATAAAGCAAGGGATATGTTAAAGCAAAAATAAATAAAAAGTGAATTTTGTGATTAAAAGTAAGCAATTTAAAAAATATTATTTTTGTGTGAGAAAATTCAATAACAAAATGGGTAGCGGGGGTTTGAGAATCCATTAGTTGTTTAATCGCATCAATTTTAGGTTTGATTTCGAGGTAAAATATGTATTCGAATGATTTAAATTTAACTTAAAAAACAATACGATTCTTATTATTAGAAATCCAAAATTGACATTATGCTCGTGAGCTTATAATGCAATAAAAGATTACTAATAAAATAATATGATAGATTTGTGTGTAAAATTACATAAAGAAAGCATGACTGAAATTATATAAAATTAATACATAAAGAAGAATATGGAATAATAAATATCACTCTAATATTTAAGCATTGAAAAACAAAATAACCAAACCCTCATTGAATTGCTAAACAAATAATTTCATCTCTAAAATCGCCAATGTTTTTAGCCGAAAACACACATTATCATCACAAGTTCTATAGAGAAAATATGATAATAAGTGAAAAACAAAGAATTGTTTATCAGGAGCCCTATTTAGGCCTATTTATAGTGCATAAAATATCCTAAAATAAAGAAGGAAATATTTTTGATTGGATTCTCAAGATAATTTTTTAAGATTTGAGCACTAATTTGTGGAGATTTTTGGAATAAAATCAGGTGTAGAATACATAGCTAGCTTGGAGAACAATTCACTTCAGACTTAGTCATAAGAGACACGTGACTTCATATCATTTGCGCCCAGAGAAATAAAACTTTGTCATGTGTCATTGTAATTTGAAATTCTATTCACACGCTGAATGAAAATGGGTGTTTGAATTGGACTTGTTGGTGTTCACGTGAGAGAATTGAACAAGGAGCTGCTGATTGAAACCTGGTTTCGACACGTGGCATGCGGTTTGGTTCCCTCTTAAGTTATGATTGCCGTGAACCCTGTGACATAGAGAGGAAATCAATTAAATACAAGTTTCATTCTTTTCCAAAACTCTTGAAAGAAAATAAAAAAAATTAATATTTTATTAAAACTAAATAAACTAAAATAAACTATTTTACCTCCAAATAATAATCAATCAAAATTATGAAAAAAATTCTTTTAATATTTAAATAATTTTAATAAATATACACAATTAGGCATAAGTTAATTACCTTTTCATGCATTTATCTGGGCATTACGAGATCCATATTCCATATCTGTAGGAGGCCACATATCAGAACCATTACTACTTTGATAAAATGAGAGTACAATTGGAAATACGTATGACGATGGTGGTAGGGGTGAATGTAGTCTTCAATATTCTGACTCGTGAATGAAAGACAAGTTATAACTTGAACACAAGATATATTGGGCATCCACCTGTAAAAGCTACATCAACAATTCTGCATGTCAACATCATATTGTTGGTAATTATCATTAATCTTAAATCTTTCACATCCAAAGGCATTTGAGCCCAATTACTTCTAACATTCTTTAGTTTTTCAATTTATTTTCTAAGGACATAGAAAGTCGTTATATTCTTTTTATTTTTTTATGCATCTTTGCTATTTGACCCATCAAACTCCTTTGAATCATCTTCATCATCGTCAAAATTGGTATGTCTCATGCCGGTAGGATTAAGGATTTAAATGATTCATATAAATTGTTAAACATAATTTTAGACTGTTATCAACTCAAGAATGTAGTATCTCCACAACTATAGAAGGTATTCAATATCAATAGGGTTTGCCTCATTCATAATCTGAAGCATCACTACTTCCTTCATCACTAACATATACTTCGTCACCAATGTAGCTTAATTCTTCATTTTAATGTACTATGAAGTCATCTGTGACTTCATATAAACCTGCACGCAATGCTTTTCATCAAGATCGCTAACCATGTTTAGTACATCTTTGTCACTCTTCAATGGTCTCAATCCCTTCAGTAAAACAGCTCTTGTCAGCCAATAACACAAATTTATTTATTTAGTGACTTTAATTACCTTTAGTATATCTTTAATCTCAAATATGGACATTCAATCACCATCACAATTACTAACAATTTCCTTTTTCCCACCCACATAAATCAACTTCGTGTAAACAAAATTTCCATCATAATTGAATTCTACAATAAATGTCCCCATGTTTCTACCAACTCAAAAAAACATAACTTGTTAGCAAATATGGCTCCAGTTATCGCTTTAATTGATAAATCAGATAATTCTACCCTAGTTGCAAAATAAGAACAATAATAAAAAATAGCAAACAATATAATCAATAGCTCAAATTTTTATATTTTTATCAAGCAAGAACCAATACGAAAAACGTGTATAAAAACATTTAGAAGAAATTAAATTCCAAATAGTTGTTTTGATCAGGGCAAGAAGCAGCACCTTTGCCACTGGTTGGGGACGTTGGAACTAAAATCTTTCGATTTCAACTAGTCTAAGAATCTCAGGCGGGCTAGCACACCTAACTAGTGCCCATTTGACACCTTCGAAAAATGGGTGTTGTTTCTTATGTGAGAGAGAGAGAGAGAGAGAGAGAGAGAGAGAGAGAGAGAGAGAGAGAGTACTAGAGTTCAATTTGAGTTCTCCTTCAGATTGCAAACAGAAAAGCAATAAAATTATTTTATGTTTGCAATGTGAGTTCTCCTTTAATGGTGCACCTGAGAAGGACGCTGGAGTGCCGAAATAGCTGGTGCGCTAGAGAATGAAGTTCATAGAGGCAAGTTTAGGGTTTGGGGCTTTGTAGGATTAGATCGCAGAGGTTAAGGTTTTGCAGGATTAGATCGCAGAGGTTAAGGCTTCGCAAGATGAGTTCTCCTTTGATGTTATCTTTGGGGTTATAAACTGTTAAATATCACTCTGCACGGCACCTTGAGATCAAGTGCAGACGCTTGCGCTCGGGGCACTATTTTTCAAAATTCAAAATGCAGAAGTCTGGATATACAAGCAGACTTTCGAAGAGTTTCACCAATGTCTGGACGTCGATTAATAAAATTTCTAACGGTATCGTATAAATCGTTAATGGAGGATACATTAAGGTTTGTTTTTGAAAAAATAGGTTAAGATATAAATTTTTATTGACGCTGTAGGATAAGGTTTATTTTGTACTTTTTCAAACAATTTACAAAGTAGACTATTTGGCATTAACATTTTAAGAAATGAATCACTTAAAGCAGGAGAGACTTCAAGTAGCACAAAAAACTTCTTAATATGCATGCATGGTGAATGACATTTTAGAGCAATTGTTCGAGATTGTTTAAATAAAAAATAGTTAAAAAAAATCTATAATCTCAAAAAATTGTGTAGAATAATTATGAAAAACAACTCATTTGCTATTAATTGAAGCAATCTATACACGTATATCCACACTAGATGTAACATTTTTTCTGTTCACATATCATGTTCTTTCTTTTGTGAATGTCTAGGACATTTGAGACAAGCATTGCGAAATCTGGCAAAATTTAGAAATAAATAACTTATGAGTAAATTTTTTACGTTATGCGAAATTAATTTGTCTAGTGTTTAGTTTTAACTTCTATAATTAATCATTATATAGATTTGGGTAGTTTTTGGCCAACCGATCAAAACAATAAAAAGTGAAAATTAACGAGGTGGTTAAAAATCTAAAATAGTGTTGAGTAAATTAAAATTATGTCGATAACATTCAAATTTTCTATGAATAAAAATTTAAGAATTTGCTTAATAAATTTTTAATAAAATAATTTTTTTTATAAAAAAGAGGTCGTTCTTATCGCATGTACTTAAATTAGCCAGATTAATCACACTAGAATAATAAAATATGGTTACAAATGGTAATAAACCATAGGTTAGTGCGAGATAAACCAATTTTAGAATATTGAACTAAAAAGCCTAGGGTAAAGTTTGACTGTAAAAGTGATTCAATAAAGTGATCTACGATTAAGAAGTTGATATCTAACATCGAAATAGTTAAAAGTGACTTTCGACTTTGTAAGGTATGAGAAACATAAAGGAGGTCAAAGTTGACCAACAAGTAAAATCACAAGTGGAACGTGCTTGTGGAATTTAGCTATTGATGAGATGAAATGTTTCGGCATTGTTTAATACAATTAATTATGTTTAAGGTAAATTAAATTTGATTTTATTATAATTACGTAGAAACCAAAAGCAAAATGCATCATTTAGCTAAGACAAAGTAGATGAGTAAGTAAAATAACATTATAAAATCTATTAAAAATAAAATTTAGTGAGAACTACTTCAAGTCTCATGGTGAACATCAAATAGAGAGAAAAAAGAGTGAAAAACCCGTGAAAGTCAGAAAAAGAGAAAGGGAAAAGAGAAGGAAAAACTCATTATGTGATTCTCTTTATTTTTTATGTGATTCTTCGACATAGAAATTGTTTGGGAAGTCGTGAAGAACACGTTGGTATGAAGCGGATTCAAGAATTTAGTAAGTTTAGTAAGTTATCGATCTAAGGACGTAGAGGAAAGTTGGTAGAAAAAATTAGTTGGTTGATTGATAGTTGCA
The DNA here is from genome assembly GCA_022432975.1 of Begonia masoniana. Taxonomy (NCBI): domain Eukaryota; kingdom Viridiplantae; phylum Streptophyta; class Magnoliopsida; order Cucurbitales; family Begoniaceae; genus Begonia; species Begonia masoniana. The sequence goes on along the minus strand of CM039506.1, from coordinate 27,277,353 downwards.
CAGGAAAATTGAAGGATGCGCCGACAATAAACAAAGGAGGATTAGCGTCGTGTGAAGAAATCTCTAGAAAACGGAGAACCCATGTGGACTCCTTGGTGTTTCGGATGGGATACCTCAAACGTGCAAACAAAATAAGAAGCCTATGCGGTGATTGGGAGACGCCTTGGCATTGCAATGCATTAGGATGTCTAGGGGCTCCTTGGAGGAAGCCTCAACATTGATCAAGGTTTCAAAGCATCATAGTGTAGCGGAAAATGGGATGCCCAGGTGTTAAGCTTAAATTCTGAAGCCTAGGCAATGGTTCTATTAAGCCTAGACACCAATTTAAGTTTTAGGTTATTTTAATTATATTTAGATACAACTACATGGACTGATAGATAGACATATTACATGCAACTTCACATGTCATGTGATGGATGGACATATCATTCATCATGTATCATGAGCCCTAATTAATAAAATGTCACTTCATATAAATTGACATTGATCCATTTAGTATGTGCTTGATGTTGTGTGTACATGCATTCACATTTGCATGAGATTGAGCACATGGGTGGTAATTGGCTAACATGTGAATGATAATGTTATGCCTTGTTAGTTAGGTATAAGTATAGTGATTAACCTTAGTGCCCAGTGTACACATAACTTTATGTTATGAGGGATGCATTATTACTAACAACGTTACTCAAGTTGCACATTATGTAGTTTTAGGAAAATGCACATTGGTTACATCAAAACTCAATGGTGTTATATGTCAGTGGATAGTCATGGATAGAAACCGAGTAACTAACTATATATCTTCCATGGGTTGCGACTCTCTATCCATCATGAATTGAAGTTGTGAAGACTAATCATGAAATGTCTTTTATACAGGATTAAGGAAGGTGAGGTATGGTTACACGTAATCACTAATTGACAACCAATATGTGTAAGAGAATAAAATGATACGATAAGTAATGAATTTTAGGATTAGACATTAGCTGGAATCGTTAGATAGATATAGTTATAGTAAAATCCAAATAACAAATCATGCGTGCATGAGAGGAAAAATTTAAGAAATATGACATTATTGTTATATGTTTATAAACTTTTAAAATTAGATTAACTTACCGATTTTATAAAAATTCATTATGTGATTCTCTTTATTTTTTATGTTCAGGTAACAACATATAATGGCTTGGGTTAGAATGAACCATTTTAATTATTATTAGGATAATAAGTTATTATTAAAGACAATAATAAACCAGAAAAAAAATATTATAAGTTTGTAAATAACTAAAACTAAGTAAATTGAAAATAAAATAGAAAATTTATGCAATTGCAAGTCGAAACCTAACCTTAGAATAGTTGAAGGTTGACTTTCGACTTTTAAAGGTCGAAAGTGCGAGTTGTGCTCGGAATTGAGAAGCATGAAGTAGGTCAAGATGATTCATGCTGACGTGATTTTGTAATTGGTTCGATAAAGTTATTGACCAATTAGACTTTGACGCGTGACTTTGATTAACTAATTAAGTTTAGTTTTAATTAATGTAACACCCGAAAATTTCATATAACGTACGTAGCCCTAGTTATGGTATGTTATGAGAGTTTAACGTTAATCCTAGATTTCTCCTAAGCTCTTGAGTGGAAAGTGAAATTGGAAGAGGAATTTGAGAGAAAACCCTAGGATTGTAATGGTTAGAAATTGTGTTAAGTTGAATATTTAAGTGAATAAAAGTAAAGGAAAGGAAGTCTTCAACGTTGAAAAGAAGAGTAACCATGGGAGGGTGAGGTTATTTTATAAAAAGAGAAAGTTGGTGGAAAAACATAAAAAAAGGAAAAAGTGGAGAATTAAATGTTGGAGGGTTTAGGATAAAAAGATAACTTTGTGTCTTCTTCTCCACTCTTCTCCCTCGATATTTCTTTAGAACCTCAAGGCCTCCATTTTGGAATTTCAAGCTCCTTTTTGGTGAAGATTAGCAAGGTTTTGTGGTAAGTTGTAATGAGTTTTGTTAGTGATATATCTAAATGAAGATTTTTTTTTTTTTTTTTGTGTTTTAGTGGTGTTATGAATGAGTTTTGATGAAATTTGGGAAACCCTAAAGGTGAGTACGAGATTTTAGTTTCCTTTGCTGGTTTTCTTCCTACTTTTGATGATTTAAACTATAGATAGATTAGTTGAGGTTGTTTAGGTAGTTAGACGAGAGAAGTGGTGGAAGTTGGTGAAAAATCAGTTTTTAATCAACATGTCACCGATTCTGTTTCTGCATAATTGTATCGGCCATGTAACACCCGGATTTTTTAGACTATGGATTTCATTTAGGGATCTCCAATTTTATCGTTTAGTGTTCTAATTCGTAGAATTATTAAATTATGCCCAATTGACGAGCAGGAAGTTTTATTGGAACCCCTAGGATTTATGAGAATTTTTGGTGGATTTTATTATTTTGGAGAAAACCAAACTATGGGTTAATAAATAGGATTAAGTAAAAGAATATTAAAAGGGTATTACGGTAACTTGTCAACAAAAATTAATTAAAACCTAAAAATTTCCCTATTTTCCCTTCACTCTCTCGGCTCTCTCCCTGGCGGCGATTTTCACCTTCTCCTCTCCCACGATTTTCCTCCTCCAATCCAACTCCCATCCGATTCTCTTTCCATTTTCTTCCGGATTCGAAGCCTAGGTAAATTTTAAGTGTCTTTTCACATTAGTTTACAATTTAGGGCTTGTTAACAAATAGAGTTATGGTGTTTGAATTTCAAAATTTATAAAGTAACCTTGGAATCGTTAGGTTTTGTTTATTGATGTGCATTTATGGAGGATTTAAGGCTATGGTTGATAATAGGATGAGATTTACTGGTTGTTGGTTTAATTTATGGTGGTTGATAGGTTTAAATGCCATTAATGTTAGGTTAGAATTTCTATGCACACCATGTGTTCGATAAAACGCCCGAATGAGATTAGTTGATATTCTAGGAAATTTCCTTAGCTAGGATTTTACTTGTTTTGAATTTAGATTATTTAGGATTGATTTTTAACATCGAATTATGAAAATGTCCTAGGTAAAAAGGACTTAAGGTGAAGGCACGACGTTACTAAAGGAGTCCAGGTAAGTGAGTGTGTTAGGATTCCGGCCTTTAGGGCCCTACATCTCAAGGATACTAGGGAGGTTTGTTTGGGTGGTTGTTTTACGATTATGACTTGTCATGTGCTATGTTATGATGAATTTGTGTAGAGGGACATTATGTTACGCGATGTATTGCTTGTCCTTTTAGTAAGTCATTCCTGTGTAAACCCATGTCTATGTATCATGTGCACGTTATATATGATTAAGTTAAGAATATGAAATGTATATGTAAGCATGATTAAGTGTGGAACGGGATGAATTGACCATGATTATGTTCACAAGATTTTTCGTACGGTTCGCAGATCCTCCCGCTGGTGGGGGCCGAACTGACAGGAAGGCTCGCGGATCCTCTCGCTGGTGGGGGCCGGGTTGATACTGCATGATAGTTTGCGGATCCTCCCGCTGATGGGGGCCGGACTAGTCGTTATTTTTATTGTCCGTTTGGACCACGATTATGATTCCCTTGCCCTTTTTCCCCGTGTCCTCCCTTAAATCATGCCAAGTAAAAGATGAGTAAGAGTATGATTACGAACACAAATATGATTTTGTGATGTATGCATTCATGAGCTTTTATATGTTTGTTGCACTCCTTACTAAGCATTAGGCTTATAGTTTGAACCTTATGATGTAGGTGACGAGTTCAAAGGTGAGGACCTAAAACCGAATGACGAAGTTTAAGTTGAGTTGCTGGATAGTGCTCGTGGCGGTGTTTTGTGGATGAGCGGCGATTTGACCTGAGGGTGGTGCTCCTAGCAAGTCTTGGTAAATGTCATGTTATGGATTATAGGTAGAAGGGATGTCTATATGATTTTCATATGATGGTAAGTAAAAGAATGACGATTGATGGTTTTCTTTGGTTTAGGATGCATTTACGACTAAGGTATTTATACTCATTTTGTTTTCCGCTACGGTCTAAATGTTTGTTTCGTATGATTTTCAATGATGGATGATTTGGAGAATTTAAATTCCTTGTTGAATGATCTAAGGTGAGTTTGATTGATGAATTTAAAAGGAATTGTGTTTGGGTTTGCTAGATATATTTTCTTCATGGGAGAAATTTGTTGCAGGGAGATAGGATATTGGTAGAACATTCCTGGCGAAATGTTGGAACAGAAGGGGTGCCGATCGATCGGTGGAGGTTGTGATCGATCGGCATAATGGATAGCTTTATTTTAGAATTCCAGAGGAGGTGCCGAATGATCAGCGGAGATCGCGATCGTTCGACTGTATGGATTTAGTGGGGCGATCGATCGCTCACCTTATGAGCGATCGATCGGCTAGGTATTAATTAGGGGGCAAACGATCGGCTATTTTAGTCGATCGAGCGGCCATGCATAATTCCCAATCTTGTCCCTTTTCTTTTCTCTTAAATCTGAGGATATCCTCCTCAAATTTTACTTTGAGTTTTACATATGTTTGAATTTAATTTCATGAGATTTCCAAATGAGTCTTATTTTGACTCTCGATGATTTTAGCAGGTTTTCTTCTAAGTAGTTTTCTCTATCTTATGTATGTAAAAAAAAAAAGTGAGTCATGAATAGGAATAAGAACAAGTTTATGTGAGTCGCGGCCCGCTGAGTTTCGGGTTGTGACAGGCCATGTTGTATGGTTGCTAACATGGTTTTATTCCATGGATAGTAGACGTGTAGAGGTGTAACGCCCGGTTCTATTGAACCGATTTTACCTTGTCAACTAATAATGTACATTTTATGGATGAAATTAGGAGAATTACTGATTAGGTTAATGGGAGACTAAGCAAGGGCATAAGGGTAAATAGAGATTCATAGTGATAACCTATTTAAGGAAAGAGGTTTTGCGATTAATGCACTGTAGCCGCCACTATTTTCTATACTTCATCTTTCGGTATTCAGCTCAAGTTCAGCAGTGTAATGCCCGGGAATTTTTAAAAAAGGAAAAATTGGAGAGAAAGTAAAAGAATAATAAAATAATTGTTTTAAGTAATTTAAAAGAAAAGTGAATAAGTTTGGATAACCTAATTGGTTAATTAATTTAGATTCGGGCATGTCCTGTGAAATTAAGCCGTGGATTATAATTAAGAACGAGATTTAACGAAAGTCGAAATGGTCGGAAACACGGGAGGGCAAAACGGTAAATGAGGATTCGATTAATTAATGGTTAGTTTTATAGTTATTATTATTATTATTATTATTATTATTATTATTATTATTAATAAAAAAAAAACAAAAAACAATAAAAACAACAGAATTCTATTCTGTTGTTCGTTGAACACCCGAGCCCGAGCGGGAGGGGGAGAGGGAGACGACGGCGACGCGGCGCCGTTCACCGACGAACACCGGCCCTCTCTGACCAGACGCCGGCGACGAGGAGATTCCGGCCTGTCTCCGCGCACGAATCGACGGTATGGCTCAGTTTTCTCCTCTATTTTGGTTCGGTTTTTGCCCTGTTTCGGTTCTGTGCATGGCCGTGGGAGGCGAGCTCGATTGAGCTCCGATCACCGGCCGTTTTTAGTCATTTCCGGCATGGGTTTGCCAACCCTTGGGCCGGCTATTGTTGCTTGGCCGTGGAATGCCCAATTTGGGCGAAAATCAGTGAAGCCGATTTAGGGAATTTCGGTTTTGGTGAGTGTAGCTTCGATTTTTGGTTAGATATTGCTAATTGAGTGTATATGTGGACGATTGGTGAAGAAATTGATGAGAATTGATGAAAAATCGGAATGAGGGATTTTCCAGGTTAGGGGCAGAATCGGGTTTTGCCCTTTTTAACCTAGTTCCGATTATTTGTTTTAAAATTCCTTTTGGCAGATTAAAATAGGTTATTAGAGGAGTACATGGCTGCTAGAATCATTCGATTCCGATAACCGACGCGAAAGTTATGCACGTTCGAAGTTTTGAGTCGATTTTTACCGAACCAGAATTAGTGGTCCGTTTAGTTAGGTTTTAATTGGATTAGGCTAGAAATAGTAATTTGAGAGTAATTGGTGAATGTAGGCTTGATTTTAATAAAGCTTGAATATTTGTCATAGGTCGAACCATATGTGACGTGATGTGCCAAAACCAGCAAGCTACGGACGACAGGTAAGTTCTCGTGATCTTCTTTGGCCGATTGGCCTCACCGTACGTCGAATGTCGTCTCGAGGAATTTTGGTGACGTGTTTATTTAATTGTTTTGGATGGGTAGTTAGGTTTATTGCTTTATAGATTATGTTCCTTATAGTTTTGATGGTATGCTCGGTAGTTAGGTTTATTGTTTTATAGATTATGTTCCTTATAGTTTTGATGGTATGCTCGGTAGTTAGGTTTATTGTTTTATTGATTATGTTCCTTATAGTTTTGATGGTATGCTCGTTTGTATGTTTGTGTTACGTTATAGTTCATGCATCATGGTTTTCAAATAAGCATAGTTTTCATGAAAAGAGGTGTGGCCAGAAGGTGGTGCTATTGATCTATTGTGAAGGCACGACAGGGGCTTGTCACAGTACCACATCGTTTTTAAGAAAATGAATTTCTGCATTATGTTTTCATGAAAGGAGGTGTGGCCAGAAGGTGGGGCTATTGATCTATTGTGAAGGCACGACAGGGGCTTGTCACAGTACCACACCGCTGTGGCCAGAAGGTGGGGCTATTGATCTATTGTGAAGGCACGACAGGGGCTTGTCACAGTACCACACCGCTGTGGCCAGAAGGTGGGGCTATTGATCTATTGTGAAGGCACGATAGGGGCTTGTCACAGTACCACACCGTTATAAAGAAAATGAATTTCCACGTTTCATTAGCATGCATTAGCATTTACGAAACTTGCTGAGCCTTTAGCTCATAGATTGTCTGTATGGTGTAGGTGATCCTGATATAGGTGAGGACGAGATCCTTCCACCTGAGGAGTGATGCAGTTGACGGAGGATGGCTCGCGGGGTGTGCTGGCGCAGTCGATGCTTAACCGACCCGTGGGGATTTACGTATGTATTTTGAGGGTATTGAGATATTCTGGGTGAATGATGGATTAGTTAGATAAATTTGTATAGTCGAACATATTAGGATGTTTGGTTCTGGTTAGGTGTTAGATTTTTATGTTGATGTTTCAAATGTTTTGTTTAAACCATTAATTTAACGTTATGGGAATGTTTTTAGTTTAATTGGTAGTTGGTACGTTTTAGGGTGTTTGATTCTGTTTAGTTGATAGATTTGTTTTATAAAATGTTTGTTAAGGTTTTTATTTGGATTTTTATGAACTGCTTGGTGATTTTGTAAACAGGAGGATATGTCACACTTTTAAACGGAACCATGCAGTTCGTTTTCATGAAAATGTACTTCATTTTAATCGTGTTTAGAGTCGGTTTTGGGCAGAGTTACGAGAACGTATGAATGTTTGGAAAGTTTATGTAAAATGTATAATTGAAATGGAGATAGAAATGATATTGTGGAGAAGTGATAAGTTGATAAATTGAGGAATGATAGAAGGTTGAGTGGTTTTACGTAAACTGTTTTTGTATGATAAATGAATTTTCTTTAAAGGTTTTCGAGGATGTTTTTAATTGATTTAGAGGCTTAAAAAGAAAAATTTTATACGGGAGATTAGGAATAGTGTAATGGGGTCGTTACAAGCAGAGCTTTCCAGGCGATTTCCTCTCCGATTTCCATTCCTCAACCTAGGTGAGTTTTCTTAAGTATTAGTGGCTAGATAGCAGAGAGAGTACAATGTGTATTTTGGGAATGCTGTGAATGAGAGTAGGTTCGGGTTTAGGTGATAAACCGAGAATGCACGATTAATAGAGTTCCAAGTTAGCTTCCTTAGGTTTCTGAATGGTTTAGAATGAGTTATAGTGAAGATTGAATTAACGCTCTGTTTATGATTTTAGGTGAGCAAATCCCGAGATAGCTTGCAACCCAACTTTTCCCAAGAAGTCAGGTAAGTCGAGTATGTGTGTGCCTTCGGGTCTACATCAGAAAACATTAGGTTTATGCTTGTTTAAATGTTTTCTGTATGTCATGTAGCATGTTTTGGAAAGAACACTAAAATAAATTTACATGTAATGGCATGGCAAGGTATGAACAGAATGTAACATATCAGCTGTTAAAGGAACTAATCCGCCCCTTAATTTATGAAGAGGATGTATGACTTTGGGAAAATTGATCCGCTTCCCAATGAAATTTATGATCAGATCAGCTGTTAAGGGAACTAATCCGCCCCTTAATTTATGAAGAGGATGTATGATTTTGAGAAAAATGATCCAACTCCCAATGGAACCGAGGGATCAGATCAGTGAAAGAACGTGAATGCAACAGAGATGTGAAAGTAGAAACTGCATGTCTAGGATTTATGTTTCAGCATATCATTTCATTGTTGCTTTACTTGCTTAGAATTAGGCTAATAGATGAGTTTTGTGATGTAGGTGAAGAAGCCTCAGAAGGTGTGTTCTTTGAGCATGTTGAGGACTAGGCTGGTTGGGGGAGCACTTCAATGCCACGGTTTGGTGTCCTAATGAGGCGGTTTAACTATTGTCTATATATGAAGTTTCAGTGGTTAAGTGTTTTGTAGAAGTGTGCAGAGGGTTTTAATAACATTAGTAGTTTTGATGTTTTTACAACTTCATGGTTTTCTTGTTTTGAGTATGAAAAACATGATTTGGTTTAGAGGTAATTGCTTTGCTGGATATTTTTAGAAAGTTGTGGACTTATGTTGTTTTGAACGATTTTCAGTTAAATGTACAAGCTCTTTTGGTAGTCGGAGTTTTTCTTTGCTTAGAGTGAAAATGGTTGATATACTGTTATGTTGTGTATTATTGTCTATCGGTGGATGTAGTCCACCAGTGGACGTTGTGTATTATTGTCTATCGGTGGATGCAGTCCACCGGTGGATGTGAGTATTAGGTTTTTTCGTTTTGTGATTGGTGGATGTGAGCGTAGAAGGGAGTATTAGGTTTTGTCGTTTTGTGACTGGTGGATGTGAGCGTAGAAGTAAGTATTAAGTTTTGTCGTTTTGTCTATCGGTGGATGTGAGTAATAGATTTTTTCGTCTTGTGATCGGTGGATGTTAAATGTTACTGTTTACCGGTAGATGTAGTCTATCGGTGAATGTCGGGTGTTATTATCTATCAGTGAATGTAGTCTACCGGTAGATGTTGGATGAAGGAGTTGAATGTTACTGTTGAGCGGTGGACGTGAGCGATAGATGTAAGGAGTTGACGTGTAGTTCGGCAAATGTGAGCGGTGAATGTGAGCGGTGTACGCGAGAAGTCGACGTGTCGTTTCGGCTGACGCGGTTTAGCGGTAGAGGTCTTGTTTCTACTTTCGCCGCTGACACTGTTTAGCGGTGGATGCCTTATACTTTATGTCTACAGCTGGAACTATTTAGCGGTAGAGGTGTTTGTTTTTCTTTTGTTTTCTTTTCAACCAGCAGTCTTTAATGTCTTAATTAATTAATAAATGTTGTTTCATACAAATATTTTTCCGCTGCAAGTTTTGACGTTATTTCAAAGTCAAATTTTACCGTTGAATGAAGTTTTAAAATTTACCCAAATGTCATGGTTCAGTTCAGTATTCGGTGTAGTGAACCGGGTTCAGAAAACCCAGGGCGTTACAAGAGGTTTACGGAATGGGGTGGATTGTTGAAATCCAATGAAAAACGAGTAAGTTATGATCGATTGAAGTTTGTACACTAAAAATGTGGGAATTTCGGGTTTTAGGGTTATAGACTTTAGAGTTGGTTTAAATTGTTTGTTAGATTTATTTTAGGCATTCCTTAGAATTCCTAGAATGTTACTAAGTGAATTTCCCTATATTTGTTATGTTGACGAGCGAGTAATTGAGTTTGATGAAGTGAACAAATACGTGCGGAGTAACAGTTAAGTAGTGGAGTGTGTGCGTTTGCCTTCGGGCCTACACCATAGAATGGTAGGGTTTTTTTTGTTGGTTGTTAGTTTGTTTTGTGTTGAGCATTGTGTGACATGCATTATTGTTTTGAAACGCAAAAAAAAAAAAAAAAAAAGAAAGAGTTTTGTGCATGGTTTGAAATGTGAGCATGAAACGTAAAAAGAGAAGAAGAAACGAAATGTGGTCTTGAGTGGAGTCGCTAAGTCGCGTTAGGGTGCTAGGGTAACACTTGTGAGGGGCTCTATGTAACGCCCGGGAATTTTAAAAGGAAAAAAATTGGAGAGAAAATAAAAGAATAGTAAAATAATTGTTTTAAGTAATTTAAAAATAAAAGTGAATAAGTTTGGTTACCTAATTGGTTAATTAATTTAGACTCGGGCACTTCCAGTGAAATTAAGCCGAGGGTTATAATTAAGAACGAGATTTAACGGAATTTACGGAAGAGCAAAACGGTATATTAAAAGAGTTAATAAGAATTTATAGGAGTATTGTTATTATTATTATTATTATTATTATTATTATTAAAAATAATAATAATAACAATAAAATAAATCGAACAACAGAATCGATTTCTGTTGTTCGAGCTCGCCCGACGCCGAGAGACAGGGGAGAAGAGGGAGGAGGCGACGATCGACGAACCACCGGCGTTTTCCGACTTTCGCCGGCCAGACGGCGGCGACGTGAGGCTCCGACCGTCCTCCGTGCGCAACCCGACCGGTAAGGCTCGGTTTCCCCTGTTTTGGTTCGGTTTTCGGTTTTGTTCATGGCCGTGGATGGCGAGCTCGATTGAGCTCCGATCTCCGGCCAATTTCGGTCACTTCCGGCGTGGGTTTGCCAACCCTAGGGCCGGCTATTGATGCTTGGCCGCGGAATGCCCGATTTGGGCGAAATTCAGTGAATGCCCGATTAGGGCAACTCGGGTTTTGCTTAATGTAGCTTCGATTTTAGGTTAGATTATTCTAATTGAGTGTATATGTGGTTGATTGGTGAAGAAATTGATGAGTTTTGATGAAAGATCGAAAAAGTGAAATTTTGGGAGAAAGGGCAGTTTCGGGTTTCTGCAAAATTGACCTAGCTCCGGTCATTTGTTTTAAAATTCCTTTGGCAGATTAAAATAGGTTATTAGAGGAGTACGTGCAACTTCCCATGTCATGTGATGGAGTTACTACACTATCATGTATCATGACCTACTTTAATAAAATGTCACTTCACTAATTGACATTGATGCCATTTAGGATGTGTTGATTTTGGGGTGTACATGCATTCACATTGCATGAGAGTGTCCACTGGGTGGTAATTGGCTAACAGTGAATGATAATGTTTGCCTTGTTAGTTAGGTATAAGTAAGGTTTTGGGAAAAATTACCTTAGTGCAGTGTAACACAGAACTTTATGTTTATGAAGGATTGCATTTATTACGAACACGTTACTCAGTTTCACATTATGATTTTAGGAAAATGCACATGGTTTACAATCAAAACTCATGGTGTTATATGTCATGGATATCTGGATAGAAACCGAGTAACTAACTATATATCTTCCATGGTTGCGACCTCGATCCATCATGAATTGAAGTTTGTGAAGACTAATCATGAAATGTCTTTTATACAGGATTAAGGAAGGTGAGGTATGGTTACACGTAATCACTAATTGACAACCAATATGTGTAAGAGAATAAAATGATACGATAAGTAATGAATTTTAGGATTAGACATTAGCTGGAATCGTTAGATAGATATAGTTATAGTAAATCCAATAACAAATCATGCGTGCATGAGAGGAAAAATTTAAGAAATATGACATTATTGTTATATGTTTATAAACTTTTAAAATTAGATTAACTTACCGATTTTATAAAAATCATTATGTGATTCTCTTTATTTTTTATGTTCAGGTAACAACATATAATGGCTTGGGTTAGAATGAACCATTTTAATTATTATTAGGATAATAAGTTATTATTAAAGACAATAATAAACCAGAAAAAAAATATTATAAGTTTGTAAATAACTAAAACTAAGTAAATTGAAATAAAATAGAAAATTTATGCAATTGCAAGTCGAAACCTAACCTTAGAATAGTTGAAGGTTGACTTTCGACTTTTAAAGGTCGAAAGTGCGAGTTGTGCTCGGAATTGAGAAGCATGAAGTAGGTCAAGATGATTCATGCTGACGTGATTTTTAATTGGTTCGATAAGTTATTGACCAATTAGACTTTGACGCGTGACTTTGATTAACTAATTAAGTTTAGTTTTAATTAATGTAACACCCGAAAATTTCATATAACGTACGTAGCCTAGTTATGGTATGTTATGAGAGTTTAACGTTAATCCTAGATTTCTCTAAGCTCTTGAGTGGAAAGTGAAATTGGAAGAGGAATTTGAGAGAAAACCCTAGGATTGTAATGGTTAGAAATTGTGTTAAGTTGAATATTTAAGTGAATAAAAGTAAAGGAAAGGAAGTCTTCAACGTTGAAAAGAAGAGTAACCATGGGAGGGTGAGGTTATTTTATAAAAAGAGAAAGTTGGTGGAAAAACATAAAAAAAGGAAAAAGTGGAGAATTAAATGTTGGAGGGTTTAGGATAAAAAGATAACTTTGTGTCTTCTTCTCCACTCTTCTCCCTCGATATTTCTTTAGAACCTCAAGGCCTCCATTTTGGAATTTCAAGCTCCTTTTGGTGAAGATTAGCAAGGTTTTGTGGTAAGTGTAATGAGTTTTGTTAGGTGATATATCTAAATGAAGATTTTTTTTTTTTTTTTTTTGTGTTTTAGTGGTGTTATGAATGAGTTTTGATGAAATTTGGGAACCCTAAGGTGAGTACGAGATTTTAGTTTCCTTGCTGGTTTTCTTCCTACTTTTGATGATTTAAACTATAGATAGATTAGTTGAGGTTGTTTAGGTAGTTAGACGAGAGAAGTGGTGGAAGTGGTGAAAAATCAGTTTTAATCAACATGTCACCGATTCTGTTTCGGCATAATTGTATCGGCCATGTAACACCCGGATTTTTTAGACTATGGATTTCATTTAGGGATCTCCAATTTTATCGTTTAGTGTTCTAATTCGTAGAATTATTAAATTATGCCCAATTGACGAGCAGGAAGTTTTATTGGAACCCCTAGGATTTATGAGAATTTTGGTGGATTTTATTATTTTGGAGAAAACCAAACTATGGGTTAATAAATAGGATTAAGTAAAAGAATATTAAAAGGTATTACGGTAACTTGTCAACAAAAATTAATTAAAACCTAAAAATTTCCCTATTTTCCCTTCACTCTCTCGGCTCTCTCCCTGGCGGCGATTTTCACCTTCTCCTCTCCCACGATTTTCCTCCTCCAATCCAACTCCCATCCGATTCTCTTTCCATTTTCTTCCGGATTCGAAGCCTAGGTAAATTTTAAGTGTCTTTTCACATTAGTTTACAATTTAGGGCTTGTTAACAAATAGAGTTATGGTGTTTGAATTTCAAAATTTATAAAGTAACCTTGGAATCGTTAGGTTTTGTTTATTGATGTGCATTTATGGAGGATTTAAGGCTATGGTTGATAATAGGATGAGATTTACTGGTTGTTGGTTTAATTTATGGTGGTTGATAGGTTTAAATGCCATTAATGTTAGGTTAGAATTTCTATGCACACCATGTGTTCGATAAAACGCCCGAATGAGATTAGTTGATATTCTAGGAAATTTCCTTAGCTAGGATTTTACTTGTTTTGAATTTAGATTATTTAGGATTGATTTTTAACATCGAATTATGAAAATGTCCTAGGTAAAAAGGACTTAAGGTGAAGGCACGACGTTACTAAAGGAGTCCAGGTAAGTGAGTGTGTTAGGATTCCGGCCTTTAGGGCCCTACATCTCAAGGATACTAGGGAGGTTTGTTTGGGTGGTTGTTTTACGATTATGACTTGTCATGTGCTATGTTATGATGAATTTGTGTAGAGGGACATTATGTTACGCGATGTATTGCTTGTCCTTTTAGTAAGTCATTCCTGTGTAAACCCATGTCTATGTATCATGTGCACGTTATATATGATTAAGTTAAGAATATGAAATGTATATGTAAGCATGATTAAGTGTGGAACGGGATGAATTGACCATGATTATGTTCACAAGATTTTTCGTACGGTTCGCAGATCCTCCCGCTGGTGGGGGCCGAACTGACAGGAAGGCTCGCGGATCCTCTCGCTGGTGGGGGCCGGGTTGATACTGCATGATAGTTTGCGGATCCTCCCGCTGATGGGGGCCGGACTAGTCGTTATTTTTATTGTCCGTTTGGACCACGATTATGATTCCCTTGCCCTTTTTCCCGTGTCCTCCCTTAAATCATGCCAAGTAAAAGATGAGTAAGAGTATGATTACGAACACAAATATGATTTTGTGATGTATGCATTCATGAGCTTTTATATGTTTGTTGCACTCCTTACTAAGCATTAGGCTTATAGTTTGAACCTTATGATGTAGGTGACGAGTTCAAAGGTGAGGACCTAAAACCGAATGACGAAGTTTAAGTTGAGTTGCTGGATAGTGCTCGTGGCGGTGTTTTGTGGATGAGCGGCGATTTGACCTGAGGGTGGTGCTCCTAGCAAGTCTTGGTAAATGTCATGTTATGGATTATAGGTAGAAGGGATGTCTATATGATTTTCATATGATGGTAAGTAAAAGAATGACGATTGATGGTTTTCTTTGGTTTAGGATGCATTTACGACTAAGGTATTTATACTCATTTGTTTTCCGCTACGGTCTAAATGTTTGTTTCGTATGATTTTCAATGATGGATGATTTGGAGAATTTAAATTCCTTGTTGAATGATCTAAGGTGAGTTTGATTGATGAATTTAAAAGGAATTGTGTTTGGGTTTGCTAGATATATTTTCTTCATGGGAGAAATTTGTTGCAGGGAGATAGGATATTGGTAGAACATTCCTGGCGAAATGTTGGAACAGAAGGGGTGCGATCGATCGGTGGAGGTTGTGATCGATCGGCATAATGGATAGCTTTATTTTAGAATTCCAGAGGAGGTGCCGAATGATCAGCGGAGATCGCGATCGTTCGACTGTATGGATTTAGTGGGGCGATCGATCGCTCACCTTATGAGCGATCGATCGGCTAGGTATTAATTAGGGGGCAAACGATCGGCTATTTTAGTCGATCGAGCGGCCATGCATAATTCCAATCTTGTCCCTTTTCTTTTCTCTTAAATCTGAGGATATCCTCCTCAAATTTTACTTTGAGTTTTACATATGTTTGAATTTAATTTCATGAGATTTCCAAATGAGTCTTATTTTGACTCTCGATGATTTTAGCAGGTTTTCTTCTAAGTAGTTTTCTCTATCTTATGTATGTAAAAAAAAAAGTGAGTCATGAATAGGAATAAGAACAAGTTTATGTGAGTCGCGGCCGCTGAGTTTCGGGTTGTGACAGGCCATGTTGTATGGTTGCTAACATGGTTTTATTCCATGGATAGTAGACGTGTAGAGGTGTAACGCCCGGTTCTATTGAACCGATTTTACCTTGTCAACTAATAATGTACATTTTATGGATGAAATTAGGAGAATTACTGATTAGGTTAATGGGAGACTAAGCAAGGGCATAAGGGTAAATAGAGATTCATAGTGATAACCTATTTAAGGAAAGAGGTTTTGCGATTAATGCACTGTAGCCGCCACTATTTTCTATACTTCATCTTTCGGTATTCAGCTCAAGTTCAGCAGTGTAATGCCCGGGAATTTTTAAAAAAGGAAAATTGGAGAGAAAGTAAAAGAATAATAAAATAATTGTTTTAAGTAATTTAAAAGAAAAGTGAATAAGTTTGGATAACCTAATTGGTTAATTAATTTAGATTCGGGCATGTCCTGTGAAATTAAGCGTGGATTATAATTAAGAACGAGATTTAACGAAAGTCGAAATGGTCGGAAACACGGGAGGGCAAAACGGTAAATGAGGATTCGATTAATTAATGGTTAGTTTTATAGTTATTATTATTATTATTATTATTATTATTATTATTATTAATAAAAAAAAAACAAAAAACAATAAAAACAACAGAATTCTATTCTGTTGTTCGTTGAACACCCGAGCCCGAGCGGGAGGGGGAGAGGGAGACGACGGCGACGCGGCGCCGTTCACCGACGAACACCGGCCCTCTCTGACCAGACGCCGGCGACGAGGAGATTCCGGCCTGTCTCCGCGCACGAATCGACGGTATGGCTCAGTTTTCTCCTCTATTTTGGTTCGGTTTTTGCCCTGTTTCGGTTCTGTGCATGGCCGTGGGAGGCGAGCTCGATTGAGCTCCGATCACCGGCCGTTTTTAGTCATTTCCGGCATGGGTTTGCCAACCCTTGGGCCGGCTATTGTTGCTTGGCCGTGGAATGCCCAATTTGGGCGAAAATCAGTGAAGCCGATTTAGGGAATTTCGGTTTTGGTGAGTGTAGCTTCGATTTTTGGTTAGATATTGCTAATTGAGTGTATATGTGGACGATTGGTGAAGAAATTGATGAGAATTGATGAAAAATCGGAATGAGGGATTTTCCAGGTTAGGGGCAGAATCGGGTTTTGCCCTTTTTAACCTAGTTCCGATTATTTGTTTTAAAATTCCTTTTGGCAGATTAAAATAGGTTATTAGAGGAGTACATGGCTGCTAGAATCATTCGATTCCGATAACCGACGCGAAAGTTATGCACGTTCGAAGTTTTGAGTCGATTTTTACCGAACCAGAATTAGTGGTCCGTTTAGTTAGGTTTTAATTGGATTAGGCTAGAAATAGTAATTTGAGAGTAATTGGTGACTGTAGGCTTGATTTTAATAAAGCTTGAATATTTGTCATAGGTCGAACCATATGTGACGTGATGTGCCAAAACCAGCAAGCTACGGACGACAGGTAAGTTCTCGTGATCTTCTTTGGCCGATTGGCCTCACCGTACGTCGAATGTCGTCTCGAGGAATTTTGGTGACGTGTTTATTTAATTGTTTTGGATGGGTAGTTAGGTTTATTGCTTTATAGATTATGTTCCTTATAGTTTTGATGGTATGCTCGGTAGTTAGGTTTATTGTTTTATAGATTATGTCCTTATAGTTTTGATGGTATGCTCGGTAGTTAGGTTTATTGTTTTATTGATTATGTTCCTTATAGTTTTGATGGTATGCTCGTTTGTATGTTTGTGTTACGTTATAGTTCATGCATCATGGTTTTCAAATAAGCATAGTTTTCATGAAAAGAGGTGTGGCCAGAAGGTGGTGCTATTGATCTATTGTGAAGGCACGACAGGGGCTTGTCACAGTACCACATCGTTTTTAAGAAAATGAATTTCTGCATTATGTTTTCATGAAAGGAGGTGTGGCCAGAAGGTGGGGCTATTGATCTATTGTGAAGGCACGACAGGGGCTTGTCACAGTACCACACCGCTGTGGCCAGAAGGTGGGGCTATTGATCTATTGTGAAGGCACGACAGGGGCTTGTCACAGTACCACACCGCTGTGGCCAGAAGGTGGGGCTATTGATCTATTGTGAAGGCACGATAGGGGCTTGTCACAGTACCACACCGTTATAAAGAAAATGAATTTCCACGTTTCATTAGCATGCATTAGCATTTACGAAACTTGCTGAGCCTTTAGCTCATAGATTGTCTGTATGGTGTAGGTGATCCTGATATAGGTGAGGACGAGATCCTTCCACCTGAGGAGTGATGCAGTTGACGGAGGATGGCTCGCGGGGTGTGCTGGCGCAGTCGATGCTTAACCGACCCGTGGGGATTTACGTATGTATTTTGAGGGTATTGAGATATTCTGGGTGAATGATGGATTAGTTAGATAAATTTGTATAGTCGAACATATTAGGATGTTTGGTTCTGGTTAGGTGTTAGATTTTTATGTTGATGTTTCAAATGTTTTGTTTAAACCATTAATTTAACGTTATGGGAATGTTTTTAGTTTAATTGGTAGTTGGTACGTTTTAGGGTGTTTGATTCTGTTTAGTTGATAGATTTGTTTTATAAAATGTTTGTTAAGGTTTTTATTTGGATTTTTATGAACTGCTTGGTGATTTTGTAAACAGGAGGATATGTCACACTTTTAAACGGAACCATGCAGTTCGTTTTCATGAAAATGTACTTCATTTTAATCGTGTTTAGAGTCGGTTTTGGGCAGAGTTACGAGAACGTATGAATGTTTGGAAAGTTTATGTAAAATGTATAATTGAAATGGAGATAGAAATGATATTGTGGAGAAGTGATAAGTTGATAAATTGAGGAATGATAGAAGGTTGAGTGGTTTTACGTAAACTGTTTTTTGTATGATAAATGAATTTTCTTTAAAGGTTTTCGAGGATGTTTTTAATTGATTTAGAGGCTTAAAAGAAAAATTTTATACGGGAGATTAGGAATAGTGTAATGGGGTCGTTACAAGCAGAGCTTTCCAGGCGATTTCCTCTCCGATTTCCATTCCTCAACCTAGGTGAGTTTTCTTAAGTATTAGTGGCTAGATAGCAGAGAGAGTACAATGTGTATTTTGGGAATGCTGTGAATGAGAGTAGGTTCGGGTTTAGGTGATAAACCGAGAATGCACGATTAATAGAGTTCCAAGTTAGCTTCCTTAGGTTTCTGAATGGTTTAGAATGAGTTATAGTGAAGATTGAATTAACGCTCTGTTTATGATTTTAGGTGAGCAAAATCCCGAGATAGCTTGCAACCCAACTTTTCCCAAGAAGTCAGGTAAGTCGAGTATGTGTGTGCCTTCGGGTCTACATCAGAAAACATTAGGTTTATGCTTGTTTAAATGTTTTCTGTATGTCATGTAGCATGTTTTGGAAAGAACACTAAAATAAATTTACATGTAATGGCATGGCAAGGTATGAACAGAATGTAACATATCAGCTGTTAAAGGAACTAATCCGCCCCTTAATTTATGAAGAGGATGTATGACTTTGGGAAAATTGATCCGCTTCCCAATGAAATTTATGATCAGATCAGCTGTTAAGGGAACTAATCCGCCCCTTAATTTATGAAGAGGATGTATGATTTTGAGAAAAATGATCCAACTCCCAATGGAACCGAGGGATCAGATCAGTGAAAGAACGTGAATGCAACAGAGATGTGAAAGTAGAAACTGCATGTCTAGGATTTATGTTTCAGCATATCATTTCATGTTGCTTTACTTGCTTAGAATTAGGCTAATAGATGAGTTTGTGATGTAGGTGAAGAAGCCTCAGAAGGTGTGTTCTTTGAGCATGTTGAGGACTAGGCTGGTTGGGGGAGCACTTCAATGCCACGGTTTGGTGTCCTAATGAGGCGGTTTAACTATTGTCTATATATGAAGTTTCAGTGGTTAAGTGTTTTGTAGAAGTGTGCAGAGGGTTTTAATAACATTAGTAGTTTTGATGTTTTTACAACTTCATGGTTTTTCTTGTTTTGAGTATGAAAAACATGATTTGGTTTAGAGGTAATTGCTTTGCTGGATATTTTTAGAAAGTTGTGGACTTATGTTGTTTTGAACGATTTTCAGTTAAATGTACAAGCTCTTTTGGTAGTCGGAGTTTTTCTTTGCTTAGAGTGAAAATGGTTGATATACTGTTATGTTGTGTATTATTGTCTATCGGTGGATGTAGTCCACCAGTGGACGTTGTGTATTATTGTCTATCGGTGGATGCAGTCCACCGGTGGATGTGAGTATTAGGTTTTTTCGTTTTGTGATTGGTGGATGTGAGCGTAGAAGGGAGTATTAGGTTTTGTCGTTTTGTGACTGGTGGATGTGAGCGTAGAAGTAAGTATTAAGTTTTGTCGTTTTGTCTATCGGTGGATGTGAGTAATAGATTTTTTCGTCTTGTGATCGGTGGATGTTAAATGTTACTGTTTACCGGTAGATGTAGTCTATCGGTGAATGTCGGGTGTTATTATCTATCAGTGAATGTAGTCTACCGGTAGATGTTGGATGAAGGAGTTGAATGTTACTGTGAGCGGTGGACGTGAGCGATAGATGTAAGGAGTTGACGTGTAGTTCGGCAAATGTGAGCGGTGAATGTGAGCGGTGTACGCGAGAAGTCGACGTGTCGTTTCGGCTGACGCGGTTTAGCGGTAGAGGTCTTGTTTCTACTTTCGCCGCTGACACTGTTTAGCGGTGGATGCCTTATACTTTATGTCTACAGCTGGAACTATTTAGCGGTAGAGGTGTTTGTTTTTCTTTTGTTTTCTTTTCAACCAGCAGTCTTTAATGTCTTAATTAATTAATAAATGTTGTTTCATACAAATATTTTTCCGCTGCAAGTTTTGACGTTATTTCAAAGTCAAATTTTACCGTTGAATGAAGTTTTAAAATTTACCCAAATGTCATGGTTCAGTTCAGTATTCGGTGTAGTGAACCGGGTTCAGAAAACCCAGGGCGTTACAAGAGGTTTACGGAATGGGGTGGATTGTTGAAATCCAATGAAAAACGAGTAAGTTATGATCGATTGAAGTTTGTACACTAAAAATGTGGGAATTTCGGGTTTTAGGGTTATAGACTTTAGAGTTGGTTAAATTGTTTGTTAGATTTATTTTAGGCATTCCTTAGAATTCCTAGAATGTTACTAAGTGAATTTCCCTATATTTGTTATGTTGACGAGCGAGTAATTGAGTTTGATGAAGTGAACAAATACGTGCGGAGTAACAGTTAAGTAGTGGAGTGTGTGCGTTTGCCTTCGGGCCTACACCATAGAATGGTAGGGTTTTTTTTGTTGGTTGTTAGTTTGTTTTGTGTTGAGCATTGTGTGACATGCATTATTGTTTTTGAAACGCAAAAAAAAAAAAAAAAAAGAAAGAGTTTTGTGCATGGTTTGAAATGTGAGCATGAAACGTAAAAAGAGAAGAAGAAACGAAATGTGGTCTTGAGTGGAGTCGCTAAGTCGCGTTAGGGTGCTAGGGTAACACTTGTGAGGGGCTCTATGTAACGCCCGGGAATTTTAAAAGGAAAAAAATTGGAGAGAAAATAAAAGAATAGTAAAATAATTGTTTTAAGTAATTTAAAAATAAAAGTGAATAAGTTTGGTTAACCTAATTGGTTAATTAATTTAGACTCGGGCACTTCCAGTGAAATTAAGCCGAGGGTTATAATTAAGAACGAGATTTAACGGAATTTACGGAAGAGCAAAACGGTATATTAAAAGAGTTAATAAGAATTTATAGGAGTATTGTTATTATTATTATTATTATTATTATTATTATTATTAAAAATAATAATAATAACAATAAAAATAAATCGAACAACAGAATCGATTTCTGTTGTTCGAGCTCGCCCGACGCCGAGAGACAGGGGAGAAGAGGGAGGAGGCGACGATCGACGAACCACCGGCGTTTTCCGACTTTCGCCGGCCAGACGGCGGCGACGTGAGGCTCCGACCGTCCTCCGTGCGCAACCCGACCGGTAAGGCTCGGTTTCCCCTGTTTTGGTTCGGTTTTCGGTTTTGTTCATGGCCGTGGATGGCGAGCTCGATTGAGCTCCGATCTCCGGCCAATTTCGGTCACTTCCGGCGTGGGTTTGCCAACCCTAGGGCCGGCTATTGATGCTTGGCCGCGGAATGCCCGATTTGGGCGAAATTCAGTGAATGCCCGATTAGGGCAACTCGGGTTTTGCTTAATGTAGCTTCGATTTTAGGTTAGATTATTCTAATTGAGTGTATATGTGGTTGATTGGTGAAGAAATTGATGAGTTTTGATGAAAGATCGAAAAAGTGAAATTTTGGGAGAAAGGGCAGTTTCGGGTTTCTGCAAAATTGACCTAGCTCCGGTCATTTGTTTTAAAATTCCTTTTGGCAGATTAAAATAGGTTATTAGAGGAGTACGTGGCCGCTGGAATCGTTCGATTCCGATAACCGACGCAAAAGTTACGCGCGTTTGAGTTTTAGGTCGGTTTTTACCAAACCCAAAATAGTGGCCCGTTTAGTTAGATTTTAGTTAGATTAAGCTATAAATAGTAGTTTAAGATGTTTTTAAGAAAATAAGAGTTTAGTTATGCCCGAATGAGAAAATGGAAATTTTAGGAAAGAATTTCATAAATTAGGAGATTAGTTTAAGTTTGAAATTAGTTTAATTAGAATTGATTTTAATGTACCTTATTTATGAAATGCTTTAGATGGACACGGCTTTTGGACGGTGCTCGGCTTACTACGGACGCCAGGTAAGTGAACGTTAGGCTTTCCGGCCACTAAGGCCCTACGTCGTACAATGTTGATAATGTTGACTGTTTTGAAGAAAGTGGTTATAGAGGTTGGTGGAAGACGGGTAGTTAAGGAAAGAGTGATAGTTAAGTAGTGCCTTAGTTATGTTGTAGTGCTCATGTGATAGGTTTTCCTTACGTGTATGTCTCCTCACGCATCATGTTTTCTCAAAAGTGCATACGAACTGTTTATGAGCATGTTTTTATGAAATGTTAAGATAAAGAACGATTATGAAATTCTGACTGTATGTTCTCATGGTTCTGACTGTATGTTCTCATGGTTCTGACTGTATGTTCTCACGGGTTTTGACTGTATGTTCTCACGGGTTCTGACTGTATGTTTTTCACTGGACAAGAAAAAGGTTTTAACGAAACGAAACGAAACGGTTTTACAAATGTCATGCATATATGTGATGTTATGTCTAGTACGCTCCTTACTAAGCATTAGGCTTAATGTAGTTATTGTATGATGTAGGTGACAGGTGTGAAGGTGAGAGCTTCTCTTGATGACAAAGAACAGGTGGTCGACGGATGGTGCTCGTGGCGACGGCATGTGTTTTGGCTTGATGATCCGATGGCTTGAAGGATGTATGTCGTATGGATGTGAGTTAGCCTTGTTGGTTAGTAGGTCTACGTGTCGGTTTGTTTATAAAAATGTTTAAGTATATGGATTAGAGGTTTTGATAGAAAATTATATGAAAAGTCGAGTGTTGATGTATATGTATGAAAATGTTTAAGTATATGGAGTAGATGCTTTGATAGAAAATGTATGAATAGTTGAGTTTTGATGTATATGTAGTGGTAGTAGATTGTTTAGAATGTAGAGTCTTAATTTTAGAAATATACTGGAACTGCTTGGGTTATTTTTAACAGGTAAGGATAAGCTCGATTTTTAGAGCGATCCATGCAGTTCGTTTTCTTGAATTTGTCTGAAATTGTAGGTTATATTAATGTCATGTTTCAATGATCGAGGAATGAGTGATTTTATGGGATTTCAACAATCCGAGACTTCAATTTAATGGTTTAGAAGTCGAAACGTTATGAGTGATATAAAAAGAAAATTTACGTGGTTACGAGAGTTTAAAGTTAAGGTTACGTTAGGGTTAGTTTGTTTAAGGGTTTTGGGTTATGTTTAAAGTAAAAATAAAAAAGTTTATGAGAAAAATACGAGGGCTTAGGTAAAGATTATGTCACGGCAAGTCCGTGGCGGCCCTGATCGGGTTGGGGTCGTCACACTCTATGAGAAACGTATCGCTGAAAACACGTAAGTGTCATGCGTATGAACGCGTAGTCATTGACGTGCAAGTGAAAGCACTAGAGGGTTCTATGATCGACATGGGAGGAGATCGTGTTCGACCTTCCAATGGGCAGGGCTCAAATGTGAGCTGTCTGATCTTGCTTTGCTGAGTCAAGGTGTGGCCGTCTAATGACCGGGCTCGGATGTGTGCCTACTTGATTCACACTGTAAAGTGAAAGATTAATAAAACGAAAACGAAACGAGAACAACAGAGCGAGTAGAAACTGCATGTGTTAGGGGATTGAGTGTGCATTGTGTTTTTACATTCATTATTCCCTACTTACTAAGCATTAGACTTACGTTTTGTGTTCTGTGGTGTAGGTGACGACAAGATATCTGGTGAGCTTTTTGAGGGAGGCCAGAACTAGGATGCAGTTGGCGACGTACATGGCTTACCGGTGCAGGTATTTATAGGGGCATCGTGACCATTGAGTTGCTGGGACGTGGGGTAGTAGGAAATTTGTTAGGATTTTGATAACTTACATGATATTGATTTTATAAACCTTTTTGGTGTGTACTTTGAATGTGTTATATAAAACATTGGTTTTTTTTTTTATTTTGGTTTCTAGTGGTTTTTATAATTTTTATGTTTTTGTTTATGTGTGCGAGTTGGGTTTAGGGGTTTTAATGTTCTGGAAGTTGAAAAAATTGGAAGATGAGTTGGGAGAGAGTTTTAGGTGAAATGTTGATGAAGTGAAGAAAATTAGAAAAAGGGGTAATCGGTCGAAGTTGGTGTGAAGTTTGTGCAGAGATGTCGACTTATTAGTACTGAAATCAATCGAAGTTGCTGTGCTGTAATCGGTCCAAGTTGGTTAGATGTCGATTGATTAGTACTGAAATCAGTCGAAGTTGATGTACTGTAATCGGTCGAAGTTGAATTGGAGATATCAACTGTAACGCCCCCGAACCCACCCTGGCTCGGAGCGCTACCTTGCTAACCGATCCCACGTTAAAACATAAACTCCCAAACATAAAAAAAACGAACACATCTGAATTTAAAACTAAACTCCCAAAATTCTCTTAAATCATACCTAGCTGCCTAGACACCCTAATTTCCCTTAATTCTAACTTTCAAGCACCACGGCGTCCTTCCCGAGAATTTCGGCAAAGTAACGCCTGAAAATGGCGCCTCCAAAATGCTAGGTACCTGCACACAAACCAATACCAACCAGATCCAGAATATTTCTAACCATCTAACCGACCTACGAAATCTCTAACAAACCACATATCGTCAAGGAATGCTATCAACATACAAAATAAAGAAAATCCCCAATATAGGGTAACACATCACCCTTAACTATAAATAAATACAACACTCCCATAACAGTATTTCCATAAACAGAAATCTAAAATAAACTATCAAAACGCAAAGCCCCACAAACTCCCAAAATAGAACTGTCCCACATTCCCCGAAGACCATGGTGGAGTCGCCCCGACAACTGCCCGCACCGGCATGCCCCGTGCGTCAACGACTGCGTCCCAATCCTAGCTTTCCTCGTAGCTCAACCTGTACTCCTGTCGTCACCTACACCACAGAACACACACACACACGTAAGCTTACGCTTAGCAAGTAGGGATAACAAAATATAAACATGCACAAATCACCACAACTCACTCACAACCCTAACACCTCAACACAATACCACTCAACATGACAACGCAACACAACACGAACCAAAATGCCTGCATCGAAGGATGCCTTATACTTTAACCAACTACCATGCCAAGCAATGCAACTTAACTCTAGTCCCTCGCAAGTACCACCCTAACGCGACTAGGCAACTCCCCTGGAGTCCCTCGCAGGTGCTACCTTAACGCGACTGGGCGACTCAACAATAGTCCCTCGCAGGTACCACCCTAATGTGACTAGGCAACTCCCCTGGAGTCCCTCGCAGGTGCTACCCTAACGCGACTGGGCGACTCAACAATAGTCCCTCGCAGGTACCACCCTAACGCGACTAGGCAACTCCCCTGGAGTCCCTCGCAGGTGCTACCATAACGCGACTAGGCGACTCAACAATAGTCCCTCGCAGGTACCACCCTAACGCGACTAGGCAACTCCCCTGGAGTCCCTCGCAGGTGCTGCCCTAACGCGACTAGGCGACTCAACAATCGTCCCTCGCAGGTATCACCCTAACGCGACTAGGCAACTCCCCTGGAGTCCCTCGCAGGTGCTGCCCTAACGCGACTAGGCGACTCAACAATAGTCCCTCGCAGGTACCACCCTAACGCGACTAGGCAACTCCCCTGGAGTCCCTCGCAGGTGCTACCCTAACGCGACTAGGCGACTCAGCAATAGTCCCTCGCAGGTACCACCCTAACGCGACTAGGCAACTCCCCTGGAGTCCCTCGCAGGTGCTACCCTAACGCGACTAGGCGACTCAACAATAGTCCCTCGCAGGTACCACCCTAACGCGACTAGGCAACTCCCCTGGAGTCCCTCGCAGGTGCTACCCTAACGCGACTAGGCGACTCTCTCACTCTACTCACATTTCCTTTCATGCTCACCACCCACTACCATGCTAGAAACTCAGAGGGTTCGTAGTTCAAAAACACTGAAATGCCAAACCCAAATGCTTAAACAACATTCAACCAAAGCTTAACCAACATTAAACCGAAACAATCAAACGACAAGCAAAGCCCTACCGTATCATAACTCAAAGTGAAGCAAAGCAACCAAACAACAAACAACAAACAACCAAGAGTGCTTAGCCAACGAAGAAGACAACCAACCAACAAATGACAAACAACCAACAATGCTTAACCAACGGAGAAGACAACCAAACAACCACATGGCAAACAAACACCATGCTTAATCAACCAAGGAGGCAAAACAATCAAACAACAAACAAATACAATGCTTAACCAGACCAAAGCAAAGCAAAGCAATCAACCATTAACAATTCCCAAACAAAGCAAAGCAATCAACCAAACAACAAAATATCACAAAACAAACCCTACCGTTCCGTGGCGTAGGCCCGAAGGCAAAACACAACATCCTCTACTTACCTAGATTCCCCGCACGTATCGTAATTGCTTACTCCGAGTACACAATTCCCTCGCTCGATAACCTAGCATATAAATGAAGAAACACTTAATCAACATATAATTAACCCTAAAGAAGCAATAACTAACTAATCCTAAGCTTTTAAACTTCCAAAACCCGAAGTTCACCCATTTTCACAGCTCAAACTTCAATCGGCCATAACTCATTCATTTTTTAACGAATTTGGACGTGCCACCCCATTTCGTAAACCTCTCCATGTCTACTATCTAATGAAACAATCTATTTTCCACAAGCTATCAACTTGCTCGGCCAGAAATTACACCAAACAGAATCGGTCATACATTGAAATCCAATTTCTGATTTTTAACAAAAACCACTAAACTCCTAATCTTTCCACCTAAATGATTCAAACCACTCCATATAATGTTTAAACCTTCAAATTACCAAGAAAACACAGCAAAGAAATAGAATTTTCGGAGCTCCCCGTTAGGGTTTTCCAAACCCTTACTAAAACTCACTAAAACACCATAAAAACACCAACAATCAACACCTAAAGGTATCCAACACAAAACCCATTTAAATTTACCTTAAAAACCTTGAGAAATTGAAGGAAAGATGAAGATGAACCCTCCATGGCTGCTGGTTCCATCGTGGAAGAAAAAAGGGTGGAAGACATTCTTTTGTCTTTGAGACCACCACTTTCCCCATTTAACCAAACTCACTTTTCCACTTTTTAAAAAGTCCCTCAACTTTTAGTATTTAGCCAAGTAACCACTCTCTTTTTGCTTACTTAATTCCAACGTGATTCCATCATTCACTTTTCCTTTTAATTACTTTTTTTTTTCTACAAATATCACTCTTTTACTTTACTTTTCATTAACTTTATGTTTTCTCATCAAATGGATAAGCAGGATCCACCTACCAAAAGTAAATTTCCATTCCATAACTACCCTTTTTAATAAAAATCTCATTTTCCTACTTTTACTTTTTCCTCAACGTGAAATGAATTACTTTACTTTATATTTTCTTTTATTTTATTTTATTAACTTATCCTTTCTACTTTACATTATTTTACTTCCTATTGATTCAAAGGTCTTTTGACTTTTCAACATCAATTTCATTTCCTCAAGTCAAAGTCATCTTCACTCACTTCTTTACTTTCAACGTGGGACCTAATATTAACTCCCTTTTTGTTCACTTAATTTATCTCTCTCATTTATGTTAACCAATAATACACCAAAATTCTTCAACTACCACTTTCTAATCTTTATACTTAGTATAACCCTCACTTTCTAATTATTGCTAACCAAAACTCTAAGAGATGTGCTAAACCTCATAACATAACCTACTCTAAGGCTACGTACATTACTGAAAAAAATCCTGGGTGTTACAATCCACCCTCCTTAAAAAAAAATTTTGTCCTCAAAATTTGGACTAAGTTATACCTGCACTTATTTACCCCCAACTCTATCCTCTTAACTTTTGGATTGCAATGCTAACTTAGACCACGCTATCTTAATCATGTAACGGAAACTAAAATCCCTACGTATCCAAAGTTCCCAACTATACACTTCATATCTTATATTCTCAAACCCCTTTAACTTCGTTTCCAACTCTAGCTTTGCTACCCCGCGGCTTCTGGCCTCGCCGGTGCTGGGCCTTCTGGGCCTGCGGGCTGTGGGCCTGGACCGGGGGGTGTGGCCGTTACAAAAAAAGGGGCCTTTTTTTGTAACGGCCACACCCCCCGGTCCAGGCCCACAGCCCACAGGCCCAGCACCGGCGAGGCCAGAAGCCGCGCATTGCTGCCACGTGAATCCCCGCAGGGCCAACCACGTGTACTCACGATCTTCCCACCCCCTGCAGTGGGTTTTTGCCTTCCTCCCCACTCGAACCAAGGCCCTCAGGGACAAGCACCCAAGCTACGAATGAGGAGTACCACTGAGCTGGCCAGCTCAGTGGTACTCCTCATTCGTAGCCCAGGGCCTTGTCCCTGAGGGACTGGGTTCGAGTGGGGAGGAAGGCAAAAACCCACTGCAGGGGTGGGAAGGTCGTGAGTACACGTGGTTGGCCCTGAGGGGATTCACGTGGCAGTGATGCGCGGCTTCTGGCCTCGCCAGTGCTGGGCCTTCTGGGCCTGAGGGCTGTGGGCCTGGTCGTGGGTGGGAAGATCGTGAGTACACGTGGTTGGCCCTGCGGGGATTCACGTGGCAGTGATGCGCGGCTTCTGGCCTCGCCGGTGCTGGGCCTGCGGGCTGTGGGCCTGGACCGGGGGGTGTGGCCGTTACATCAATGTGACGACCCGAAAACCGGACCCGATCGGGATCCAAGAACCGAGCCGTCACTCCGGGACATTTGCAGAAAACGGGGACAACTATTTTTTTTTTCCTTCGACTTTTTAAAACTCATGGACATTTAAAATGGATAACATAAAATAAAATCAAAGTAAAATAAATAAACATAAATTGGAAATGAATAAAAACGTGAACAGTGACCGGAAGATGCAAAGTGTGAACAGTAACCGGAAGATGAAATTTGTGAACAGTGACCGGAAGATGAAATTTGTGAACAGTGACCGGAAGATGAAAAATGTGAACAGTGACCGGAAGATGAAAAATGTGAACAGTGACCGGAAGATGAAATTTGTGAACAGTGACCGGAAGATGAAATTTGTGAACAGTGA
Source organism: Begonia masoniana (assembly GCA_022432975.1). Lineage (NCBI taxonomy): Eukaryota > Viridiplantae > Streptophyta > Magnoliopsida > Cucurbitales > Begoniaceae > Begonia > Begonia masoniana. Next base: position 27,248,236 of record CM039506.1, on the reverse strand, counting down.
CCGGAAGATGAAATTTGTGAACAGTGACCGGAAGATGAAATTTGTGAACAGTAACCGGAAGATGAAAAATGTGAACAGTGACCGGATTTGTTAAAAATGTAAAAGACAAAACTGGCAACTTTTAACATGATTACATAAAAACAAAAGTTGTGGAAACAGAATGTATGAAAACTTCAAACTTCAGAAAACGATTCAAAACATGATTTTTGAACATATCGGGAAAAACACGACGGAATTTTAAGGAAAAACAAATTACATGGATGGCTCTAACATGACAGAAACTTAAGAAAAATCACACTACATGGATAGCTCTAAAACCAGAAGCTGTCCATGCACAGACTAACAGAAAATATTCCAAACGAATTCCAGAATACTTCAAAACATAGTTCAACTGTCGAATACAGAGGTTTTAACAAGAGAAAGCTTAACCAACAGAATACCTTACATTATCTATATCCAACAGAATTTCCTACAGAGTTTTCAACAACCAAAAATACAGAATCCTAACATAGTTTAAAAACCAAACACAGAATTCCAGTAGGGTTTACAGACATAGGCTTTACTTTAAATACTTAAACCTCGGGACAGGATTTGTCTGGGTGCAGCAACCATCCTGTGAGCTCCTCCCCCAACTACATCAACTCGTCAGTTTGAGGATCAAGCTCCTCATCTGGAAAATCCATACCTACAACAGGAGTTCAACTATGAGCCTAGAGCTCAATAAGAACATGAAATGCAATGCAGTGATGCATGGACTTTTGAAATACGTGAACATTACATTACTTAACATTGCGTTTCACTGGACAGGAAAGGTATAAATGGGAGAAGGAGCTGGCGCAACAGGATGTACATGCCACTTTCAGGACATAACAGGAGTACTTGACAGGATGCCAGTCCTCGTCCACACTTAACCATACATTTTCTTTACAGGATTTTATCTTACTTACTTCAAAACCGGTGCTGAAAACATTTGCATGATTTTACAGGAAACGTGTATGCATGAATAAGTGAAATGCTTAAACTTAACATTCACAGATGACAGAATGAATACAACAGGAAACAGAATATAACGGAAACACGTTTAACTTAAAACTTAACCTAAAGCCTATCTACCCGAACCAGACCTAGTACCTCCGAGTTGTAGGGCCTTAAGGGCCAACGTAGATGCATGAACTTACCTGTGGTCCGAAATGCAGCAAGCTTGAACGCACGAGCACCGTGGTTCACGAACCTATAGCATGCATAAACGGACATTAACCATAAACCTCACGAAACTAGCAAATAAATAAACTAAAAATCGTTTTCTATCTAAGATGATTACCTTAGACCGAAAAGCAGGAGGAAAATCAGAGAAGGAAGAAACTCCTTGCGTTGGTTTTCTTCAATCGAAAGAGAGAAGCAGAGAGGAAAATGAAAGAGAGCAGAGAGGGAAATGTCTCACGTAGGAGGAAGAGAAGGAAATGGGATACATGGCTTGTCTTCTTCCACAAGTTTGCCAAGTGTCAATCATCCATTTGATTTCTCCCACCAACCTTAATTTCTTCCTAATTTGCCCTTCCATTGGTTTTTAACTAAAACATTATTTAGTAAATCGATTCGGTCTCACGAATCACCCTCGTTCGATTAAACACATCGACAATATTATTAAAACAATCATTGCATTAATATCGGAGAAATTCCGCTTACATATTCGGGGAATTATTACATAGGCAAAAATGCCGGGTGTTACAATCAACTTAGTAGAAAATGTCGACCGATTCTGTAGTAGAAAATGTTGACCAATCAGTAAGATATTGTCGACCGATATTGTCGACCGAAATTCCCAGCTATCGATTCGGCAGATGTCAGTTTGGTAGATGTGGATTCGGCAGATGTTAATCAGCAGGTATGTTTGTAAATTTTCTTCGGCAACAGAAATGTTGCCGACCGATCGGCCCAAGAGCCGATCAATCGGCAGAGTGAATAACAACCGAGTTTGAATTTTTTTTTTTATTTTTGATTTGCGAATATATTTTAATCCAACTTTTTCAGACATGTTTTGTATACATTTTATACACGTTCTCCATCCGCTTTTGAGGGTTTGAAAAACTTGAAAATTTTATTAAAAATTTATAAAAAAAAAAAAATAAAATTTCTGTTTTAAATATGGTATTGAGTGAGCAATGTAGCGTACCGAGCCGGGGTGGGTTTGGGGCGTTACAAGTTGGTATATGAGCAAAATGGTCAAGTTATTCAAAGCATTACCCGACAATGCCGGCCGCTATGCAACGTGCTTCACCGACTGTAAGTATTTTTTTTTATTTTACTAAGTTTATAACTAAGGTTAGATTATGTTAATCTTGTACAGGAATAGAATCAAGATGCCTAGAAATCCTAGACAACCGAGAGAGGAACCTGAGGAAACAAATAGGCAACTCAGGGAGTTAATTAATATACAGTCTCAACTATTGGGAGCTTTATTGAACCAAGGTGGACAGGGAAATCTTTGGGCATGTTCTAGTGCGGAGAGGTTTAGAAGGTTGAAGCCTCCGCCTTTTGAAGGTCAGTTAACAGATCCAACAGCTGCCGAAAGATGGATTCATACGATCGAGAATATGTTTAAGTGCGCCAATGTGACGACCCGAAAACCGGACCCGATCGGGATCCAAGAACCGAGCCGTCACTCCGGGACATTTGCAGAAAACGGGGACAACTATTTTTTTTTTCTTCGACTTTTTAAAACTCATGGACATTTAAAATGGATAACATAAAATAAAATCAAGTAAAAATAAAATCAAAACATAAACTGGAAATGAATAAAAACGTGAACAGTGACCGGAAGATGAAATTTGTGAACAGTAACCGGAAGATGAAAAATGTGAACAGTGACCGGAAGATGAAATTTGTGAACAGTGACCGGAAGATGAAATTTGTGAACAGTGACCGGAAGATGAAATTTGTGAACAGTGACCGGAAGATGAAAAATGTGAACAGTGACCGGAAGATGAAATTTGTGAACAGTGACCGGAAGATGAAATTTGTGAACAGTGACCGGAAGATGAAAAATGTGAACAGTGACCGGAAGATGAAAAATGTGAACAGTGACCGGAAGATGAAATTTGTGAACAGTGACCGGAAGATGAAATTTGTGAACAGTGACCGGAAGATGAAATTTGTGAACAGTGACCGGAAGATGAAATTTGTGAACAGTGACCGGAAGATGAAATTTGTGAACAGTGACCGGAAGATGAAATTTGTGAACAGTGACCGGAAGATGAAATTTGTGAACAGTGACCGGAAGATGAAATTTGTGAACAGTGACCGGAAGATGAAATTTGTGAACAGTGACCGGAAGATGAAATTTGTGAACAGTGACCGGAAGATGAAATTTGTGAACAGTGACCGGAAGATGAAATTTGTGAACAGTGACCGGAAGATGAAATTTGTGAACAGTGACCGGAAGATGAAATTTGTGAACAGTGACCGGAAGATGAAATTTGTGAACAGTGACCGGAAGATGAAATTTGTGAACAGTGACCGGAAGATGAAATTTGTGAACAGTGACCGGAAGATGAAATTTGTGAACAGTGACCGGAAGATGAAATTTGTGAACAGTGACCGGAAGATGAAATTTGTGAACAGTGACCGGAAGATGAAATTTGTGAACAGTGACCGGAAGATGAAATTTGTGAACAGTGACCGGAAGATGAAATTTGTGAACAGTGACCGGAAGATGAAATTTGTGAACAGTGACCGGAAGATGAAATTTGTGAACAGTGACCGGAAGATGAAATTTGTGAACAGTGACCGGAAGATGAAATTTGTGAACAGTGACCGGAAGATGAAATTTGTGAACAGTGACCGGAAGATGAAATTTGTGAACAGTGACCGGAAGATGAAATTTGTGAACAGTGACCGGAAGATGAAATTTGTGAACAGTGACCGGAAGATGAAATTTGTGAACAGTGACCGGAAGATGAAATTTGTGAACAGTGACCGGAAGATGAAATTTGTGAACAGTGACCGGAAGATGAAATTTGTGAACAGTGACCGGAAGATGAAATTTGTGAACAGTGACCGGAAGATGAAATTTGTGAACAGTGACCGGAAGATGAAATTTGTGAACAGTGACCGGAAGATGAAATTTGTGAACAGTGACCGGAAGATGAAATTTGTGAACAGTGACCGGAAGATGAAATTTGTGAACAGTGACCGGAAGATGAAATTTGTGAACAGTGACCGGAAGATGAAATTTGTGAACAGGACCGGATTGTTTAAAAATGTAAAAGACAAAACTGGCAACTTTTTAACATGATTACATAAAACAAAAGTTGTGGAAACAGAATGTCTGAAAACTTCAAACTTCAGAAAACGATTCAAAACATGATTTTTGAACATATCGGGAAAAAACACGACGGAATTTTAAGGAAAACAAATTACAATGGATGGCTCTAACATGACAGAAACTTAAGAAAAATCACACTACATGGATAGCTCTAAAACCAGAAGCTGTCCATGCACAGACTAACAGAAAATATTCCAAACGAATTCCAGAATACTTCAAAACATAGTTCAACTGTCGAATACAGAGGTTTTAACAAGAGAAAGCTTAACCAACAGAATACCTTACATTATCTATATCCAACAGAATTTCCTACAGAGTTTTCAACAACCAAAAATACAGAATCCTATAGTTTAAAACCAAACACAGAATTCCAGTAGGGTTTACAGACATAGGCTTTACTTTAAATACTTAAACCTCGGGACAGGATTTGTCTGGCTGCAGCAACCATCCCGTGAGCTCCTCCCTCCAACTACATCAACTCGTCAGTTTGAGGCTCAAGCTCCTCATCTGGTAAATCCATACCTACAACAGGAGTTCAACTATGAGCCTAGAGCTCAATAAGAACATGAAATGAAATGCAGTGATGCATGGACTTTTTAAAATACGTGAACATTACATTACTTAACATTGCGTTTCACTGGACAGGAAAGGTATAAGTGGGAGAAGGAGCTGGCGCAACAGGATGTACATGCCACTTTCAGGACATAACAGGAGTACTTGACAGGATGCCAGTCCTCGTCCACACTTAACCATACATTTTCTTTACAGGATTTTATCTTACTTACTTCAAAACCGGTGCTGAAAACATTTGCATGATTTTACAGGAAACGTGTATGCATGAATAAGTGAAATGCTTAACTTAACATTCACAGATGACAGAATGAATACAACAGGAAACAGAATATAACGGAAACACGTTTAACTTAAAACATAACCTAAAGCCTATCTACCCGAACCAGACCTAGTACCTCCGAGTTGTAGGGCCTTAAGGGCCAACGTAGATGCATGAACTTACCTTTGGTCCGAAATGCAGCAAGCTTGAACGCACGAGCACCGTGGTTCACGAACCTATAGCATGCATAAACGGACATTAACCCTAAACCTCACGAAACTAGCAAATAAATAAACTAAAATCGTTTTCTATCTAAGATGATTACCTTAGACCGAAAAGCAGGAGGAAAATCAGAGAAGGAAGAAACTCCTTGCGTTGGTTTTCTTCAATCGAAAGAGAGAAGCAGAGAGGAAAATGAAAGAGAGCAGAGAGGGAAATGTCTCACGTAGGAGGAAGAGAAGGAAATGGGATACATGGCTTGTCTTCTTCCACAAGTTTGCCAAGTGTCAATCATCCATTTGTTTTCTCCCACCAACCTTAATTTCTTCCTAATTTGCCCTTCCATTGGTTTTTAACTAAAACATTATTTAGTAAATCGATTCGGTCTCACGAATCACCCTCGTTCGATTAAACACATCGACAATATTATTAAAACAATCATTGCATTAATATCGGAGAAATTCCGCTTACATATTCGGGGAATTATTACATAGGCAAAAATGCCGGGTGTTACATTCCACCCACCTTAACAGAAATTTTGTCCCCAAAATTTGCCTAAGCAAAGAGGGTCGGATATTGGGCCCTAACATCCGCTTCTCTTTCCCATGTGGCTTCCTCCACATTATGATTTCGCCACAAAACTTTCACCAATGGAACCACTCGATTGCGCAACACTTTGAGTGACATATCCAATATCTGTATAGGCCTTTCTTCATAAGTCAGTGTTGGCATGATATCAAAGTCCACCTGTTCCACGATCTGGGTTGGATCTCGCACACACTTTCTCAGCATCGACACATGGAAAACATTGTGAACTCCATCCATTGACGCTGGTAACTGTAGTCTGTACGCCACGCTTCCCACACGCTTCAAGATGGGAAAAGGGCCAATGAACCGTGGGCTGAGCTTCCTTTCTTGCCAAATCTCATTACACCTTTGAAAGGCGACACCTTCAGGAATACTTCATCGCCTTCAGCAAACTCCAATTCTCTCCGTCTCCGATCCGCATAACTTTTCTGTCGACTCATAGCAGTGTTGATTCGTTGTTTGATAACAGCAATCACCTCAGACATCTGCTGTAATATCTCAGGGCCGACAAGTCTGGACTCTCCAACTTCATCCCAACATAACGGAGATCTACATTTTCTGCCATAGAGGGCTTCATATGGAGCCATGCCGATAGTAGCCTGGTAGCTGTTATTATAAGCAAATTCAATTAACGGCAAATATCTACTCCAAGGAGCATGAAGTTCCAACACGCACGACCTTAACATGTCCTCCAATATCTGAATTGTTCTCTCAGATTGTCCATCTGTCTGTGGGTGAAACGCCGTGCTGAAATCCAACTTTGTACCCAAGGAGTTTTGCAAGCCTTTCCAAAACCTGGAAGTGAACCTAGGATCCCGGTCAGATACAATTGACACAGGAATACCATGCAACTTGACAATCTCATTAATGTACAGCTCAGCATACTGATCCATGGAGAATGTCGTCTTCACAGGTAGAAAATGGGCCGACTTCGTCAATCTGTCCACTATGACCCATATGCTATTGTGGCCTTTAGCCGTTCTTGGAAGGCCGACAACAAAATCCATCGTGATGTTCTCCCACTTCCATTCGGGAATCGGGAGAGGCTGAAGCGTCCCAGCTGGTCGTTGATGTTCAGCCTTGACTTGTTGACATATCATGCAAGACTCCACATACTTGGCCACTTCATTCTTCATATTTGGCCACCAGAAGTGAAGCTTCAAGTCCTGATACATCTTCGTGCTTCCAGGATGCACAGAGAAAGAAGATGAGTGGGCTTCCGACAAGATGCTCTTTCGTAACTCTTCATCTTTCGGAACATACCATCTATCTCTGAACTTCAGAATACCATCTCCCGAATAGCTGAACTCGGAAGAGGCCATAGGTAACTTGCTCACTAGATCGGCCATCTCCTTTGAATTAGTCTTCTGGGCTTCCTTAATTCTGTCCAGAATAGTTGGCCGTAACGTTAGATTTGCCAGTACGGCCGATAATTTAGAAACTACCTCTAGTTCAAGCCTCTGAATTTCTGTCCTCAAAGGCAATGAGATGGTAGCCAAGGTCGGGTGCATAGTAGACGGCATCCTGCTTAGCGCATCGGCTACCACATTGGCTTTCCCCGGGTGGTATTTAATCTCAACATCGTAATCTTTCACGAATTCTAACCATCGCCTTTGCCTCATATTCAACTCTTTCTGAGTAAATATGTACTTCAAGCTTTTGTGATCCGAAAACACCTCACATGATTGCCCATACAAGTGGTGTCTCCATACTTTCAGTGCAAAGACCACTGCCGCTAACTCAAGGTCATGAGTAGGGTAGTTTTCTTCATGGCTCTTCAATTGTCTGGACGCGTATGCTACCACTTTCCCTTCTTGCATCAATACGCATCCCAAGCCAATTTTCGATGCATCACAGTATACGCTGAATTTGCCATCTTCAACTGGCAATACTAACAGAGGAGCAGTGGTTAATTTCTGCTTAAGTGTCTGAAAGCTTACCTCACATGCTTCAGACCACCTGAATTTGATGTCCTTCCTTGTTAAGCTGGTCATAGGTTTTGCTATCACAGAAAATCCCTTGATGAATTTCCTATAATAACCAGCTAGTCCGACAAAGCTCCGTACCTCACTTGCATTCCTCGGCCTTGGCCAGTCTCTTACAGCCTCAATCTTGGCCGGGTCCACAGATACTCCTTCAGCAGACACCACGTGGCCTAGGAAATTAATCTTGTTCAACCAGAATTCGCACTTTGATAGCTTGGCAAACAATTGATGCTGTTTCAAAGTCGATAGCACCATTGCCAAGTGCTCTTTATGCTCCTCTTCATTCCGAGAATAAACCAGGATGTCGTCAATGAAAACGATCACGAATTTATCTAAGACATCCTGAAATATCCTGTTCATCAGGTCCATAAATGCCGCCGGAGCATTAGTCAACCCGAACGACATCACCAAGAACTCGTAATGTCCGTACCGGGTCCTGAAGGCGGTCTTTGGAATATCATTTGCTCTGACCTTCAACTGGTAATAACCGGAGCGCAAGTCAATCTTGGAAAATACCTGAGCCCCTTGTAGCTGGTCAAATAAATCGTCGATCCTCGGCAACGGGTACTTATTCTTGATCGTCAACTTGTTCAACTCACGGTAGTCAATACACATCCGTAGGGACCCATCCTTCTTCTTAACGAACAAGACGGGAGCACCCCACGGAGAGAAACTTGGGCGCACAAAACCCTTGTCCACCAGTTCTTTCAGTTGAGTCTTCAACTCTTTCAGCTCTATTGGTGCCATGCGATACGGATTCTTTGATACTGGTTCCGCACCTGGATATACGTCAATTTCAAACTCAATTTCGCGATCAGGTGGCAACCTCGGTAAGTCATCTAAGAAAATCTCAGGAAAGTCTCGGACTACCGGAATATTTCGAAGTTCCACCTCATCTTGCCTTCGTATGTCTATTACATGGGCCAGGAATCCAATGCACCCTGACTTCATCAGCCGTTGAGCTTTTAAGGAAGATATAACAGGCATACGGTGTTTCTTCGGTACCGCCTGGTAAGAGAATTCTACTTCATTCGGGCGTCTAAACGTTACTAGCCCGGACCTACAGTTGATGGTGGCATAATGTCTAAATAGCCAGTCCATCCCCAGAATGACATCGTACCCTTTCATACCGATGACGATAAGATCGGCATAAAATTTCTGGTCTCCCATTGACACTATATCACCCCTTACAACCAGCTCGGAGTGCATAAACTCTCCGGACGGTAGCATAACGCTGTAAGGCTGATCTGACGACGTACTACAAAACTTTTGTCTAACTACGAAGTCTATTGCCACGAACGAATGTGTGGCCCCCGTGTCCCATAAGGCATAAGCAGGTGCATCACATACTAAAATTGTACCTGTAATCGCTGCATGCTGAGCTGCGTCATCAACATCTTCCATCATCGCAAACACTCTAGGCACAGCACCGATCGGCCTCGTGTCAGGTACCGGACAATCCCGGACTTGATGGCCTTCTTTACCACACCGGAAACATTGGCCAGTAAAAAGCCTGCAGCCTCCTGTATGATTCTTCTGGCAACGTGGGCAGACAGGAAGCTGAGGAGCTCCCATAGGTCTCTTCTCTTTGTCCTGGTAAGTAAGGGTCTCATTGGGCCTTTTAATGCCCCTGTTCTGTTGCTGTTGAGGATGCACATTCTGAATCTTTTGTTGTTGTTGTTGAGGAGTATTTCTTATAATTCCTCTTGGTGGTTCTCTTTGTCTCTGGGACTTTATTTCTAAAGCCTCCAGTTGATAAGCCTTGGCCACCACTTTCACATATGGTGCCTCATCAAAACCTCCAGTCGTGATTCCTCGAAGAAGGTCCATCTTTAAACCTTGAATAAACTGGTGCACCTTGTTCTCATCAGTGGCCACCATGTGTGTTGCATATCGGGATAGCGACTCAAATTTCTGGACATACTCGGCCACAGATCCATACTGTCGCAGCCGAGAAAACTCAAGTAACTTCTCCTTTCTCACTCCTCGGTCAAAGTACTTCTCGTAGAAAATCCCCTTGAACCCTTCCCAGCTCAACGCCATTGTAGACGACTGTACTGCATCCCACCAGAATCCAGCACTTTCAGTGAGATGGAACGTGGCACAAGTAACCTTCTTGTTATCTTCTACTTCTGCATAACTGAACATCTTCTCCATAGTTCGAATCCAGGTTTCAGCACGGGTCGGGTCTGTAGACAACCCATCAAATGAGGGTGGCTGAAGTCGCCGGAATCTGTCTCCACTATTGTCTCGCGGTGCATTATCACGATTGTTATTTCCATGGTTATTGTTTCTGTCGTCTTCTCTGGCCATCATTCGATCAACCATGCGGGATTGTACCCCCACCAGCTCTGTCAATCGGTCAATGGCCCGAGAGCTTTCACTGGATTCTTCCTGATGTCCTCTCACCATTTCTAAGATAGTCCTATAAGAATAACAGAATAACCTAATTTAATAAACAAAACTTTTACAGGAATTTAAACACTTACAGTTGGTGGAGCGATCTCATGAGGCGGGTTGCGCAACCAGACATTTCACAGAATCGGTTTTAAAACCTTATCTCTCTGATACCATTACTGTGACGACCCGAAAACCGGACCCGATCGGGATCCAAGAACCGAGCCGTCCTCCGGGACATTTTGACAGAAAACGGGGACAACTATTTTTTTTTTTCTTCGACTTTTTAAAACTCATGGACATTTAAAATGGATAACATAAATAAAATCAAAGTAAATAAATAAACATAAACCTGGAAATGAATAAAAACGTGAACAGTGCCGGAAGAATGGCAAAAGTGTGAACAGTAACCGGAAGATGAAATTTGTGAACAGTGACCGGAGATGAAAATGTGAACAGTGACCGGAAGATGACGGAAGATGAAATTTGTGAACAGTGACCGGAAGATGAAATTTGTGAACAGTGACCGGAAGATGAAAAATGTGAACAGTGACCGGAAGATGAAAAATGTGAACAGTGACCGGAAGATGAAATTTGTGAACAGTGACCGGAAGATGAAATTTGTGAACAGTGACCGGAAGATGAAATTTGTGAACAGTGACGGAAGATGAAATTTGTGAACAGTGACCGGAAGATGAAATTTGTGAACAGTGACCGGAAGATGAAATTTGTGAACAGTGACCGGAAGATGAAAAATGTGAACAGTGACCGGAAGATGAAAAATGTGAACAGTGACCGGAAGATGAAATTTGTGAACAGTGACCGGAAGATGAAATTTGTGAACAGTGACCGGAAGATGAAATTTGTGAACAGTGACCGGAAGATGAAAAATGTGAACAGTGACCGGAAGATGAAATTTGTGAACAGTGACCGGAAGATGAAATTTGTGAACAGTGACGGAAGATGAAATTTGTGAACAGTGACCGGAAGATGAAATTTGTGAACAGTGACCGGAAGATGAAATTTGTGAACAGTGACCGGAAGATGAAATTTGTGAACAGTGACCGGAAGATGAAAAATGTGAACAGTGACCGGAAGATGAAATTTGTGAACAGTGACCGGAAGATGAAATTTGTGAACAGTGACCGGAAGATGAAATTTGTGAACAGTGACCGGAAGATGAAATTTGTGAACAGTGACCGGAAGATGAAATTTGTGAACAGTGACCGGAAGATGAAATTTGTGAACAGTGACCGGAAGATGAAATTTGTGAACAGTGACCGGAAGATGAAATTTGTGAACAGTGACCGGAAGATGAAATTTGTGAACAGTGACCGGAAGATGAAATTTGTGAACAGTGACCGGAAGATGAAATTTGTGAACAGTGACGGAAGATGAAATTTGTGAACAGTGACGGAAGATGAAATTTGTGAACAGTGACCGGAAGATGAAATTTGTGAACAGTGACCGGAAGATGAAAAATGTGAACAGTGACCGGAAGATGAAATTTGTGAACAGTGACGGAAGATGAAATTTGTGAACAGTGACCGGAAGATGAAATTTGTGAACAGTGACCGGAAGATGAAATTTGTGAACAGTGACCGGAAGATGAAATTTGTGAACAGTGACCGGAAGATGAAATTTGTGAACAGTGACCGGAAGATGAAATTTGTGAACAGTGACCGGAAGATGAAAAATGTGAACAGTGACCGGAAGATGAAAAATGTGAACAGTGACCGGAAGATGAAATTTGTGAACAGTGACCGGAAGATGAAATTTGTGAACAGTGACCGGAAGATGAAATTTGTGAACAGTGACCGGAAGATGAAATTTGTGAACAGTGACCGGAAGATGAAATTTGTGAACAGTGACCGGAAGATGAAAAATGTGAACAGTGACGGAAGATGAAATTTGTGAACAGTGACCGGAAGATGAAAAATGTGAACAGTGACCGGAAGATGAAATTTGTGAACAAACATGATTTTTGAACATATCGGGAAAAACACGACGGAATTTTAAGGAAAAACAAATTACATGGATGGCTCTAACATGACAGAAACTTAAGAAAAATCACACTACATGGATAGCTCTAAAACCAGAAGCTGTCCATGCACAGACTAACAGAAAATATTCCAAACGAATTCCAGAATACTTCAAAACATAGTTCAACTGTCGAATACAGAGGTTTTAACAAGAGAAAGCTTAACCAACAGAATACCTTACATTATCTATATCCAACAGAATTTCCTACAGAGTTTTCAACAACCAAAAATACAGAATCCTAACATAGTTTAAAAACCAAACACAGAATTCCAGTAGGGTTTACAGACATAGGCTTTACTTTAAATACTTAAACCTCGGGACAGGATTTGTCTGGCTGCAGCAACCATCCCGTGAGCTCCTCCCTCCAACTACATCAACTCTTCAGTTTGAGGCTCAAGCTCCTCATCTGGTAAATCCATACCTACAACAGGAGTTCAACTATGAGCCTAGAGCTCAATAAGAACATGAAATGAAATGCAGTGATGCATGGACTTTTTAAAATACGTGAACATTACATTACTTAACATTGCGTTTCACTGGACAGGAAAGGTATAAGTGGGAGAAGGAGCTGGCGCAACAGGATGTACATGCCACTTTCAGGACATAACAGGAGTACTTGACAGGATGCCAGTCCTCGTCCACACTTAACCATACATTTTCTTTACAGGATTTTATCTTACTTACTTCAAAACCGGTGCTGAAACATTTGCATGATTTTACAGGAAACGTGTATGCATGAATAAGTGAAATGCTTAAACTTAACATTCACAGATGACAGAATGAATACAACAGGAAACAGAATATAACGGAAACACGTTTAACTTAAAACATAACCTAAAGCCTATCTACCCGAACCAGACCTAGTACCTCCGAGTTGTAGGGCCTTAAGGGCCAACGTAGATGCATGAACTTACCTGTGGTCCGAAATGCAGCAAACTTGAACGCACGAGCACCGTGGTTCACGAACCTATAGCATGCATAAACGGACATTAACCCTAAACCTCACGAAACTAGCAAATAAATAAACTAAAATCGTTTTCTATCTAAGATGATTACCTTAGACCGAAAAGCAGGAGGAAAATCAGAGAAGGAAGAAACTCCTTGCGTTGGTTTTCTTCAATCGAAAGAGAGAAGCAGAGAGGAAAATGAAAGAGAGCAGAGAGGGAAATGTCTCACGTAGGAGGAAGAGAAGGAAATGGGATACATGGCTTGTCTTCTTCCACAAGTTTGCCAAGTGTCAATCATCCATTTGTTTTCTCCCACCAACCTTAATTTCTTCCTAATTTGCCCTTCCATTGGTTTTTAACTAAAACATTATTTAGTAAATCGATTCGGTCTCACGAATCACCCTCGTTCGATTAAACACATCAACAATATTATTAAAACAATCATTGCATTAATATCGGAGAAATTCCGCTTACATATTCGGGGAATTATTACATAGGCAAAAATGCCGGGTGTTACAGCCAATGTGGAGGAAGGTAATAAAGTTACATGTGCAACTTTTCACTTAGTTAATGATGCTCAAAGTTGGTGGGAGACAGTGGAGGCTACCACTGGGCCTCAAGGTCTGACTTGGAAGGAATTCAATGAGTTATTCTATGAAAAGTATTACAACCGAACAGTCAAAGCTGCCAAGAGAATGAAGTTTTTACAGCTGAAGCAGACTGGATCTGTGGGAGAATATATCAGGCAGTTTGAGTCTCTATCTCGGTTTGCTAGCATTTGGTAAGCAGGGAAGAAGATAAAGTGATCCAGTTTGTGCATGGGTTAAAGCCAGAGATATATAAGTTAGTGAAAACTTTTGGGATTGAAGGAGTATCGTATACTAGAGTTGTGGCTAAAGCATTAGAGGTGGAAGAGGCTGATGAGAAATGTGTTAAGCCAGCAAAAGCTCCCAGGTGAATGTTCAATGAGATTACACCGCAGATGAGCCGAGGTGGATCGTCTTTTTAGTCTCAAGGAACTAAGAGGCCGGGAGGAAACTTGAATGAGCAGAGAGGAGGGAAGAAACTGCAACAACAACAACAGAAAGGATATCCACAATGTCCTAAGTGTTTAAAGATCCATCCTGGAGAATGTGGACAATATATAGGCAAATGCTTCAATTGTTTAGAACCTGGCCATATAGCCCGAGATTGTACAAAGCCTCGCGTTACGAGATGCTTTAAGTGCAATGAGCCCAGACATTTAGCGAAGGATTGTCCTGCAGTGAAGAAGGGACCAGCAAAAGCTACACCCAGGATCTTTGCCATGATCGAGCCAGATGGTGAAGATAGACCAGCTGTGATTTTAGGTACTGTACTTGTCAACTCAGTGCCTGCATTTATATTGATAGACTCAGGTGCGTCGCACTCCTTTGTGGCCACATCTTTTGTAGTAAAAGTAAACTTAGAAGTGAAGCCAGCTGGGTGTATGTATGATGTCAAGCTACCGTCCAGTGAGTGCCTTCATTCCGATTAGATGGTGACCAATAATTTGATATCGGTCGGGAGGAAGACATTGCCGGCCAATTTGATTGTGATGGGAATAACCGGGTATGATGTGATACTCGGCATGGATTGGCTCTTTCAGCATTACGCAACTATTGATTGTCAGGCCAAAACTGTGAACTTTTAACCTCCGAATGGTGAGAATTTTGCATTACAAGCCTTGAAGAATGTAAGGAAGCTCTCGGTAATAGCACCCATGGATGCACGAAAGTCGTTAATAGGTGAGTTCATATGTTTTCTTGCAACCGTAGTTGATTCTTAGTTTCACGTAGAGGTTAAACCACCGGATATTTAGTTGTTTGTGATTTTCCTGAGATATTCTTGGATGATTTTCCTGGTCTACCTCTGGACTGGGAAATCGAGTTCGTGATTGATACCTATCCTGGAGCAGAGCCGGTGTCGAAGAATCCTTACAGGTTAGCTCCGCCTGAATTGAAGGAACTGAATAAGCAATTAGAAGAACTTGTTGATAAAAGGGTTCATACGCCCTAGTTTTTCACCGAGGGGAACACAAGTTCTATTTGCGAAGAAGAAGGATGGGTGACTCAGAATGTCTATTGACTACCGGGAGTTGAACAAGCTGACTATTAAGAACAAGTATCCTTTGCTGAGGATTGATGACTTGTTCGATCAACTTCAAGGAGTCCTGATTTTCTCGAAGATAGATTTGAGATCGGAGTATTACCAGCTGAAAGTCAGGTCGCAAGATATCCCGAAGACAGCTTTCCAGACGAGATACAGACATTATGAGTTTTTGGTTATGTCGTTTGGACTGACAAATGCTCCGGCTGCGTTCATGGACCTGATGAATCGGGTATTTCGAGAGCATCTCGATAAATTTATAAATGTGTTTATTGATGATATTCTAGTTTATTAAAGGGATGAAGATGAGCATAAGGAGCATTTGAAGATAGTTTTGGAAACGTTAAAGCGACATCAGCAGTATGCAAAGTTCTCAAAGTGCGAGTTTTGGTTGGATATGGTGCATTTTCTTGGTCATGTTATTTCTAGTGGAGGGATATCGGTGGATCCAGCCAAGATTCAGTCGATTAGAGAATGGCCTCAGCCGATGAATGTCAGTGAGATTCAAAGTTTTCTGGGGTTAGCCGGCTATTACAGGAAGTTTATTGAGGGCTTTTCTAAGATAGCAGCACCCTTGACTTGGCTGACAAGAAAGGATGTGAAGTATGAATGGTTAGAGAACTGTGAGCTTAGTTTCCAGATGTTGAAGTAGAAGTTGACTACAACTCCGATGTTGACATTGCCAGTAGTAGAGGACAAATTTAGTATTTATTGTGATGCCTCTCGGATTGGATTGGGTTGTGTGTTGATGCAGAAGGATAAGGTGATTGCCTATGCTTCTAGGCAATTGAAGTCTTACGAGAAGAATTATCCAACTCATGACTTGGAGTTAGCAGCGGTGGTGTTTTCTTTGAAGATCTGGAGGCATTATCTGTATGGCCAGCAGTGTGAGATATATTCAGATCACAAAAGTCTGAAGTATATCTCCACTCAAAAGAAGTTGAATATAAGGCAGCAGCAGTTGTTAGAGTTCGTGAAGGACTATGATCTAGAGATCAAGTACCACCCTGGTAAGGCCAATGTAGTGGCAGATGCGTTGAGCCGAGTATCGACTTCATTTTCAGCTTTAGGGGCCGAGATGCCAAGGACGTTGAGAACTGAGATTTGGAGATTTGATTTGGATTTGGTTTCTAATGTAACAGCAGTATTATCAGCTTTATCTCTGAAGCCTACCATTTTGGAGAAGATTAGAGAAGCTCAGCAGGAGGATTCCGAGTGCAACAAGTTCAAACTGAGTATGATGTCAGATGATAGGACCGAATTCAGTTATTCGGAAGATGGTATTATGAAGTTCCGCAATCGGTTGTATGTTCCAAATAGTGAGCAACTGCGGAAGGAAAATTTAGTTGAAGCACATTCTTTGAGGTTTTCTGTTCATCCTGGCAGTACTAAAATGTACAGAGACCTCAAGCAACATTATTAGGAGCCTAGCATAAAGAAATCTGTAACGTAGTATGTGGAAACATGCTTGGTCTGTCAGCAGGTAAAGGCAGAACACCAGAGACTTGCCAAGAAGTTACAACCATTGCCAGTTCTAGAGTGGAAGTGGGACCAAATTTCTATGGATTTCGTTGTCGGATTACCCAGGACAACGAAGGGCTTTGATGGTATATAGGTGATTGTGGATCGCTTAACCAAATCAGTCCATTTTCTACCGGTGAAGATGAATTTTAACATGGACCAGTTCGCTAAACTGTACATTCAAGAGATTCTGAGGTTGCTCGGTGTACCGACTTCTATTGTATCAGATAGAGACCCGAGGTTTACATCTAAGTTTTGGAAGAGTCTACATAAGGCAATGGGGACTCGGCTGAATTTCAGTACAACATTTCATCCTCAGATGGACGGACAATCTGAACGGACAATTCAGATTTTGGCGGATATGCTTCGAGTTTGTGTACTGAAGTTTCAGGGTTCCTAGAGCAGAAATTTACCTTTGGTAGAGTTCTCGTATAATAACAGTTATCAAGATACGATTGGTATGACTCCATACGAGGCTCTATATGGGAGAAAATGCAGATAACCTCTTTATTGGGATGAAGTCAGGGAAGTAAGCTTAATTGGACTCGAGATCGTGCAATAGACAACTGACAAGATAAAATTTATTCTGCAGCATATTTTGACAGCTCAGTGTCGACAGAAGAGTTATGCCGATGGAAGGAGGAGGGAGTTGGAATTTGAGGTATGAGATGAGGTCTTTTTCAGGATTTTGCCGTTCAAGGGTGTAATGAGGTTCGGGAAAATGGGTAAGTTGAACCCGAGGTATGTTGGACAGTTCCCGATTATTAAGAGAGTTTGAAAAACGGCGTATCAATTGGAGCTGCCAAGTTTGATGGAAGGGGTGCACGATGTCTTCCATGTCTCGATGCTGAGGAAGTACGTGAGGGATCTATCACACATTGTGGTACAGCAGGATATTGAAGTACAACCAACATTGACGTATGAGGAGAAAGCGGTGGAGATTTTGGATTATGTAGTGAAGACGTTACGCAATAAGGAAATTCCACTGGTAAAAGTATTATGGCGTAACTACAATGTTGAGGAGGTGACGTGGAAAAGGAAGCAGGACATGATGGAGCGCTATCCTGAGCTTTTTAGGTACGCAAATTTTGAGGAAATTTTTTGTAAGGAGGGTGGATTGTAACACCCAAAAATTTCCTATAACGTACGTAGCCCTAGTTAGGGTATGTTATGGGAGTTTAACGTTAATCCTAGATTTCACTTAAGCTCTTGAGTGGAAAGTGAAACTAGAAGAGGAATTTGAGAGAAAACCATAGGATTTGAATGATTAGAAATTGTGTTAACTTGAATATTTAAGTGAATAAAAGTAAAGGAAGGGAAGTCTTCAACGTGAAAAGAAGAGTAACCATGGGAGGGTGAGGTTATTTTATAAAAAGAGAAAGTTGGTGGAAAAAAATAAAAAGAGGAAAAAGTGGAGAATTAAATGTTGGAGGGTTTAAGATAAAAAGATAACTTTGTGTCTTCTTCTCCACTCTTCTCTCTCGATATTTCTTCGGAACCTCAAGGACTCCATTTTGGAATTTCAAGCTCCTTCTTGGTGAAGATTAGCAAGGTTTTATGGTAAGTTGTAATAGGTTTTGTTAGTGGTAGATGTAAATGAAGATTTTTTTTTTTGTGTGTTTTAGTGGTGTTATGAATGAGTTTTGATGAAGTTTGAGAAACCCTAAAGGTGAGGCACGAGATTTTGGTTTCCTTTGCTGCTTTTCTTCCTACTTTTGATGATTTAAACTATAGATAGATTATTTGAGGTTGTTTAGGTAGTTAGATGAGAGAAGTGGTGGAAGTTGGTGAAAAATCAGTTTTTAATCAACATAACACCAATTCTGTTTCTGCATAATTGTATTGGCCATGTTGTATGGTTGCTAAAATGGTTTGATTTAATGGATAGTAGATGTGTAGAGGTTTACGGAATGAGGTGGATTGTTGAAATCCAATGAAAAATGTGTAAGTTATGGCCGATTGAAGTTTGGACACTAAAAATGTTGGAATTTCGGGTTTTAGGGTTATAGACTTTAGAGTTGGTTTAAGTTGTTGTTAGATTGACTTTAGGCATTCCTTAGAATCCCTAGAATGTTACTAAGTAAATTTTCCTATATTTTTTAGGTTGACGAGTGAGTAATTGAGTTTGACGAAGTGAACAAATATGTGCGGAGTAACAGGTAAGTAGTAGACTGTGTGTGTTTGCCTTCGGGCTTACACCATGGAATGGTAGGGTTTTTTTATTGGTTGTTGGTTTTTTTTTTGTGTTGATCATTGTGTGACATGCATCATTGCTTTCGAAACACGAAAAAAATGAGTTTTGTGCATGGTTTAAAATGTGAGCATGAAACGTGAAAAGAGAAGAAGAAATGAAATGTGGTCTTGAGTGGAGTCGCCAAGTCGCGTTAGGGTGCTAGGGTAGCACTTGCGAGGGGCTCTACGCGAGACGTACCGCTGAAAACACGTAAGTGTCGTGAGTATGAACGCCTCGTTGTTGATGTGCAAGTGAAAGCACTAGAGGGTTCTATGATCGACGTGGGAGGAGATCGTGTTCGGCCGTCCAATGGGGGGGCTCAGATGTGAGCTGTCCGATCTTGCTCTGCTGAGTCAAGGTGTGGCCGTCCAATGACCGGGGCTCGGATGTGTGCCTACTTGATTCACACTGTAAAGTGAAAGATTAATAAAACGAAACAAAACAAGAACAACGGAGCGAGTAGAAACTGCATGTGTTAGGGGATTGAGTGTACATTGTGTTTTTACATTCATTATTTCCTACTTACTAAGCATTAGACTTACGTTTTGTATTCTGTGGTGTAGGTGACGACGAGATATCTTGTAACGCCCGGGAATTTTAAAAGGAAAAAAATTGGAGAGAAAATAAAAGAATAGTAAAATAATTGTTTTAAGTAATTTAAAAATAAAAGTGAATAAGTTTGGTTAACCTAATTGGTTAATTAATTTAGACTCGGGCACTTCCAGTGAAATTAAGCCGAGGGTTATAATTAAGAACGAGATTTAACGAAATTTACGGAAGAGCAAAACGGTATATTAAAAGAGTTAATAAGAATTTATAGGAGTATTGTTATTAGTATTATTATTATTATTATTATTATTATTATTATTATTAAAAATAATAATAATAACAATAAAAACAAATCGAACAACAGAATCGATTTCTGTTGTTCGAGCTCGCCCGACGCCGAGAGACAGGGGAGAAGAGGGAGGAGGCGATGATCGACGAACCACCGGCGTTTTCCGACTTTCGCCGGCAAGACAGCGGCGACGTGAGGCTCCGACCGTCCTCCGCGCGCAACCTGACCGGTAAGGCTCGGTTTCCCCTGTTTTGGTTCAGTTTTCGGGTTTGTTCATGGCCGTGGATGGCGAGCTCGATTGAGCTCCGATCTCCGGCCAATTTCGGTCACTTCCGGCGTGGGTTTGCCAACCCTAGGGCCGGCTATTGATGCTTGGCCGCGGAATGCCCGATTTGGGCGAAATTCAGTGAATGCCTGATTAGGGCAACTCGGGTTTTGCTTAATGTAGCTTCGATTTTAGGTTAGATTATTCTAATTGAGTGTATATGTGGTTGATTGGTGAAGAAATTGATGAGTTTTGATGAAAGATGGAAAAAGTGAAATTTTGGGAGAAAGGGCAGTTTCGGGTTTCTGCAAAATTGACCTAGCTCCGGTCATTTGTTTTAAAATTCCTTTTGACAGATTAAAATAGGTTATTAGAGGAGTACGTGGCCGCTGGAATCGTTCGATTCTTATAACCGACGCAAAAGTTACGCGCGTTTGAGTTTTAGGTCGGTTTTTACCAAACCCAAAATAGTGGCCCGTTTAGTTAGATTTTAGTTAGATTAAGCTATAAATAGTAGTTTAAGATGTTTTTAAGAAAATAAGAGTTTAGTTATGCCCGAATGAGAAAATGGAAATTTTAGGAAAGAATTTCATAAATTAGGAGATTAGTTTAAGTTTGAAATTAGTTTAATTAGAATTGATTTTAATGTACCTTATTTATGAAATGCTTTAGGTGGACACGGCTTTTGGACGGTGCTCGGCTTACTACGGACGCCAGGTAAGTGAACGTTAGGCTTTCTGGCCACTAAGGCCCTACGCCGTACAATGTTGATAATGTTGACTGTTTTGAAGAAAGTGGTTATAGAGGTTGGTGGAAGACGGGTAGTTAAGGAAAGAGTGATAGTTAAGTAGTGCCTTAGTTATGTTGTAGTGCTCATGTGATAGGTTTTCCTTACGTGTATGTTAGTGCTCATGTGATAGGTTTTCCTTACGTGTATGTCTCCTCACGCATCATGTTTTCTCAAAAGTGCATACGAACTGTTTATGAGCATGTTTTTATGAAATGTTAAGATAAAGAACGATTATGAAATTCTGACTGTATGTTCTCATGGTTCTGACTGTATGTTCTCATGGTTCTGACTGTATGTTCTCACGGGTTTTGACTGTATGTTTTTCACTGGACAAGAAAAAGGTTTTAACGAAACGAAACGAAACGGTTTTACAAATGTCATGCATATATGTGATGTTATGTCTAGTACGCTCCTTACTAAGCATTAGGCTTAATGTAGTTATTGTATGATGTAGGTGACAGGTGTGAAGGTGAGAGCTTCTCTTGATGACAAAGAACAGGTGGTCGACGGATGGTGCTCGTGGCGACGGCGTGTGTTTTGGCTTGATGATCCGATGGCTTGAAGGATGTATGTCGTATGGATGTGAGTTAGCCTTGTTGGTTAGTAGGTCTACGTGTCGGTTTGTTTATAAAAATGTTTAAGTATATGGATTAGAGGTTTTGATAGAAAATTGTATGAAAAGTCGAGTGTTGATGTATATGTATGAAAATGTTTAAGTATATGGAGTAGATGCTTTGATAGAAAATGTATGAATAGTTGAGTTTTGATGTATATGTAGTGGTAGTAGATTGTTTAGAATGTAGAGTCTTAATTTTAGAAATATACTGGAACTGCTTGGGTTATTTTTAACAGGTAAGGATAAGCTCGATTTTTAGAGCGATCCATGCAGTTCGTTTTCTTGAATTTGTCTGAAATTGTAGGTTATATTAATGTCATGTTTCAATGATCGAGGAATGAGTGATTTTATGGGATTTCAACAATCCGAGACTTCAATTTAATGGTTTAGAAGTCAAAACGTTATGAGTGATATAAAAAGAAAAATTTACGTGGTTACGAGAGTTTAAAGTTAAGGTTACGTTAGGGTTAGTTTGTTTAAGGGTTTTGGGTTATGTTTAAAGTAAAAATGAAAAAGTTTATGAGAAAAATACGAGGGCTTAGGTAAAGATTATGTCACGGCAAGTCCGTGGCGGCCCTGATCGGGTTGGGGTCGTCACATATCTGGTGAGCATTTTGAGGGAGGCCAGAACTAGGATGAAGTTAGCGACGTACGTGGCTTACCGGTGCAGGTATTTATAGGGGCGTCGTGACCATTGAGTTGCTGGGACGTGGGGTAGTAGGAAATTTGTTAGGATTTTGATAACTTACATGATATTGATTTTATAAACCTTTTTGGTGTGTACTTTGAATATGTTATATAAAACATTGGTTTTTTTTATTTTGGTTTCTAGTGGTTTTGCGAGTTGGGTTTAGGGGTTTTAATGTTCTGGAAGTTGAAAATATTGGAAGATGAGTTGGGAGAGAGTTTTAGGTGAAATGTTGATGAAGTGAAGAAAATTAGAAAAAGGGATAATTGGTCGAAGTTGGTTTGAAGTTTGTGCAGAGATGTCGACTGATTAGTACTGAAATCGGTCGAAGTTGCTGTGCTGTAATCGGTCAAATTTGGTTAGATGTCGACTGATTAGTACTAAAATCGGTCAAAGTTGGTGTTCTACAATCGATCGAAGTTGTTGTGTTGTAATCGGTCGAAGTTGAATTGGAGATATAAACTTAGTAGAAAATGTCGACCAATTTTGTAGTAGAAAACGTTGACCGATCAGTAAGATATTGTCGACCGATATTATCGACCGAAATTCCCAGCTGTCGATTCGGCAGATGTCAGTTTGGCAGATGTCGATTCAGCAGATGTTGATCGGCAGATATGTTTGTAAATTTTCTTCGGCAACAGAAAGGTTGCCGACCGATCGGCCCAAGAACCGATCAATCGGCAGAGTGAATAGTAACTGAGTTTGAATTTTTTTATTTATTTTTGATTTGCGAATATATTTTAATCCGACTTTTTTAGACCTGTTTTGTATGTATTGTATACATGTTCTCCATCCGCTTTTGAGGGTTTGAAAAACTCAAAAATTTTATTGAAAATTTATAAAAAAAATAACATAAAATTTCCATTTTAAATATGGTATTGAGTGAGCAATGTAGCGTACCGAGCCAGGATGGGTTCAGGGGTGTTACAATTAATTATAGTGTTTTTGCAATTTTGTAAGAAGAAAGGATAAAACGGTAAATTAAATAATATAATATGAATATATAAGTAAAGTTATGTTTTTAGTTTAGATAAATTAATATGAATGGGTTACTTATCTCATTTTGAAGAGTGAGGGAATGAGGGTTTTTATCGAAACGAGAAGAACATGTTGATATAAAAATCTCGAAGGAAAACTAAGACTTTTGAGTTAGTTTCTCCATACTCGATCTATTTATGATTGTACACAAAATACTTACGGAACCACTATAATTCTTGAAATAAATTGTTATAAACATGTTTTAATGCTAAATTAATATGTCAAAATGTTTGGAGTTGTTGGAAACTGACTATTCCGATTAATTATAAGAAAACTTGTTTTGAAATCAAGAAACTACTCGATTTCACCTTGCACACTACAACACTTAGCTTAAAAAAATCTGAATTTTTAGATTATGCTATGACCTTCCGAATATTATGCCACTTCGTTAATACATAATTTTGAAATAAAAATTAATTTTAAATTGGATAAAAAATTATATAAAATAATTGAGAAAAATACTCTTATAATTGAATGATAAATGCCATGACAATATGCGAAGTTCTAACGTCTAGGCTTTTAGGGTATTAGTACATAGGTAGTGTTCGTTGGTTACGCCAAGATGTAAGTGTAAAGTTTTGAATTTATTAAATTATTTCGTAAATATGTCAAAATGAGATGTAAGTTACATACTGTGCAAATATAGATCTCATTTAATGTGATAGTTCAGCATTTCAAGCATAGTGAGATTTAATAAAAATATTAAAATATTATTTCATATAACTAGACATTCAAATTGGCATGTGCTGGACATTGTATGTTCATGAATTCATTATTATATGGTATTGAGTACATAGATGATAGTTCAACTAACATGAAGGCCGAATGTATTTGCTAGTATGCTAGGTAGATGAATTGTTTGTTCACCCCGATGTCCAATGTGTATGTAACATTCATTTTTTATGTAAGTCATATCTGGTAGGATCGTTACTCAGGTTGGTTGTGATCTCAGAGGTGGCCACTAGTTGGGCATTGTAAGCCACTCAATGGAGGTGCGACACCGTTTACAGCTTGGGCAAAAATTTTGGTTTTTCTTAAAGTTGTATTCGAAACCCTTTGATGCGTATGCACTTGTCAATTATCATGTATTTGTTTAGTTCCTATTCCAGGTGTAGGACCTCATAATTAACTTTAAAGTATTAGATCGGCTCTTGATGTTGATATTATTGTGGGTGTTAGTGATTTTCTACACCTAACGCAAGTGGACGTGTCGCTAACAAAGTAATAGAGTAAATAAAAGTCGATCCCACGAGAATATTCTTAATCAAATTAAATTGTTATAAAACTTATGTAAAAATATTGGGATAAGAGTAAAATGAAAATAAAATGGAACTCTGAGTAATAAAAAAATTAATTGTTAGCGAAATAACTCGAAAAGATTTAGTTGATGGAAGCCTTGGCTAGGGTTGATTTCCTCATTACATGCATTTACCACTGATGCTACAGAAATGCTACAGCATTTCTCACAGAACAGCAAGAATTCATAACATTTCTAGGGTTCTATCGAATTGCCTAGATGAATCCGTTTTAGAATTTTCTTTTCAACTTTGAAAAGGGAAAAACTTAATTTGAATTTCCTGGTGATCCTATTCTTAACATCAAATAAATTGATGTTAACGATTTTGCAGCAAATTTAATTTATTTAATTACTCATGCATCTTACAATTCCTATATACCTATTGATACAATAGGAACATGTGACATCAAATCTGCCTATCGACACAATTCAAATTACGCAATAAAAATCATGAGAAATTGTTCGGTGAAAAACACGTAACATCCATAGATCAAAATAAAAACATATAATGAGTAATTTCTCTCCTAACCAAGATAAAAAAAAACTCTAGCATAAAGTTATGATAATAGAACAAAAAATAATAATAATCAATAAAAGAAAAGGTGGATCTGATTAAGCTTTCAACTAATGCCTTATCTCTGAGCTTGCTGTAGTGCCAGAAGACTCTGTTTTTTTTCTTCCATTTTGTGAGCTTGGCATCATTGTAAAATTGCTGGACCTCCTGTTGGATCATGCGCTGTTCCAACATGAGCAGACTTTTTTGCTGCTTGGCCAATTTTTCATCGAGAAACCTCAATCCTTCCATGATTTGTTACTAGTAAACTGTGCTCTCTATTGATGCTGCAGCTCCGCTTGCAGCATTTGAATGGTGGGGTCTCTGATTACGCGGTTCTTCCTCCTCATTTGTTCCTTCTCCCTCTGATTTGTTTAGAGCTATTCGTTTTACTACCAATGAGGTGATGCCAGGTGCTGGGGCAAGCTTCTCTTCCTATTCTTCATATACTACTCCAACGAGTTCACAAAGGCCAATTATCAGAGAAGGAAATAGAAACTGCTCCCTTGACTTTAACACATTAGCACACATATTTCGATATATAATTGTCCCAATGTTAATACGCTTCCCAGTCAAAATACAGTAAAGTAAAATTGCTCTCTCTCTAGTCACATGCTATCCGTGGGAAGAAGGGAATAATCGACTATTAAGAAAATGATACCAGACTTAAGATGGCAGTAGCAATGTAATCTGAGGAAGGGAAAACAACCTTGTCTTAGAGACAGCCCATTCCGTGTCAGGTTTAGCAATCGCTTTCAGTACAGCTCGCAAGAATGGTGATGAAAGGTTGTTAGCATGGGCATAAAATTTATTTTCTACGTCTTCCAGATTATGAAAGGAATTGATAGCTTTGGGCGATATGTGTACCTTGCGATTTCTGACCCGTACCTGTAAGGGTAGCTCTCCCTCGAAGTTGGCATAAAATTTGCGAACTAAGTTTATGATTACAACGTCTGCTCGTGCACAAAATTGTGCCCAATTTTGCTCTTGGATGATGGAGGTAACATAAGTCGGGTATCTCACAAAGTTGCCCTTCGTGGTGACAACCCTTCTCTGCTGCAAAACTTTTCTACTACAGATCTTGCTCGTAGCGAAGCTAGGATGCTTCAGAGATAATTTGTGGTTGAGTGGCATGCTTGGCAGCCTTCTTCCTTGAGCTCTTTGGTCTCATGCTTCAATCGGATAATCTACACAGGCAATTATGAGTGAGTTCACGAACAACTGCTGCAGCAATTATAGGAAAAGAATTAGGGGGAAAATTTAAACTGAAGAGCCAAATCCCTAAAATTTCATGAAATCCGGGCAGTGGAATTGTTGGGCGGTAAAGAAATACCTTAAAATTCTAAGCGGTGAAATAAAAGTAAATAACTAGATTAATAATTAAACCTAAACATTTAATTTTATTTCAATTATTTGTGATGCTACAACAAATGTTGTAGCATCACCATTATTTTAGATGAAAACTAAAGGAAATAAAAGGATATTAGACATTGGGTTGCCTCCCAATAAATGCTTGACTTTTTTAAGTCATCAGCCTGACTTTCCCATACTTCACGTTTCTTTTCTGTCCTCGAGAGAAATTGACGTAATTTCTGCCAATATTTCTCCATGACAATGCTTTACTCTCTAGCCATTGACCTTGAAATTCTTGCCACTTTTTTCGTCCCGTAATTTCAGTGCCGTATGGAAATATTTTTTTGATTTCAAATGGTCCAGACCATCTAGATTTCAGCTTTCCTGGAAACAACTTCATTCTTGAATTAAAGAGCAACACCTTTTGTCCCTTCTCAAAAATTCTATGCTGTATCTTTCTGTCAATTTTTTTACTTTTTCTTTATAGATCTTTGCATTTTCCTAGGCTCCCATTTGCAACTGTACAAATCTACTCTTTCTTGCTTGCTGCAAATCCAAGTTCAATACTTTTATTGCCCAGAAAGCCTTGTTTTCTAACTCTACAAGAAGATGACAAGTTTTTCCATAAATCATGTTGTATGGAGTAGTGCCTAGAGGAGTCTTATAAGTTGTTCTATACACCCATAATGCATCGTCCAATTTCTGTGACCAGTCTTTCCTATTCGGATTCACTACTTTCTCCAAAATCTGTTTTATTTCCCTGTTAGATACCTCTACTTGGCCATTGCTTTGTGGGTGGTAGGCTGTTGTCACCTTGTGTCTAACTCCATTCTTACTTAATAACCCAGTGAAGGATCTGTTGCAGAAATGAGATCCTCCATCATTGATAATCTCTCTGGGAGTTCCAAACCTTGTGAAGATATTTTTCTGTAAAAATTTTAGCACACTCTTCCCTTCATTATTTGGCAATGCTACAGCTTCTACCATTTAGAAACATAATCGACCGCCTAGAGGAAATATTGGTTCCCAAAAGATGTTGGGAAGGGTCCCATGAAGTCAATCCCTTAGACATCAAAGACTTCGATCTCCATGATGTTAGTCAGCGGCAACTCATGTTTTTTTGAGATGTTTCCTACCATTTGGCACCTGTCACAGCTTTTCACAAAGTTATTAGCATCTTTAAAAAGGGTAGGCCAGTACAAACTTGATTGTAGAACTGTCGCGGCTGTACGTGTTCCTCTATAATGACCTTCGTATGATGCTGCATAGGATTGCTGCAGCACTGGCTCCATTTCTTCTTCTGGTATACATCTTCTCAACAACTGGTCCGTGCATTGTTTGAAGATGAATGGTTCATCTCAAAAATATTGTTTCATGTCTTTCAAGAACTTCTTTTTCTGCTGATAATCTATGTCGAGAGGGATGATATCACTCACAACATAGTTGACAAAGTCTGCATACCATGGCACTAGAGATACATCCAATTTCAGTATCTGTTCATTTGAGAATGTTTCCTTGATACTCTCTCCATGTTGCTGTTTGCTCATATTTTCTAGTTGAGATAAATGGTCTGCAACTTAGTTTTCGCATCCCTTTCTATCACGGATTTCCAGATCAAACTCTTGAAGCAATAGCAACCAGCGGATAAGTCTTGGTTTAGCATCCTTTTTTCACAACCAAGTACTTGATTGCTGCATGATTAGTATACACAATAACCTTTGTTCCTATCAAATATGCTCTGAATTTATCAAATGCAAACACCACTGCTAGTAGCTCTTTTTCAGTAGTTGTGTAATTTTTTTGAGTTTCATTTAGAGTTTTGCTGGCATAATAGATGGAATGGAATAATTTGTCTTTGTTCTGTCCTAGCACTACTTCCACAACATAGTCACTTGCATCACACATCAAAATGAATAGTGAAGTCCACTCAGGCGATACTATCACAGGTGCGGTGATCAACTTCTGTTTCAACAATTAAACGCTTCCAAACAATCATTGTCGAAGTTAAAAGAAGTGTTCTGCTATAGTAACATCCATTGAGGCTTAGAAGTTTTTGAAATAGGGTAAATGATTCCAGCATCCAACCATTTAAGAATCTCCTTTTTCACCACTTCTTTCATCACTGGATTTAACCTTCTCTGCTGCTCTATCGATGCACTAAAGTCATCTTCTAATAGTATTTTGTGTATGCAAATACTAAGACTAATCCCCTTAATATCTCTTACTATCCATGCGAGAGCCTGTTTATGACTTTTCAGCACATGCAATAATTTTTGCTCTTGCATGGTTGATAAATCTGTTGAAATAATAACGAAAAGTGTATCTTTAAGTCCTAGGAATGCATATTTGAGGTGATATGGTAGCTGTTCAAGCTCTAATGTTGGTTCCTCTTCGCTAGATGGCTGAAAACTTTCTGGGCTATCTTTTGTTCTGACTAGTGCCTCAAACTGCTTTCTGTAGCTTCGAGAAAGTTGTTTTGTTTCTTCTTTCTTTATTTCTTCTGATATACTAAAACAATCCTCCTTATCATAAAGACACTTCATGGCCTTCAAAATATTGAAAGTGACTTGTTGATCATTCACCCTTATAGTGAGCCACCTCTTTGCACGTCAATCATGGTTCTTCTAGTGGCTAAGAAAGGTCTTCCCAAGATGATGGGTACCTCACGATCTGCTTCATAGTCCAGTATAATAAAGTCTACTGGAAAAGTGAACTTGTCTACCTTCACAAGCACGTCTTCTATCTTCCCTTGAGGATGAGTCAGTGAGCGATCAACAAGTTGCAAAGTTGTAGTGGTGGGTCGAACTTTTCCTATTCCCAATTTCTTGAAAATCGACATGGGATTAGGTTAATACTTGCTCCTAGGTCGCATAGAGCTTTTTCAAAATAATTGTTGCCGATCGTACATGGAATGGTGAAGCTGCCATAATCTTTTAGTTTAGGTGGAATCTTGTTGTGTAGGAAGTAGCTCGTCTCTTCAATCATGGCTACATTATATTCTCATAACCTTCTTTTTTTGATAAACATCTTTCATAAATTTCATTTAATTTGGCATCTGTTCGAGAGCTTCCACAAAAGGCACATTATTGTGTAGCTGCTTTAGAATATCCAGGAATTTTTTAAATTGCTTGTCCCTGGTGTGTTTCTGTAGTCTTTGAGGAAATGGTGGTGGTGGCTTCTAGATTCTTAACTCATCATGCTATTGTTGTGGTGTTGATGCAGCATTAGTTGATGGATTGCATTTTTTTGTTTCGTCTGACTCTTCTTGTTCAACCACCTTGTTTTGATTTCTTGAATTTTCTGCCTTATGTGGTTTCTCTGGAATCTCCACTTCTCTTCCATTTCTTAACATAATGTCTTTACAATGCTTTTTTCTAGATCTTTGTGGAATTTCCGTGTCACTTGGTAGTTGCCCCATGTTCCTTGAATTTATAGATTGAGCTACATGTCCCATTTGAGTCTCAATATTTTTTATAGAAGAGGCTAGATTCTGTAAAATTATATCTGTCTTGGAAGCATACTCCCTTGAAAAACTTTCTGATTTTTCTTGAGGCATTTGTGGCGACCCTTAACTATTCCCTTAATTTTTCGTATAAAATTTTTCTTTTTGTAACGGCAAGTAAATTCTAAACTTTTAAATTCTAAATCATAGTTTTGTTTAGTAAATCAAGGTATAAATAGTGGAAAACAATTTAAATAAAACAATTATATTAAAAGAACAATCGACAGAGTGAGGGAATGGCAAAATTGCATGAACCAATATTTTACATAGGCGATCGATCGGCCCCTCAACGGGCGATCGATCGCCCACCTCACAACCGATCGATCGGCTGAAGACAGCCAATCGATCGGCTCACGTTCTGCTTCTAGAACGTGTAGCCTGGCCTGTAAACCGATCGTTCGCCCCTCCTTTGGCGAACGATCGCATAACTCTCTATTTTTCCAGAGAGTTCTACGTTCGATCGTCCCCTTCCCGGCGATCGAACGGCTTACTCTCTAGAAATTTAAATCCAGAGAGTTGTCCCATTTTTCCTTCACACCTCTTCAACATTCTTCCTCCTCACTTCTTTACCTCATCTCATACATCTAAATACCTCTCATAAAACACACTTCAACTTAAAATCACTCTTATCATCATTCATTCCTAAATCCACCAATCGCCCAATAACCATCCCAAAACGTATTTGAAATGAACTTCATGAGAAAACGAACTGCGTAGATCCGTTTAAAAACTGAACAAAACCCCCTATGAAATTCGACAACCAAGCAGTTAAGTAACATCAAATTAGCAAGCTTAACAAAACGCTTTATAAAACGAGTTTATCGAAACACCCAAAACATCAATACATCTATCTATCAACTATCTAGATACCAACATCCTGAAATGTTCTATCTATACACTTTCCTACGTTTCTATCTATCCAATCATCAAAACATTTACTTACGTCCCCATGGGTCAAAAGCGCACCAACTGCCCAGCACACTCCCACGGGCCATCTTTCTTTAACTACTCACTCCTTGGGTGGAGGGATCTCGTCCTCACTTGTATCGAAATCACCTACACCATACAGATGACTATAAGCTTAAGGCTCAGTAAGTTTCGTAAATGCAGATGCATGCTGTGCATATGAGTTTCAGAAGTCATGCAGATTACTTAACAGAACATATCATTACAGATAACAGAGATGTCACCGAGATCTCAGCCCGTCAGATAGAGAGGGCACGTCTGGCGGTTGGATAGCCCTTTCCATCTACTAGGGGGAAAAACATGCTTACATCCGTAAAAAGCCATGCCTGAACCCCACCTCGCCATGACCAGATAAAAGATTATGTAGATTCGTTTCATTAGTTCATTTCTTTTTTGTAAACACGTGCATAAATTTGTTTCATGCTATTTAAAATACGTGATGCATGAACAGTTAAATGCATAAAATAAACATACAACACGTGTACTGTAACACCCGAGAATTTCATATAGCGCGTATAGGTCTAGAAGTACACGGTTAGAGGGTTTAAGGATGTTAAGATGTTAGGAAGGAAGGGTTTAGAAGAAATGTGAAGGGAAGAAAAGTGGTTGACAATTCAAACATGAGATGTTTGAAAAGTCAAGATTTTATCAACCAATAGAAAATTTGTATTGAAATAAATACTTTGGAAAAAGGCTAGGTAGAAGTGGATTATATGATGCATGCACGTTGAAATTCATGTGGAGAAAAAAGGGGGGGGGGGGGGGGGGGGGGCTTGATTGCAATTTTATAGAAATGGTGGAGAGAAATAAAAAGAAGAAAATATTTTGGTTTAAATGGTAAAGTTTTCATTTCTCCTCTTCATCTTCCACGCCATCTCTCTTCCTCCTCCATAGCCGATCTCCTTCCTCCCTTTTCTTCAATTCTCTTAAGGAATTTTAAGGTAAAACTTTATGGGTTTTGGTTTTTGTAACTTTGGATGAAGTTTGTGAGTGTTTTTAGTGAGTTTTAAGGGGTTTTGGTGAGGGTTTGAAAACCCTAGTTTATGAATTCCGAAAATTATTGTTCCTTGGATGTTTTTCTTTCTCTTTTGATGATTAAAGCCTTGAATACGATAGTTTGGGTAGTTCGAGTGGTTAGATTCAAGTTTGGGAGAGTGTTTCACAAATACCGGTTTAGGAACATTGGATACCCGATTCTGTTTGCTGGATTTCGAGTTGGCTAGAGTGTTTGTTTGGTTAATTTGAGTGGTTCAATGGATAGTAGACGTGTATAGGTTTCCGAATTGGGGTGGCGCGTCGAAATCTGTTGAAAAACGAGGGAGTTATGACCGTTTGAAGTTGGACGGTCAATTTTGGAGTAAAACACGGGTTTTGAGTTAAGTTGTAGTTTCAGGTTGAAGTGTTTGTTAGTTTTGGTTTTAGGATCCTTTAGAATTTTATTAGTGATTTAATAAGTTGAGTTTTCATTATTTTAAGGTGATTGAGCGTGAAATTCGGTTAGACGAAGTGAGCGAACACATACCGAGACGTCAGGTAAGTATTGGGTGTCATCCTTTCGCCTTCGGGCCTACACCACAGGACGGTAGGGTTTATTCGTTATTGCTTTACTTCGTGTACGTTGAGTTATTGTTTTGCTTGGTGTTGTGTTGTCATGTTGGGTTGTGACGTTGAGTTATTCTTTTGCTTGGTGTTGTGTTGTCATGTGCGTTGTGACGTTGAGTTATTGTTTTGCTTAGTGTTGTAATGCATTGTTTTGCCGTGTGATATTGTGTTATCATGTTGGGTTGTGTCGTGTTGTTGAGTGCGTTGTGTGTTGTGTTGCATTGTTTGGCCGTGAGGTGTTGTGTTGTCATGTTGGGTTGTGTCATGTTGTTGAGTGCGTTGTGTGTTGTGTTGCATTTTTTGGCCGTGAGGTGTTGTGTTTTCATGTTGGGTTGTGTCATGTTGTTGAGTGCGTTGTGCGTTGTGTTGCATTGTTTGGCGTGACTAAGGCCCTTCGGGGCGGGCAACTAAAGCCCTTCGGGGCGGGCAACTAACGCCCTTCGAGGCGGGCAACTAAGGCACTTCGGTGCGGGCAACTAAGGCCCTTCGGGGCAGGCAACTAAGGCACTTCGGTGCGGGCAACTAAGGCCCTTCGGGGCAGGCAACTAAGGCCCTTCGGGGCGGGCAACTAAGGCACTTCGGTGTGGGCAACTAAGGCCCTGCGGGGCAGGCAACTAAGACACTTCGGTGCGGGCAACTAAGGCCCTTTGGGGCGTGCGACTAAGGCCCTTCGGGGCGGGCAACTAAGGCCCTTCGGGGCGGACAACTAAGGCACCTTTCAGTGTGGGCAACTAAGGCATCCTTTCGGGTGCGGGCAACTTGTATTGTTTGGTCGTGTTGAGTTAAGTCGGTTTGTTGAGTTGCATTGGGATGTCGTGTGATAGTCGGTGAAAGAGTAAGGCATCTTTCGATGCAGGCAGTTTTCTTAGGGTTGTGTTGCGTTGTCATGTTGAGTGGTGTTGTATTGTTGTGTTAGAGTTGGATGTGGGGGTGTGTGCATTGTACTTGTTTATATTTGTTATCCCTACTTGCTAAGCGTAAGCTTACGTGTGTGTGTGTGTTCTGTGGTGTAGGTAACGGAGCGTTTGCAGGTGAACTGCAGAAAGAGAATCAGGACTAGGGGCAGTCGGGGATTCACGGAGCTCGTCGGTGCAGGGTAGTTGTCGGGGCGCCTCGGCCAAAGTCTTCAGAGCTGTGGGGTTGGTGTTCGGCAAATGGGGTATTTTGTGGTTTGTAGTTGATATTGTGAGACTAGGTGATCGGTTTGGTGAGATTTTGGTTTGTAGTTGGGATTGTGGGATTTTGTGGTCGGTTCGTGAGAGTTGTTTAATGCAAAGGGTTGTGGATTTGTTCTGGTGTAAACTGGGTTGAGTCGTGGTTTTAAGTATTTGTTTTTCAGGTTTTTGGGTTTAGAATTATTTAGCCGTTATATTGTTGGTTTGATTTTAAAACAAATGACGTTGGGTCACGTTATTTATTTTTTTTAATATTCGTTTTAAGTCGCTTTTACAAGATTTTTACGGGACTTGAAGGTTTGGGTGTCGAGAAGGTATGGTTAAAGTTTCGTGATTTTTGGAAGTGTTCGGGTGGAGAAATATGAGAAATTGTGGGGAAAGGTCAAAAGGGGTTAAAAAATAAAGTTTTTGGGTGTTTTGGGTCGAGAAAACCCGACCTGGCCCGATCGATCGGGCATCGGGTCGCGATCGGTCGCGGTCGGCGCGCGCAGGTGCGCCCAGCGCGCAGGTGCTGCGTGCGCAGCGCGCAGGCGCGCGCGCCCAGCGGCCCTTTGAGGCCAAAATTTGATTTTTTTCAAATTTTTCCCAACTTCTACAATGTTTTGACCCGACGTTTTCCGACGTATTTTAAACGTATTTTGGGGCCGTTTTCCAATAAATTTCTAGGGTTCGGAAGACCCGAAAACGAGTCGATAAATTTTCAAAAATTATATTTAAATTATGTTTTGACGTGGGATTGGTTAGCAAAGTAGCGCTCCGAGCAAGGGTGGGTTCGGGGGCGTTACATGTACCATTAAGACAATAAAAGTATAACCTATAAAAGATCTAATCCTAACTACCCAACCAAAACATTTAAACAAGCAAATCACCAATATTCCTCAACACGACTTCGACGTGCGGTGTAGGGCAATCGGCCATAGTAAGTCACGAGAACTTACCTCGCGTCCGTTGCAATTCTAGCTCCGTCCACGAGCATTGCTCACCTAAGGCAATTCACAACAGTCGTCATTAAAATCGAGTTTAAATCGCTAAACCTTCAAACTAACGAAACCCTTAATTAAAGAAATTTCTTAAAACTCTAAATCAATTCATTGAGGCATTTTGTCGAGCAATTCGTACTCATAAACTCCTAACCTCCATTAATGGAGTTTCTAAGTTCTCCAACAACCTAAAATTCACATTAATGACCATTAATTCGCCCAACTTCCTCCAATGCCCATTAATAGGTTCACCAAAGTCATAAATAGGGCAACCCTAGCTGTTTTTAACATAACCTGGCTATTTTGCAAAAACTCTAAACGAAACTCTAACCGTTTAACTCTGCAAAACCTGAACATAAACCTTCCAAAACTATAGAATCATACCTAGGGTCGGAATTGGAGAAGAAAACGTGAAGAAAACTGAATTGCCGGAGGAGTTCTCGTCGTTAGAAGAGAGGAACGTCGAAGGAGGAAGAAAATTGCCTGGGAGTAGAGGGAAACTCGCGTGAAGTGTTCTGGAGGAAGAGGGATTTGTGATTTTAAGTAAAAATTGATTTGTTGAATGACCATTTTGCCCCTCCATTGATTTTCTATTTTTTTCATCATTTATTCCGTTATTTGACTCTCTATTCAGTTTCTCCAAAATTTTTCTTATTTCGCCAATAAATCCAACTTATTACTAGGGCTCCATTAAATTCTTCCGTTCACAAAATGGACTTTGTTTACTATATTTATTAAAATGTCCTTTATATTACGAGAAATAAAAACCCGTAATTTAGCGTTACTATTCCAAAAATTCCTGAATTTCTCCTAAAATTCATATTAATCATTAGGACCTTAATAACTCTTTCTGTTAACAAAACGGACTAAATCTGACATATTTAAAAAAATACCATTATATATGAGAATTACAAAATCTCGTAAAACCAGGTGTTACAGCATTGGTTTATGATTTGGCTGTGAGAAACCTTGAGTGTAATTTTCAACTGGTCTGGTTGGTGCTGTAGCATTCTGCTGCTATGAATTCCATTGAAAATTTGGATGTTGTTTCCAGCCAGGATTGTATGTCTGCGAGAAAGGATTATTGTTTCTATTATACCCTACATAATTTGCAGATTCTGGGTTAGTAGGGCATGAGTTGTCATGGTGATTCTCTCCACAAAAAATTGCATGAAACCTCTCTTGTTGACGGCTTAGGTGGTTTGTTCATCGCATTGAATGCATTTTCCAGCAACAATCTTTGCATTTAAAGCAGCAATTTCATCTAAATCATTAACCTCAGATGCACACCTTGTAGAGTGGTTTCTATACGAAGGCCACTGATAGCTGTTCACTGCCATTCTCTCCAGCAAATCATAGGCTTCATTGAAGGATTTAAAAAGAAGTGTTTCATTTGCTGCAGTATCAATAATTGATCTTGTCTGGCCATTTAGTCCGTTATAAAATGTCTCCAGCTGAATCTAGTGTGGTATCCCATGATTAGGACATTGTCTCAATAGTTCTTTAAACCTATCCCAAGCCTTGTAAAGCGATTTACCATCCTTTTGTTAAAAGCTGGTGATTTCGTTCCTCATTCTCGCATTCCTCACTGGTGGATGATATTTCATAATAAACTTCTTGGAGAGATCTCCTCATGTAGTAATTGTGTCTGATGGAATGCTGTTCAACCAGTCTCTTGCATTGTCTCTTAAAGAGTATGGGAAAAGCTTGAGCCTCAATGCTTCAGCATAAACTCCAGGAAAGTTGAATGAGCCGCTCACTTCTCCAAAAACTTTGAGATGCTGGTGCGGGTTGTTGGTGACCACTCCACTGAATTGCCCAACTGTTTGAAGCATCTAGAACATAACATGTTTAAACTCGAATCAGATAGCACGAAGATCTGGTCTCACGATACCAGGGTTCAGATCATCAAGCGTGGGGATGGAAAAATCTTGAATAGGTCTGTCTTTGTCATCAATAATATGTTCGGTATTGTTTCTTCCTTCCTCTAGATTAGCTATATTATCTCCTCCAATAAATGGTTGTTGTTACTGTCTCCTTTTCGCTTGAAACGTTCGTTCGATCTCTGGATCTATTGGTACAAGATCCTGGTCGTTCTATTCATGAGGCATCAAGCAAGGATATCTGAAAAGAAGAATTAGAATAAAATAAAATAATTATAGCAAAATAACACAATTAAGAAATATCTCTGGCAATGGCACCAAAAACTTATTAGTGATTTTCTACACCTAACGCAAGTGCACGTGTCGCTAACAAAGTAATAGAGTAAATAAAAGTCGATCCCACGATGATATTCTTAATCAAATTAAATTGCTATAAAACTTATGTAAAAATATTGAGATAAGATTAAAATGAAAATAAAATGGGACTCTGAGTAATAAAGAAATTAATTGGAAGCGAAATAACTCGAAAAGATTGAGATAATGAAAGCCTTCGCTAGGGTTGATTTTCTCATTACATGCATTTACCACTGATGCTACAGAAATGCTAAAGCATTTATCACAAAATAGCAAGAATTCATAACATTTCTAGGGTTCTATCGAATTGCCTAGATGAATCCGTTTCAAAATTTTCTTTTCAACTTTGAAAAGGAAAAAACTTAATTTGAATTTCCTGGTGATCCTATTCTTAACGCAAAATAAATTAATGTTAGCGACTTTGCAACAAATTTAATTTATTTATTTACTCATGGATCTTACAATTCCTATATACCTATCGATACAATAGGAACATGTGACATCAAATCTGCCTATCGACACAATTCAAATTACGTAATAAAAATAATGAGAAATTGTTCGGTGAAAAATACGTAACATCCATAGATCAAAATAAAAACATATAATGAGTACTTTCTCTCCTAACCAAGATTAAAAAAATCTAGCATAAAATCATGATAATAGAATAAATAATAATAATAATCAATAAAAGAAAAGGTGGAAGAAGAAGAAGAATAGTTGAAGTCCAATCTCCAGCAGCCCTCTCAGCCAAGTTTTTCTCCTTTTTTTCTTAATTGCCTTCTCCTTCCTTTCTTCATTCTTCGTGTCTCATTTCTTTTTTCTCCAGATCTCCTTTTATTTTGGTCTCTCTCTTCTCTCCTTAATTCAGTAGCCCTCTCAGCCAAGTTTTTCTCCAAAATCCTCTGATCTAGTTCTGTTCCTAACCTCCCTTGATTTCCGCCCTTTATTTTTGGTAAAAATAATCTTCTTTATTGATTTATTTTCTCTCTGTAACACCCAAAAAATTTCTATAGTATGTGTAGCATTAGATTAGACGTGTTATGAGAGTTTAATTATTCAAGATTGATGATGTGCATTGAAGTGTAATGTGAAGAAAAGAAAAGAGGTTGACAATTCAAACAAAAGGTGTTTGAAAAGTCAAAGATTTTATTAACCAATAGAAAATGTTGTCCTAATGAAATAAAAAACTTGGAAAAAAAAAAATTACATGGAGAATTAGTTTATAAGATGCTAATCACATTGGAGTTTAAGGAAAGAGAAGTGGCCTTTTTGCAAAATTAAAAACTTATTGGATAAAAACAAAAAGTGAAGAAAATTTTAGTTAAAAAGGTGATATTTCCTCTTTTTCCCTTTATCTTCCATCGGCTGAGCTTTCCTCCATTGCTGCATCTTCTCTCCTTCTTCTCATCAAGGATTCAAGAATTTTTGAGGTAAAATTAAGTGGGTTTTGGTTTGTATATGTTTAGGTGCTGATTTTAGGAGTTTTTAAGGTATTTTGAGTGAGTTTAGGGAGGGTTTGAAAACCCTAGAATTGGAATTCCGAAAATTGTATTCCCCTTGATGGTTCTCTTCCTATTTTGTTGGTTTAAGCTTTAATTATAGTAGTTTAGATGGTTTTTGGAGAGAAATGGAGGATTGGAAGTAAGTTTGGAAAAAACCGGTTTTGTGCAATATGTGCACCGGTTCTGTTTTCTGGATTTCGGATTGGCCATTGAATTTATTTGGTTAATTTGGGTGTTTCAATGGATAGTAGACGTGTAGAGGTTTCCGAATTGAGGTGGCACGTCGAAATCCATTGAAAAACGAGAAAGTTATGGCTGTTTAAAGTTGGACGGTAAAACTTGTATAAAAATCGGGTTTTGTTGTTTTAGGTTGAATTGTGACATAGTTTTGGTTAGTTTAGGTTTAAGAATTTCCTTAGGGTTTGTTAGGAATTTACTAAGTTAAGTTTTTGTTATTTTAGATGATTGAGCTAATGAATTATCGGACGAAGTGGACAATTGAATTCGAGCAACCAGGTAAGTAGTGGATTGCTTGTGTTTTTCCTTCGGGCCTACACTATGGAACGGTAGGGAATTGTTTGTTTGGTTGTTTTGTTTTTGTCTTGTGTTGTGCATTGTATGTGACATGCATCAGAGGAGTACGGGGTACACCGGTGCAGGATATGGTCGGGGCGTCTTGACCACTGTCTTCCTCGGGTAGTGTGGGAAGTGAATGTTTTGTTGTAGATGATTTTTATAAGTGTTTCGTAAATATTTTGTTTGAGAAAAGTTAGAAAAACTTGAAGATTTTGATACGTTGTATTTGTAACTATTTTCGTAA
This sequence comes from Begonia masoniana, assembly GCA_022432975.1. Taxonomy (NCBI): domain Eukaryota; kingdom Viridiplantae; phylum Streptophyta; class Magnoliopsida; order Cucurbitales; family Begoniaceae; genus Begonia; species Begonia masoniana. The sequence goes on along the minus strand of CM039506.1, from coordinate 27,208,798 downwards.
ATATTTTGAAGGGTTGCGAGTCTGTTGTGTTGATGGATAAAGGTCGTACGTATTTGTGGTTTTAAACTATATGTTTTCTGGTTTAATTGCAGGTTTTGGTTTAAAGAAATTTAGGCGTTACGCCGCCCGTTTTGATTTTACAGTAAATAACGTCGGGTTTAGATTCTCTATTTTTATTTATTACCGTTTTAAGTCGGTTTTTCAAGATTTTTACGGGCTACGGAGTTAAGGGTGTCGGGATCATGTGGTATAAATTTTAGAATTTTTGGAGGTGTTTGGCTTGATGAAAAATGAAGAAAAGTGTGGAAAATTCAAAAAAAGTAAAAAATGGGTGTTTTTAGGCCAAAGGGACCTGAGAGGGCCCGATCGATCGGGCTGGGCGCGCGATTGATCGGGCTGGCGCGCGGGGAGAGCGCGTAGCGCGCGCCCACACATGTTTTGTTTTAATTTTTTTTAATTCCTATTTCTACGGTGTTTTGACCTGACATTTTCTGACGTATTTTAAACGTATTTTATGCACGTTTTCCAACATTTTCTGAGAGTTCGAAAAACCCGAAAATCAAGTCGAAAATTTATCAAAAATTATTTTAAACGTCGTTTTAAACACGGTTTGGGTTAGCAAAGTAGCGCACCGAGCCGGGGCGGGTTCGGGGGTGTTACACTCTCTCTTCGAGATTTTCATAATCTTCATCCTTTTTAATTTGCTTCTCTATTAAAATACCAATATTTCCTTTTGTATTTTCCCGCTAATAAATCTGCATTCAAATAAGATAATACAAAATTTGAATTAGTGATAAAAATTTATTTATTTTTTGAGAATTTGCATGTAATACGTTAAATTCAACTAATCTCTTGATGTTGCAGCTTCCTGCAGCAATTTCAATAAATTCTACAAATTTCTTTTTATATTCACTCAAATCATACAAGTTCTATTAATTAAAAATAGAATAAAATATATCTAATTTAAGAGTCACCAGTGGGGTCATTGGAGTTTGTTGATTTTGAAGTGTTGTGTGAACATACCATCCCCATTTGTAAGAAGACTCACTCATGTCGAGCTAGGAATTTCTTTTGCTATATTCACTCATGCCTCAGGGTTTTCATAATCTTTATTTTGTGATAAATCACAGTGAAAATCTTGACATGCCATGTCTCACGACATGTAAGTTTTAACATTATATATGCATTGATTTCACACATTTACTTTTAGTATGCCTGATTTTTTATTTGAATATTAAATGTAATGTAGCTTCCAACTCTTTTGGACTCGCAATTAGGGACACTTGTTTGCTATGCATCTTTGATTGAGTGGGAAGATGTTTTCACAATATGTAATATATTTATTGGATCAGCTCAAGATATCAAGTCCTTGAACGAAAATCTTTAAACCTAATCAAGGTGATTGTGACGCCACAACTAGTCATTGACCAATCACTTCTCTTTTATATAGGCCTTCGAGTACTGATATGCAAACGTTTAAGAGTGGACCTTATTTTCAATAATTTTCTACAGGGTAGTTGTACCATTTTTTATATACGCCATAATATATAGTATGTAATACTATTTTTTATCATTGTCCACTAGATGGTTCATGGAACCAATTTTTAAAATTATAAAATTTTAAATAATAAAATTTTTTCATGCACACAATTTATAACTTATGATTTCAACTAACAAATAAAACCAAATTTTAATGCACTATGTAATGATAAATCCCTCCAAGTTGCCATAAATTCCAAGCCCAAAGTCTAACCAAAGAGTGATGATCCATGATACAAAACACATACATACACATACTCACTTGGCCCATTAGGATAAGCCAAATGATAGTTACAATTACATATAGTTCAATGAAATAAAAACAACATAAACAAAGTGAAATGTAAAAAAACAATTAAACATATTAAAAGATAGAGGGAAAGGTTGTTTTTCAAGCCTCCAATGAGTTGGTGGTTTTGCCTAAAATAGCCAAGTAGTCGCGACCTCATGTATGTTTTGGCCACTTCCTCCTTTGGCGCTCAAGCTAACAATTGTTTTGTGCTTATCCTTGTCACATGAATTAGGTGTTTTCTCCTCCAAGCCTCTTTGAAAGAATTTTCCTACAAAAATAAGGAAACTAAAGAGGTTAGTTAGTCTCTTAGCTTGAGATTTTGTTACCGTTCCATGTGGCACATCAACAATTCTCTGCTAATTGCCTGTCTTAAATCTAAATTAATAGAGACTACTCTTTATCCATCTGTGTTGATCTCCCATCCCTCAAACTATTTGTCAGCTCAAATCTTCTCAAAAGACTGTCTTAGGAATATTTTTATCACGAATCTTTAACAAGTGGTAACCATATCTTAGATCAATTTTTGAGAAGTACATAGACCCTCCTAACTGATCAAACATGTCATCAATCATTGGTAGCGGGTACTCATTTTTTACTATTCTGGTAAACAATACACAACCGAAGGGAACCATCCTGCTTCTTTGAAAATAAAATTGGTGCACCCCAAGGTGATGTACTATTTCAAATAAACACTTTTTGCAACAAGTCATCAAACTGAGTTCTCAGCTCTTTTAATTCATCAGAGGCCATGTGGTATAGAGCAATTAAAATTGAAGCGGTGTCAAACACTAAATTAATAGAAAACTCAATCTCGTGATCAGGTGGCAACCCAGCCAAATCCTCAGGAAAAACATCAAGAAAGTCGTGAACGATCAATAATTCAGAATCCATCCGTACCGTCTCAAGGTCACCGCTAACAACAAAAACACTCCCATAGAGCACTAATTTCCTCCAACCACCCAAGCAGACTCGTAAATATAGAAGTTTATTTCTTTGCTACAACTGAAAAAATCACTATTTTGGACAATACATAGCATATGTAGAAAACCTTTTTTTGTAGTATTAATTAGTGGATTTTTTTTTTCTTTTTTTTCTTTCTATAGTGGCGATAGTTGCACGTAATGACAGATCACAACCATATTATTAAAAGCTTGTGGTAAGAACGAATTTCGTTCTAGTGCCCAAAAATAATATTCCAAAGCTTTCGTATGTTCCCCATTCCTGCACTAATTTCCTCCAACCACCCAAACAGACTCATAAATATAGAATCTATAGGAAACATGTTGAAATTACATGGATGTACAAGGACTTGTCCATTCTCTAACGTAAGAGTCATCTTTCTCTGGTGACAGACAATTTTAGTTTTATAGTGACTTAAAAATCAATACCTAAGATTACAACAAATTGATTCATAGGTATCCCTATCAGGTCATCTGATAATGCGTGCTCACCAACAATGAGACAGCAGATCAGACAAAAAAATTCATCTCATAACTCTTATTAATTAGGATACTTAAAATCAGGGGGTTTTATAACCTTTCTACTATGGCACTCATAATGCAAGTACGTGATGCAAAAACAAAAGTGACGTGCCTCGGGTTGCAATTAAAAGAAAATTAGTAAAGTCCCAAGCTTTATATAATCTTCCTACTTATTACGTGTTTTTCTTTTGTAGGTATAATTTATGGGAGGAATGCATAAGGAGCACTTGGAGGAGTCACCATTTGGCCCATGGGAATTTGTCTTTCCGGCCCATTAATTTGTAATTTTTATTTCAAACTTATTTGGCATACATTAGCCTTTTTGTAAGGATAATTTATAATTGCATATCATGCATTAGATTATGTGGTTAGGGTTAGATGTATGTTGGTGGATTATGGGTTGAAGATATTCAACAAAATATTCAAAGGAAAAGGCCCTACAACAAATGGAGCCCAATGGAAGCCTTGGCCCAAAGAAGAGCCCACAAAAAAAAGGTATAATTTTGCAAGTACAAAAGTTAGTGGCAACATGGATTGATGATGTGGCAAGATTCCCTCCATTGATCCATTTAGGCATAGCATTCATCTCCTCCCTAGGATGTGTGCTTGTTTGCCTTGATCTTGGCCCTCCATCCTTTTTGATCCAAGGGCCCTAATCCACCTAGGACTTCTATAAATGCATGGTATTAGTGATTGTAGACAACTTTTGCCCAAATCAATACACTAATATTTCCCTATTCTCTCAAGGTTTTCCTTAGAGTTTTTCCTTGGTTCTTTGAACCAAGAGGAGTTAGCCTCCATTGCTAACCTAGCTTGGGTTGCTAGGTTAGCTCTTATTCATTCCCTCACCATCTCCCTTGGGAGTTGGAACGAGGAAGAAAATCCCCGGCCTACGGTGGTCGTTTTCCTCCCGGAAAACGTTTATCCGAGAGCTTAACCCGTAAGATCGCTCTACGGATCCGCCAAGGGTATTTCCTTTATTTTTTTTGTCTTCATTTCACACACAATCATCTCTACATTTTGGCATTCACTATCTCACACACTACACCTTTATTTCTTGCATTTTATTCTCTATATTCATCTTCTAACCCTTCATCCCCTTCCTTTTATTTTTATTCTTATTTTTCTCCATCATTTAGCATATTTAAATTTCGGCCATCATATTAGCTAATTCCATTTTAGTTTCTTGCACTTTATTTTAACTTTTGCTTTATTATTTCATCCATTTTCACAACCACACACCCGAGCACACTCTTGAATATTTTGTGGGTTTATACACGGGCCCCTTCCCTAAGGCACCCCGTGTCAAGTGGTATCAGAGTCACAAGGCTTCCCAATGTGTTTTAGTTGCATTTGGCTTCGGCCAAAATATAGCACGAAACCGGGATAGCGGCTCCTTTATTTTTCCGCATTATTTTCTTTATATTATTGTGCTAACTTTGTGTTAATCTAACTTTTATATTTGCTGCCATTATTATTGTCATTTTGATGCTTAATATATTATGGAAAACTATGGTATGCAATGTGCAAAAATCGGCCAAAGGTAGGCATCCATTTCCCCTCATTTTCTTCTTGCTTTTTCCATTATTTTGCATTGTTCTTCTACTTGATATCTCCATTTTATTTTGCTATGTTTGAACCATGTTTAATCTATCTAAATGTTATCAAATAGCTAGAGATTGAATCTGAAATTTTACATGAAAATCGGCTTGAATTTAAATGCTTAAAAATTGGTTTGTTGAAATTGTTATTCCTCGGTTTTATTCTTCATCTTAGCCTCGGATTTTCTATATATTTTGCTTTGATTTTGAATCAACATTTGCACCTAGATCTAAGCTAAAAGTTGTCTGGAAATATTGGAGAAAAATGAAGCATGAAATCGACTTAATATAAAATCTAAAATCGGTTACATTTTGTGAATTTTCTCCACGATTTTAGTATAGCTTTGCTTGGCTTCATTTGCTTTTTATATTATCATTTACCTCATGTTTTAGCATCTAAATCTTGTCCAATAGATATATTAATTTTCTGGAAATTTTGGTGCTTAAACTCGATATATATTTATCATTATCGGAAAGTGAATTATTGTTGATTTAACTCATCGATTTTTGCATCCTTTTATTGAGCTCGGAATTTGCTTATTATTTCTCTGAATGTTGCTCTTGTTTAAACTTATAAACTTACCTATTATATGCTGTTAATTAATTGCACGAAATTGGTTTATAAGAATTTAGCAAAAGCATGATTTAAATTAGCAAATTTGAGCTAGACATTACTTGAAAATTCTGCTATATTTGATTGGAAAATTCAGCATGTTATCTTGAATTATTTGGTGTTCTAAATTTATTTACTTGCTGTTTTTGGGTTTAATTAGTTGTTATTATTATTGCTCTAAGTGATCTTAATTAAAAGTTGGTAACTTGGGTGAATTTTATTGAAATTGTGGTGATTATTAATACATGAAAATATTCATTCCTTTAGTTAAAATGCTAAGTGTTTATTAAAAATTGCTAAGTTGTTGAACTATTTTAGCATGATCCCCATTTTCCTTTTGTCTTAGCTAAGATTATCCCTTAGTGCCAAAAAATTGCCTAAGACATTAAGAAGATAAAAATCACACTAATTTAGGAAAATTAACTTAGACAAGAATTGGAATTTAAATTAAAACACTTAACTATGACTAATCGAAGTGGATTCAATCGAGACCCACCACATCAAGAACTAACTCGGGTTAGGGATACTCCCCCACCCGAGCACACACGACGTGAAGGTGAAACTAGCACCCAAGGGAACGTACAAGGACAAATTGAGGCCTTAACGAGCATGATTCACAACCTTGCCCAACAAGTCCAATCACTTTTAAACAATCCTCCCCGAAATGAATTCCATGAACAAGTCCCTTCTCAAGAGACCTCCTCTAGGATCATTCCCGAGCGTCCTAGACGTCGTAATCATACCCCTCAACCTCCCATAGAGGACGAATGGGCTGAACCCCATAGAAGGAGACAACGATATTCCTCGGAGGATGAGGATTGGGTTGATGATGAAGAGTATCGCCCATATCGTTGTAGGGACAACGACGACCTCCGCAATATTAAGATTACAATTCCCCCTTTCGATGGAACGTGTGACGGGCACACTTATTTGGATTGGATTGATAGAGTTGAGCGAGTATTCGATTGTCACGATTACTCCGATAGAGTTAAAATTCAACTCGCCTCCCTTGAACTCACGAGCCACGCCGCTTTGTGGTGGTCAAATCTCAAAACCCAACGAGTGAGAACCTTAGGAACCCCCGTTACTACATGGACTTCCATGAAAGATTTAATGCACCATAGGTTCGTCCCTCGTCACTACAAACACGAACTGTTTCATCAACTTCACACTCTAAAGCAAAATGGCCTCTCGGTAGACGAGTATCTTACCAAATTCGAAACCCTTAATATGCGATGCGCAATTGATGAACCCCAAGAACAACTCATCGCTAGATTCATAAGAGGCTTGAACCGCGACATCGGAGATGCCGTAGAATTGCAACAATTGGAGACCATGGAGTTGGTCATTCAATTAGCCCTCACGGTGGAGAGGCAACTGAAGAGGAAGCGTAGGACCGACCTTCCTGAATTCCCACCTAGAAATCTTAATTCCGACCAGCTTACTCCAAGACGAGAAGATAAAAGGCCTTACAATCGAAATTGGACCCCGCAAACATCCAACACCCCTCACAATTTCCCACCTAATAAAACCCAAGAGCCATCATTAAAAGGACCTAGAGCACGTGATGTGCAATGTTTCAAGTGCTTAGGAAAGGGTCACTATGCTAATGAGTGCACTAACCACCGTGTGATGGTCATCAAAGAATCAACCGGAGAATGGGAAAGTGAAGAGGATGAAGACCAATACAACAAAATTGACAAGGACGAAGTAGAAATTAATGAAAGCAATGATGAAGCTGATGAATGCAAGCCACAAGACGGACCCTTATTAATGGTCATAAGGCGTGCATTAACGACAAAGAATGTGGACAAAGACTGCCAACGGGAAAATCTTTTTCATAGTAGATGTGCGGTCAAGGACAAAGTTTGTTCAATAATTATTGACGGAGGAAGTTGCATAAATGCGGCCTCTCAAGACATAGTCGATAAATTAGGGCTAGTAGCCACTAATCATCCTACACCCTATAAGCTTCAATGGTTGGACGACAAAAATGAGCACGAGATAACCAAGCGAGTAACCGTAGATTTTACTATAGGAAAATACCAAGACTCGGTTATTTGTGACGTTGTTCCAATGAGTGCCAGCCACATTTTACTAGGACGACCATGGCACTACGACCGTAGGGTACATTATGATGGATTTCTCAATCGATACGTCTTTAATTTTAGAGGACGGAAAATTAAATTGCTTCCAATGACTCCAGAGAAAGTGGCACGTGATGAAGCTATTCGTAAGGAAGGACAAATTAAAGAAAATCTTTTAATATCTAAGTTTGGGTTGGTATCGTCAAGGGAACAAGAACCCCCTCATATCAGTTGGCATGATAATCCCTTGTACGGTGAAGAGATGTCGTATCCCAACAAGTGGTGTTCCAATCCTTTCTATATTGAAGAGATACAATCGGATGACATCTTGTGTTTTCAAGAAAAGGGAGAATTAAGTGAAGAAATTATTTTTGGTATCGGAAATATGATTATTACTCCTTTTCTTCCCTTTCCAAAATTTGAGGAAACTTTCCTACCATTCCCCTTGATTAGGAAGATGTTAGTTTATGACATTGAGCCTAACTATTGCTTTCCTACATCATTTCTTAGAGCTACACGCACGAGTAGAAAATTATTTCTCTTTGTTACCAACAAACGCTCTTTCCTTCAATTTGGTGGTTTACCAAAACCTCATTCCCCACCGTTTTGCTATCATAAATTCTACCATAGAACTAGAGTTAAAGATCAATTGGTAGAAAATTTTCTTTTGTGGTCTTAAGATTTATTGGACTATTTCTTTGGTTGAAGGATTTTAGCATTTCTACCTTACTAATTGTCAGATTCACCTACTTTGGAAAATTCTCTTCCATTACCGAGCGATCGCCCTTCAAAGTAGCCGTTGAATTCAATTTTTTTCACCCCCACCAAAGAAAACATTCGTAAGACCATCCTTAACCTTTTCCATTTTACACATCTCTTGGTGAAGCTCACTGAAACGAAAGACCATCCCCTTATGACACTCAAATTTGAACCTTCAAAGAGTAAACAAGAAATCATAGTAGACCTTTTTTAGGACGAAGTCAACCAACGGATTTGAGGTCAAATCCTCAAATCACCCGGAGAGGATGACGTGCCTCGGGTTGCAATTAAAAGAAAATTAGTAAAGTCCCAAGCTTTATATAATCTTCCTACTTATTACGTGTTTTTCTTTTGTAGGTATAATTTATGGGAGGAATGCATAAGGAGCACTTGGAGGAGTCACCATTTGGCCCATGGGAATTTGTCTTTCCGGCCCATTAATTTGTAATTTTTATTTCAAACTTATTTGGCATACATTAGCCTTTTTGTAAGGATAATTTATAATTGCATATCATGCATTAGATTGTGTGGTTAGGGTTAGATGTATGTTGGTGGATTATGGGTTGAAGATATTCAACAAAATATTCAAAGGAAAAGGCCCTACAACAAATGGAGCCCAATGAAAGCCTTGGCCTAAAGAAGAGCCCACAAAAAAAAAAGGTATAATTTTGCAAGTACAAAAGTTAGTGGCAACATGGATTGATGATGTGGCAAGATTCCCTCCATTGATCCATTTAGGCATAGCATTCATCTCCTCCCTAGGATGTGTGCTTGTTTGCCTTGATCTTGGCCCTCCATCCTTTTTGATCCAAGGGCCCTAATCCATCTAGGACTTCTATAAATGCATGGTATTAGTGATTGTAGACAACTTTTGCCCAAATCAATACACTACTATTTCCATATTCTCTCAAGGTTTTCCTTAGAGTTTTTCCTTGGTTCTTTGAACCAAGAGGAGTTAGCCTCCATTGCTAACCTAGCTTGGGTTGCTAGGTTAGCTCTTATTCATTCCCTCACCATCTCCCTTGGGAGTTGGAACGAGGAAGAAAATCCCCGGCCTACGGTGGTCGTTTTCCTCCCGGAAAACGTTTATCCGAGAGCTTAACCCGTAAGATCGCTCTACGGATCCGCCAAGGATATTTCCTTTATTTTTTTTGTCTTCATTTCACACACAATCATCTCTACATTTTGGCATTCACTATCTCACACACTACACCTTTATTTCTTGCATTTTATTCTCTATATTCATCTTCTAACCCTTCATCCCCTTTCTTTTATTTTTATTCTTATTCTTCTCCATCATTTAGCATATTTAAATTTCGGCCATCATATTAGCTAATTCCATTTTAGTTTCTTGCACTTTATTTTAACTTTTGCTTTATTATTTCATCCATTTTCACAACCACACACCCGAGCACACTCTTGAATATTTTGTGGGTTTATACACGGGCCCCTTCCCTAAGGGACCCCGTGTCAAAAAGCATAGATTGCACTCGTATCAAATAATACATGAATAGTAGTATTAAAGAAATGGATTGTACTGTCAATAACGCCCAGGTCAGTCCAGTCAAGAGCCTCTGTTCAAACAATTGCATAAATTTAGCCAGTCATCTTCTCTTTCCCCTTTTTGTTTCCATCATAACCATCCTTAGATGAACTAAGAACTAATCATGCCATATGACTAGTAGATCCTAGAGGAATGAGATTGGATGCAGAACTTTATTGATACCCATTTGACTTCTGAAAGTGAGTACCAATAGGTTGATACTGATGTTGATACAACGAGTTGTAACCAGGTTGTTGTGGAAGAGTAAAAGTATGTGATCTATAGTAGAAGCGCTAACCTTATCTAGAAAAGCTTGTTCTATCTCCAAAACGAAGTCTAAAGGAAGCTGTATCTGTCGGTGCTGAATTAACTTGAGTAGGTCATTGATTCGTTAGACAGTTTGTCCTTAAATTCCTAAGCTTCCCACAAGAGTGATAAACATAAGGGTCTGAATGCTTACACCATAAGGTGCTCCACTTGATAGAGCACAAGCTTTTCTCTAAGTATATTTGCCTCTACTCTAACGTTTTTCTTTGGTATTTTCTAGTCATCTTACCACCCACTCACTGTTCTTTATTCCCTTTACCTTTGTATACAACAAACTACTAAAAATGGTCAAACGTCTGAGTTGCATAACAAAATTCATGCAACAGGTCTGAGGGTCTTGACTGCCTCTCTCTCTAAATAAATTTTGAGCCACATAGTAACGGTCCCCGAGGCGCCCTCACAGAATGTCATCCCCCAGTTTTAACCTCGACTACGTGGCACTCTCTCAGAGCACGTCTCCCCACTTGGTTAGGTGGCACCGTTCCTCACGACCTTCTCCTCCATGGAAATGGAGTTTTTGCCTTCTATAGCACTCGAACCTAGGACCTCCAGGTAATAATAGCTCAAGTGGTACTAGCACTTGCAGCCCATGGATTATAGTCTGGAGGTCCTGGGTTCGAGTGCTAGGGAAGACAAAAACTCCCTTTCCAGGGGGGAGAAGGTTGTGAGGAACGGTGTCACTTGGCCACGTGGGGTGACGTGCTTTGAGAGAGTGCCACATGGTCGAGATTAAAACCGGGCGATGACGTTCTGTGAGGGCGCCCAGGGGACCGTTACAAAAAATGTTCCTAACTTGTGAATCAGCATGTTAGGGCTTCTCAAACTCCAGGGCCAAGAGGTAGGGCCGAAAATAGTAGGAGGAGATTCGACCTAGATGAAAACATGAGAGGTATTGACAGAGAGGTAGCCGATTATGAAGAGTCTAGTCAAAGAAGTTCCAATGGCCACTTTGATGATGTAAGACCTTTTAATGTTTAATTTCTTGTTTTTGAAGGTTATTTGAATGGTTATGATTTTATTGATTGGTTGGAAAAAGTGGAGATGTTTTTTGAATGTTATGATTATTCGGAGAGGGGAAAAATCAAACTAGCTTCTTTGAGTTTCACCGGGTATGCTAGTTTGTAGTGTTGACAAATTTAAGACAAATAGAAGAGTAGATGTAACGACCCGGGAGGGATCGTCACATAATCCATATCTTTCTTAATCATTTAATTCTTATTACTCACACTCAACTCATTTCGGTAATATATTTTTTTTTTGAACATCTCTTAAACTGGGTCTGCCAGCAAAGAAATAAACTTACATCGACCGGTGGTCATGTGTGCTTCACGTGACCGATTTAAAACGTTACCTGAACATTAAACAATAAGAAAATACTCACATCATCCGGTCACTAGACGACAAATTATCATTTACATCATCTGGCGAGGAAACATACTATATCTTCCGGTGAAATAAGGAAACATCATCCGATGGACATGTGCTCCTCACATGCATATTTAAACATGACCCGGTCACTAAACGACAAGAAAATCCTCACATCGTCCGGTGACCTTATTATACTGCATCTGCCAATCGCTGGGCAATGAAATAACACTTTCATCATCTGATGGCTTATACACTCTACATCTGCTGATCGCTAGACGACAAAATAACACTTTCATCATCCGATGGCTTAACACTCTACATCTGCCGATCGCTAGATGACAAAATAACACTTTCATCATCCGATGGCTTAACACTCTACATCTGCCGATCGCTAGATGACAAAATAACACTTTCATCATCCGATGGCTTAACACTCTACATCTGCCGATCGCTAGATGACAAAATAACACTTTCATCATCCGATGGCTTAACACTCTACATCTGCCGATCGCTAAACGACAAAATAACACTTTCATCATCCGATGGCTTAACACTCTACATCTGCCGACGATGTCAGCCGGATGATTGCCTCATCTAGCCTCTATCATACGGCAGTAAAACTCCATGATCATCAATCAACTTCATCCAACAGAAAATACTACAACTTACTCAAATCTTAACCTCGTAACTATAAACCTTAATGAATAAGAATCATAGACTCATCCAGAATTCATATAGAAGAAGACTCAAACAAACAGACCATTCGATGATCCTTAAAATTATCCCCAGATTCAGAGAGCAACAGACAACTTCAAAAGACTCAATGTTATAAGATAGACTCATCCTACTCAACCTACTATATTCATTATCTTAGCTAAAATTATAAAACATTAACCCGGGGTCTCATTTGCCATTCAGCCACAGAATTGCACCCTGAACACCTTCCAGCAACCAAGCTTAGACATCCTCATTAACTTTGAGATCCTCACCTGAAAACTCGTCACCTACATCATAAGGTTTAAACTATAAGCCTAATGCTTAGTAATGAATGCAACACTAACATGGATGCATGAATGTAAAATTTGGAAAATCACATGCTCATAAGTCTTTTCTTGTTCATATCTTTGCTCATAATCATCATTCATAGTCATTGATCATATTCATCATTCATAGTCATTGATCATATTCATCATTCATAGTCATTGATCATATTCATCATTCATAGTCATTGATCATATTCATCATTCTTAGTCATTGATCATATTCATCATTCATAGTCATTGATCATATTCATCATTCATAGTCATTGATCATATTCATCATTCATAGTCATTGATCATATTCATCATTCATAGTCATTGATCATATTCTTCATTTAAGTTGTGTGGATTAAGAGAGAATTTGTGCCGGTAAAGGGGGTTTGGCAGTGAGAGTGCACATAGTTCCCTTGCGGGTCGTATCATGGTCCTTCTTTTGAACAGTGACATAGGCCAAACCGCCCCCAACCCTCTCTTAATTCACGTTGCATAAGTTTTATATTCTTATCTTGTTCATGAGAAGATATGCTCTTAAAACATTTCATATGCATAAAACATTCATGATGCGTGAACATGGAAATTCTTAAATCATCAAGCTACAGGACTGAGTACCATTCGACATGAAACTCTACCACTGAGCTAATCATCGGCATAAACAATAGACAGTAACATAAGGGAAATTTCTATTCATCATATGAGTTTCTACCTAGCATCCTTTGATGTAGGGTCCTAATGACCGAGAAACCTACACATTCACTTACCTGGTATCCTTAGCACTTTGAGCTCCTTTCCCTTCAACTTCTTCACCTAAAACATTTACATTGCAGTAGTTAAAACAAAATCCTAATAGTTCTAATCTCAAGTTATCCTAAGATTTAATAGCTAAAGTCATTCTCGAATCCTTAGTCTAATAATCAATGTAGTCTGAAATCCCAAAACCAAAACAGACGGATTCGATTATCGATAAATCAGGGTGGTTGTTCTAAATGTCCAGAATCGATTTGATAAAAGCACTCCCACACACAGATTTCAGATGTTCTTATTATTAGTCGGCCATTAGAAAGTCCAAAACTCCAATGCCGAGTAGAAAACAGGGCTAACAAATTAACAGATAGCTACATTGTCTATTGCATACCTCGGTCATAGAGTAGTCGAGTAGTGGCAGAGAAACTGATCGTCGAAGAGAGTATGCCGGAAGCAGAGAGCAAGAGCTTGAGAGAGAAGAAATCGTCGAAAAGGAAGGTGTCGGATACAGTGGTTCAAGTGAGGTTTAAAACATTTCCTTTCTCTTTATATACTGGTCATCACTCTCCATTATTACAACTTTGCCACCAAACCTAGTTTTAATCCACATGAAATTAATTACTCTTGGTATAAAGTCCTAAACTGCAAAGATTAAATATTCATGACCGTGAATACAGTTAGGAAAAACACCTGGCCGTTATCTCGGGTGTTACAGTAGATGGCGAGAGTTAAATTTGTACTTGGAAGTTGATGAAAAACCTAATGAAAAGCAGGTTTGGTCCACGTCATTACAAGCATGAGGATAGCTTTCGACAATTTTCAAAGACTTCAAACCCACTAAAGCCGTCACCTTTTCTAGCACAAGTTCATGATGAGCTTATTAAAGAGCTCTTATATGAAAAGGAAGATGTTTTACTAGAAGAATAAATCTTTTATCCCCACAAATGTCCATTACTCGAGATTGATGGCAAAATGGATAAAGAAGATGTTTGGCTAAAAGGAGAAGAAGTCCTTGAAAAAAACAATTAGATGGTGGAGTTGTATCCTTGGCAACAAGTATTGAAGGAGAAATGATACATGAAGAGGAGTTTTATGTTGAAACAAATTCTCTCCTCTTGACGCAAAAGGCCACAAGTCTAGCAATTCGAGAAGAGGATTCTCACAGTTCAAGAGCAAAGAAACCGACAAAGTAACTTATACTATGACAATAGGTTTTGAACCTAAAGGGGTATTGAATCGGCTATTGTTAAAAGAAGAGGGAAGAACGTCACAAACTCTAATGATGGTACATTTCATTAAGCTTGTTTATTTGATAAGTCTCGTGAATAAGGATATGTACTATATTGACACATTGAGGCAAAACTGTACTAAATTCTTAAAGATTACCTTAATCATGAGTGGTTCGGAATTAAGTGATAAGAATTTTTATCATTCGTGTAATTGTGGTGAAGTTAAATTTTTGAATCACAAAACCATTTACTTTGAATGGGAAAGGATTGTGCTTTTAGGAACCAAGACATTCCTTAATGACAGGGAGAAGATTTGGTTAAAAAATGCATCAACATCCTTACTTCCTAAACTACGAGCATCGAAAGTCAAATGAAGTTGTCACTACAACATCGATAAGGTATGTGGCCTTAAACCACTTGATGTCTTTGTTTCTTAAAATTGGATGGATTGGAGAATTTTTTCATAATGATATAGAGTTGATAATTTGGTGTGCTAAATGTGATGATATGGCCATAGATGACACTTTAAATAATGGTGATGTCCATTTGCGGTTAGAAAATTTTACATGCCTTGTTTTGGAAAAAGAAAGTTGTTAGATCCATACTTTTATAGAGTTGGGTTTGCTTACTATTTGGGGATAAGGGAAATTTGTGCCAAGATGAATGTCTTTTCTTTTCATAAAAAAGGAACACTCACTTTTGGGAATAATGTATTGTCACCATCATGGAAGAGCTAATTTTGTTCAATTATACGATGCATTCTTGAAGGAATTAGCTATGTCTTTCGGCCACCCTACATTGCATTGCAATTTCATGACACTCTTGCTGCACCAAGTTTGCAGAGGTTATTTGAGGAAGCTAATAAAAAGGTACATGCCATACGAAAGGGGCAAGAATTGATTGCTGCATTATGGTTTGTGTTTGTTCTTGTTGATCCCTAGTTTCCCTTGGAAAGAATTAGGCATGAAATTAAATCCCAACAACTAAACTCAGCTTCAAGAAAAGAATTTATGTTGGTCGAAGTAGAACAAATGAAGAAAGGAAGGTAGTAATCCAAATGAAGAAGGCCTTGGACTTGAGGTCAAATCCTCTTCAACCCTGGGAGGATGATGTGCCATTAAAAATGTCCTCAAAATCTCGAGCTAAAGGAATGTAACGCCCCGGGTTTTCCAAACTCAGTTCGTTACTCATAGACCCGAACATAACTAGGAAATTTTGGACCAAATTTAAAACTTCGCTCGAAAGTCAAATTTGAACGTTTACTAAAAACACAAAAAAAACTGCAGCGGAAAATCTTTGAGCAAAGCAAAGTTAAACAAAACTATAAAATAGTGTTCGAATAATCAGTTAAAATATTAGGAAAAGAATTTGGTCAGAAGAGATGAAGGCTTACGCGTGAAATACTTAAAGTTCATAAAAGTCAAACACATCATCCGCTGAACGAAGTCAACAAAAGGGCAGAAATAAAACTGAAGGTTTCCACCGATGACGTCAGCCGGATGAATCGTTCATCCAACCTCTGCCGATCGCAAAACGACAAGTTTTGCTACTCGCATTTACCGATGACGTCAGCCAGATGATTCGTTCATCCAACCTCTGCCGATCGCAAAACGACAAGTTTTGCTACTCGCATTTACCGATGACGTCAGCCGGATGATTCGTTCATCCAGCCTCTGCCGATCACAAGACGACAAATCTTTTACTCACGTCTTTCGAAAGAACAAACTGTGTATACCGATCACTAAACGACAAAACTTCTACTACATCATCCGATGGGTTTAATACCCGACATCCACCGATCACTAAACGAAAAATTTTCTTCTTATATCTTCAGATGGCTTCTACTGAAGACATCATCCGATGACTTCACTGAAGACATCTTCCGATAGACAATAGAACAACAACCCTACATCTGCCGATAAACTTCATCTACCGATAGATCAAAAATACTCAATGAAATAGCATAGCAACATTTTCACTCTAACAAAGAAAACTCCGACTACCAAAAGAATTTGAGCATTTTACTAAAAATCATTCAAACTATTTAAATCCGTATATTACTCCAAACTTTAGTAAACTCCACTATTAAATCCAACAGAGTATCATTATCAGAAAAGTCTCACCAACGTATTCAAAAACATTAAAACCACTTCTGTTATTAGAAAACTAACCAAAACTTAAAATAAATCATGGTTCACTAAACCTTCATATCTACTGACATCAGTTAAACTGCCTCATCAGAATCAGTAATCCGTGGCATTGAAGTGCTCCCTCAACAGCCTAATCCTCAACATGTTCAGAGAACACACCTTCTGTTGCTTCTTCACCTACATCACAAAACTCATCTATTAGCCTAATGCTAAGTAAGTAAAGCAATAATGAAATGGAATGCTGAAACATAAATTCCTAATCATGCAGTTTCTACTTTCTCATCCCAGTTGCATATGCATTCGTTCTGATCTGATCCCCCTGTGAAATTGGGAATTGGATCACTTCTCCCAAAGTCATACATCCTCTCTCTTGATTAAGGGGCGGATTAGTTCCCTTAACAACTGTTCAGATCCCCTTGTGAAATTGGGGTTTGGATCACTTCCCCCAAAGTCATACATCCTCTCTCTTGGTGAAGGGGTGGATTAGTTCCCTTAACAACTGTTACAGTCTGTTCATTCCTTACCATGTCATTTCATGTAAATTCATTTTCGCATAATTTTCAAAATATGATGCATCACATACAAACACATTCAAGCATGCACAACCCTACTATTTTGTGATGTAGGCCCGAAGGCACAAGCATACTCTACTTACCTGGCTCTCCTGGAAATCGCTCGGCTGTAAGCTACTTTAGAAGCTCCCTCACCTAAGTTCATAACAGAAAATCAATCAAACCTTCACTAAACTTTACCAAAAAAATTAACCAGAAGAACAAGGAAACCAGTTTGGAACTCTACTGCTTGCACATTTCCATTTATCCCCAAAAACCCGAACCTACTCTCATCTACAGCATCCTTCAAATCCTCACATTGTACTCCCTCAGTTATCTAACTGCTAAAACGTAAGAGAATGAGGAAAATCGTACCTAAGTTGAAAGCGAGTCGAGCAAGAAAGAAATTGCCCAGAGGTTTCTGCTGGAGAGCTGAAGGCCGAGAGGGAAAATAGGAAATAGTGGCGGCTACAGTGCATTAAACCCAAAACCTCTGTCCTTAAATACGTTATCTACTTTCAAATTTCTAATTACCCTTATCCCCTTGCCTAGACATCCATTAACCCTACCTTTATTATTATCATATAATGTGTGCCATTAATTTAAAAAAAGGGAATCGGTTTGATAGAACCGGGTGTTACAATCTACCATCCTTAAAAGAATTATGTTCTCAAAATTTAGTACCTGAATAATTTTGGATGTTAGTCCATCATGTCTTGCTGGCGCTCCCAGGTTGTCTCCTCTATGTTCTGGTTGTGCATAAGACTTTCACTAGTGGAACCTCTTTGTTGCGCAACACTTTCACAGCATAGTCTAAGATCCTTACTGGTTTCTCCTCATAGGCAAGAGTAGGATGAACTTCAATACTCTGTTGTTGTTCCATAATCTGAGATGGATCCTGTACACACTTTTTCAACATGGCATCATGGAACACATTGTGTATCCCCTCCATAGAAGCCGGTAGCTGCGACTGATAGGCTGCTCTCCCAACTCTCTTCAGAATAGTGAATGGTCCAATAAATCTGGGGTTCAACTTGCCTCTCTTCCCGAATCTCACAACTCCTTTAAATGATGATACCTTGAGGAAAACTTCATCACCTACTTCAAACTCTAGTTCTCTGCGTCTTCTGTCGGCATAACTTTTATGCTGGCTTTGAGCTGTTAAGATCCTCTGGCGGACGAGGGCAACCTTCTCAACAGTTTGTTGCACAATGTCAGGACCAAGCAACTGTGCTTCACCAACTTCATCCCAGTACAAAGGAGATCTGCACTTTCGTCCATACAGTGCTTCATATGGTGCCATACCGATAGTTGTCTGAAAACTGTTATTATAAGAGAATTCTACTAAGGATAGGTACTTGCTCCACGAACCTTGAAAATCCAATATGCATGCATGAAGCATATCCTCTAATATTTGGATGGTTCTTTCGGACTGTCCATCTGTTTGAGGTCGAAAGGCTGTGCTAAAGTTGAGCTGTGTACCCATAGCTTGATACAAACTCTTCCAAAACTTAGATTTAAATCTAGAATCGCGGTCTGAAACTATGGTATTTGGAACTTCATGTAACCTAACGATTTCTTGCACATACAATTCAGCAAGTTGATCCATCGAGTAAGTCACCTTTATTGGTAGGAAATGAGCTGATTTGGTTAGACGGTCAACTATTACCCAAATTGCATCGTGTCTTTTTGTTGTTCAAGGCAACCCCACAACAAAGTCCATCGTTATTTGTTCCCATTTCCATTCAGGAACTGGTAAAGGTTACATTGTTCCTGAGGTTCTCTGATGCTCGGCTTTAATATGTTGACAACACAAACACAATCCTACATATTCTGCCACACTTCGTTTCATACCTGGCCACCAATAATGTTGTTTAAGATCCTTGTACATCTTTGTACTCCCAGGGTGAACAGAGAACTTGGAAGAGTGTGCTTCAGAAAGAATCTCATCACGAAGTTCTTTAACGGCAGGGACAAACCATCTATTTCTAAACTTAAGGATTCCATCAGCAGAATAGTTAAAATCTGTTTTGTCCGTAGAATCCATGCTTAACTTGTACTTGTTACACTCGTCTGAGTTTCCTTTATTTTCTCCAAAATAGTAGGTTTTAAGGTTATGGCTGAGAGTATAGCTGATACACTGGATACTTCTTCTAGATTAAACCTTTGGAATTCAGACTAATGCTGAGGCTGAAGTTGTCACTCTACTCAAGGCATCTGCCACAACATTTGCTTTGCCGGGATGGTATTTAATCTCAAAATCATAATCCTTTACAAATTCCAACCATCGACGTTGCCTCATGTTTAATTCCTTCTGTATGAAGATATATTTCAGACTTTTATGGTCCGAGAATATATCACAAGTTTGTCCATACAAGTAGTGCCTCCAAATCTTAAGTGCGAATACAACTGCAACTAATTCCAAGTCATGTGTAGGGTAATTCTTCTCATGTGTTTTCAACTGTCTAGAGGCATAAGCTATTACCTTTCCCTCTTGCATCAAGACACAGCCAAGTCCAATCTTGGATGCATCACAGTAAATGCTAAATTTACCATCATCAACAGGAAGGGTCAAAATTGGAGCATTAGTCAGTTTATGTTTCAAGGTCTGAAAACTATGCTTACAATCCTCAGTCCACACATACTTCATATTTTTCCTAGTTAACCGAGTGAGGGGTGTTGCAATCTTTGAGAATCCTTCAATAAACTTCCTGTAATATCCTGCAAGTCCAAGGAAACTCCGAATATCTGCAGCATTCTTCGGTTGGGGCCACTCCTTGACTGCTTGAACTTTGGCTGGGTCGACAGATATTCCATCACCAGAGATCACATGACCAAGGAAGTTAACTCTGTCCAGCCAAAACTCACATTTGGAAAACTTGGCATAGAGTTGGTGTTGCCTTAGCACCTCCAATACTAAGTTCAAATGTTCTGCATGTTCTTCACTAGAACGTGAATAGATTAAAATATCATCTATAAACACAATAACAAACTTGTCTAAATACTCATGAAACACTCTATGCATAAGATCTATGAAGGCTGCCGGTGCAGTTGTCAATACAAAGGACATAACTAGAAACTCATAATATCCATACCTTGTGCGAAAGGCAGTCTTTGGAATATCTTCAGTTTTGACTTTTAGTTGGTACTAACCTGACCTCAAATCAATCTTAGAGAAAACTCGTGCACCACGGAGTTGGTCAAATAGGTCATCAATTCTCGGTAATGGATACTTGTTCTTGACAGTTAACTTATTCAATTCCCTATAATCAATGCACATACGCATCGATCCATCTTTCTTTTTGACAAAACGAACAGGTGCACCCCACGGTGAAAAGCTAGGGTGTATGAACCCCTTATCCAATAATTCCTCCAACTATTTCTTTAATTCTTTAAGGTCCGTAGGTGCTAATCTATAGGGATTCTTAGACACTGGTTCAGCGCCTGGGTAAACATCTACAACAAATTCAATTTCCCTATCTGGTGGCAAGCCAGGAAGGTCATCTAGGAATACTTCTGGGAAATCTTGGACAACTAAGACATTATGAGGACTTGCTTTTCCTACAAGTTGTGTGTCTAAAACGCTAGCTAAGAAGCACAGGTACTCTCCATATGGGGAAGGTCTAGCATTAATAGAAGTCATCACAGACATTTCCTTACTCTTCCTTGAAGCTTGAAAGGTATGTCTCGAACTACCAGGGGGTTGGAAACTAACTACTCCTGTCCTACAATCAATTGTGGCGTGGTGCTTAAACAACCAGTCCATTCCTAGGATTACATCAAATCCCATTATGTCCATAATAATGAGGTTAGCAGGTAGGTTCATGTTTCCTACAAATACAACACTATCAAGCATCACTCGGTTAGAGTGCATGCGTTCACCCGAGGGTAATGCAACATTAAACACATGCACAGTAGGGGTAAGCTTTACATCTAACTTATCAGCAAATGCAGATGCTATGAATGAATGTGTTGCACCAGAATCTATCAATGTAAAAGTAGGTAAAGAGTTGACCAGTATAGTACCTGACACAACAGCTGGCTGTTAATCATCGCCCGACTCCATCATGGAGAATATCCTCGGTTTAACCATAGCAGGGCCACTCTTAGGAGCTGGACAGTCTCTGCTAATATGGCCGATCTTGTTACAATTGTAGCATCTGGGGATTCTAGGCTTCGGGCATGCTTTGATCGTGTGTCCGACCTCCTCACAGTTTAAACACTTCCCAAAGCCCAATCTGCACTCACCCGGGTGGTACTTCAAGCACTTGGGACACTAGGGGAATTTCCTGACATTCTGTACCTTCCCCCCTGTTCCTTGGCTACTCTGGCCTTCATTAGGCCTCTTCATTCCCCTTTGATGGTGTGGCTGGACCAACTTTTGTGGGACCTCTTTTGGTCTAGCACACTTCCTTTCAGCTTCTTCCACTTCCAGAGCAGTAGACACAACTTCACTGAATGACAAGCCTTTAATACAACAAAATTTAACTCCTTGGTAAATTTCTAGCTTCAGTCCATGCATAAATTTGAACACCTTATCCTCGTCCCTGTGAGCAAAATGTCTAGCAAACCTGGACAGGGACTCGAACTGCCTACTGTACTCGGCCACAGACCTGTCTGCTTCAAGTTTAGAAATTCAAACTTCTTTGCAGTTTGGACAGTACTGTTGAAATACTTCTCGTAGAAAATGTCTTTGAATTGTGACCAAGGCATCGCCAAGACATCAGTGGTGGTCTCTATTGTTTCCCACCTGAGTTGAGCATCACCAGTCAAATGAAACGTTGCCAAAGTGACCTTGTCTCCTTCCCCAATGTTGGCGCACCTAAACATACTCTCAATCTTTCTAAGCCACCCTTCAGCAATAACCGGATCAGATGACTGTCCATCAAACGTAGGTGGTCATAGCCTCCTGAATCTATCACCAGAATGTTCATTGCTAGAACTCGAGTTGGCACTTCCTTGTACCTCTCGGTTCAACAGCACACCTAACTGATCAGACTGCAGACGCACTAGGTCTGTCTGCTGCCGCACCAATTCTGTCAGCTGCCTAATCATGCTAGGATCTTCTTCAGTTCTCAAGTTGGGCATCTCTCTTGGTACTCTTGGTCTTCCTAGTCGTCTAGCCATTTTCTATACTCCTGTTCAAGGTTAACTACTCTCATAAACATCTAATAACTAAGGTTAACATGAACACTTACAGTTGTTCGAGTACTCCCATGCGATGATCGGCACTAATGAGTAATCTTTTGAACGGTTTAACTGAATGTCTCTGATACCATACTGCAATGCCCCGGGTTTTCCAAACTCAGTTCGTTACTCATAGACCCGAACATAACTAGAAAATTTTGGACCAAATTTAAAACTTCACTAGAAAGTCAAATTTGAACGTTTACTAAAAACACAAAAAAAACTGCAGTGGAAAATCTTTGAGCAAAGCAAAGTTAAATAAAACTATAAAATAGTGTTCGAATAATCAGTTAAAATATTAGGAAAAGAATTTGGTCGGAAGAGATGAAGGCTTACGCGTGAAATACTTAAAGTTCATAAAAGTCAAACACATCATCCGCTGAACAAAGTCAACAAAAGGGCAGAAATAAAACTGAAGGTTTCCACCGATGACGTCAGCCAGATGAATCGTTCATCCAACCTCTGTCGATCGCAAAACGACAAGTTTTGCTACTCGCATCTACCGATGATGTCAGCCGGATGATTCGTTCATCCAACCTCTGCCGATCGCAAAACGACAAGTTTTGCTACTCGCATCTACCGATGACGTCAGCCGGAAGATTCGTTTATCCAGCCTCTGCCGATCACAAGACGACAAATCTTTTACTCACGTCTTCCGAAAGAACAAACTGTGTATACCGATCACTAAACGATAAAACTTCTACTACATCATCCGATGGGTTTAATACCCGACATCCACCGATTACTAAACGACAAATTTTCTACTTATATCTTCCGATGGCTTCTACTGAAGACATCATCCGATGACTTCACTGAATACATCTTCCGATAGACAATAGAACAACAACCCTACATCTGCCGATAGACTTCATCAACCGATAGATCAAAAATACTCAACGAAACAACATAGCAACATTTTCACTCTAACAAACAAAACTACGACTACCAAAAGAATTTGAGCATTTTACTAAAAATCGTTCAAACTATTTAAATCCGTATATTACTCCAAACTTTAGTAAACTCCACTATTAAATCCAACAGAGTATCATTATCAGAAAAGTCTCACCAACGTATTCAAAAACATTAAAACAACTTCTGTTATTAGAAAACTCAACAAAACTTAAAATAAATCATGGTTCACTAAACCTTCACATCTACTGACATCAGTTAAACCGCCTCATCAGAATCACGAATCCGTGGCATTGAAGTGCTCCCTGAACAGCCTAATCCTCAACATGTTCAGAGAACACACCTTCTGTTGCTTATTCACCTACATCACAAAACTCATCTATTAGCCTAATGCTAAGTAAGTAAAGCAATAATGAACTGGAATGCTGAAACATAAATTCTTAATCATGCAGTTTCTACTTTCTCATCTCAGTTGCACATGCATTCGTTCTGATCTGATCCCCCTGTGAAATTGGGATTTGGATCACTTCTCCCAAAGTTATACATCCTCTCTCTTGATTAAGGGGCGGATTAGTTCCCTTAACAACTGTTCAGATTCGCCTGTGAAATTGGGGTTTTGATCACTTCCCCCAAAATCATACATTCTCTCTCTTGGTTAAGGGGCGGATTAGTTCCCTTAACAACTGTTACAGTCTGTTCATTCCTTACCATGCCATTTCATGTAAATTCATTTTCGCATAATTTTCAAAATATTATGCATGACATACAAACACATTCAAGCATGCACAACCGTACTGTTTTGTGATGTATGCCCGAAGGCACAAGCATACTCTACTTACCTGGCTCTTATGAAAATCGCTCGGCTGTAAGCTACTTTAGAAGCTCCCTCACCTAAGTTCATAACAGAACATCAATCAACCTTCACTAAACTTTAGCAAAAAAATTAACCAGAAGACCAAGGAAACCAGTTTGGAACTCTACTGCTTGCACATTTCCATTTATCCCCAAAAACCCAAACCTACTCTCATCTAAAGCATCCTTGAAATCCTCACATTGTACTCCCTCAGTTATCTAACTGCTAAAACGCAAGAGAATGAGGAAAAACGTACCTAAGTTGAAAGCGAGTCGAGAAAGAAAGAAATCGCCCAGAGGTTTCTGCTGGAGAGCTGAAGGCCGAGAGGGAAAATAGGAAATAGTGGCGGCTACAGTGCATTAAACCCAAAACCTCTTTCCTTAAATACGTTATCCACTTTCAAATTTTCAATTACCCTTATGCCCTTGCCTAGACATCCATTAACCCTACCTTTATTATTATCATATAAAGTGTGCCATTAATTTAAAAAAAGGCAATCGGTTTGATAGAACCGGGTGTTACAAGGAATTTCTAACTTGTTTGTTCATGTTATAGGTCTTTCTTTCTTAGTTTTAGTAAAGAAGAATAATTCAAAAATTAAAAAAAGACAAGCATTTGGAACAAAGAAGAAGGACTCGGTTTTTGGTAACCAAAGATCAACCAACTTGTAACACCATTCAAGAGATCAACTTAGACCACTCTCTCTTTAAAAGCTTGAAGAAGGATGTAGTTCAAGAAGGGCCAAGAGGAGCCACATGGAGCTCCTAGAATGGATCCCTAAAACCCAAGCATCAAGCCATTCAATCTAACAATTACCAAGGAGGAAGCACATGGCCGATTTTAGAAATGGTCTTTTATTTTCAACTTATGTTTGTATTTTTTTTTGAATCCATTGCTGAACCTTATATTATTTTAATGTGTAATATTAATGATGGGGACCATCTAGTTAGGGGGATAGAGCCACATGGCCAGAGGAGACCATAAAGTGCTTGATTTTCTCATTTGGCCGAACACTCATTTTCTTCCACTTTTAGTTTACCCTTTTTGTATTAGTTTTCTCTTAGGTTGTAAACCCTAAATTTTGAGGTGGTATTTGTACCATCCTTAAGGACTGTTGTTAGCAGCACATTTTGGAATGAAAAAACTGAAGTCATCTTCAAAATTTTCAGCTCAGTAACATCTGATTGAGTGTGTGTTTGTTTTGGTTTCCATCTTTGTGAGTGTAGTGAATTCTATTGTATTGCAACCTTCTTCTACCTCTTTATTTAGTGTAGAACATCTAGCAAGGGCGTAATAAGTTCTCATCATAACAAGTTATAGAGCTCATTCTCAAGGAGAGCCAAAGAACAAAAAAAAGTGCAACCATAGAATTTTCTGGACCAATGTGCACCTCTTCAGCCATATCTTTTATCCCCATCGATTTAACTCTTGATTTTTGGACGGTATTTCTACCACAGCTAGGGTAAGATTCTGTTAAAATTTCAACTTCATTGGAGCTATATTGATAGAGTTGTGGATGAATGTTCACCCATTTATCGGCCAAAACTATATTTGCAACCGAGAGTATTTTTCTTTTTTCAACCTTCCATTCCCCTTTTGAAGCACATCAACGTTGATATTGAATGACATTGCAATTTCGATTCTTGAAGAAGAAAATAGACTTTAGAATAATCATTACACTTTTTTGGAGGCCTTATGTATGACTAGAAAAAATCAAAGGAGTATGGTAGTCAAGGAGCTGATGAGTTATCCATGTTAAAATGCAATAGTAGAAGAAGTATCAAGTGCTATTATTGGTGTAAGATATGTTGCATGAAAAGTCAATGCTGAAAATCAAAGAAGGAACAAGGCATCAAGCAAAGAGTATGATAACAACCACCTTAGATAGTGGAGATGTTATCATATGCCAATGTCATTTCAACCTTATAAATCATGAATTATGTTGAATATGTTGCTCTAGTGCATTTTATCAAATTACTTTTAAAAGTAAAATATTTTACATATTACACTAGTGTCAATTTTAGCATCATAACTATGAAATAACCATGTATCCAAAATAGTTGAAAAATGTGATATATGTATCCATACCAACACAAGTGTGAGTTGATTCTTAAGAATTTGAGATATGTTTAAGATATTAGATTGAATTTAGTATCAATTAGGGCTTTTGATGATGACGGTTATATAAGTAAAGTTATTAAAATTAAATGAAAACTCATCAAAAGTACTCTCCTAATAGCAATAGGAAATAAATAATCTTGCTTATATATGACTCAAACTCCTATGAGAAACATTTATAAATATTGAACAAGATAGCCTATTTATAATGATTGACTTTAAGAGTGTAAAATGACTTCAAATATTTGGATAAAAGGTTGATCCCATCTGTTGAGTTTCAATTCTACAGCAGATTCCAAACAATATCCTTTTCATCAAAATATCAAATTATTCATCACACAAACAACATACACACTAGAATTCTTACACCCTTACAACTGAAGAAACAAATCATTTTATACACATTAACATACCACAAATCCGAAATCCACAGGTTTGGACTTTGCTTCCCTCTAGAAGTTTTCTTCAATATCAACATACCTTCCTCTTGTTCTTTTCCCCCAACAAATATCACTTCTCCTTGCCAACCGTCTCTAACAACAACCTCTTTGCATGTGTAACCGCTTTATTAAATAATTTAAAACTTCCTTCTACTATAAACATGTAACACCTGGAACTTTGGTACTCCTTGTCCTATTAATAATAATCGATGGATTGATTTAAACGATAGACAAATTAGTGAAATAAGAGGAGGATTAATAGAAAAATGTAATAAAGGGAAATATGGTAATCTAAGTGTTAAAATGTTAATAAAAACCTAAGTATTTCTCTCTCTCCCTTATTTCCCTCTGCTTTCATGAAATAAAAGCTCCAATGAGCTTTTTGGCGATTTTTATAGCCTCTCCTCCATTCTTCACTATTCGACTGATTTTCTTCTCTGATCATCGATTCTCCTTCACGTTTATTTCTCCAACCAACAACCTAGGTAAAGTTCTATGGTTTTGGACGTTAGGTTTCATTATTTTAGAACTGTTAACGGCTAGGGTTTCAACTGAATTATGTTAGAAATGGTTAAGGTTGCTGTACTTGCGCCTCTAAAGAATGTTGTGGATTGGTTTAGGTGAACAAGCTCACGGACAGCACTCAAATTTGCTTAGGACTCAAGGTAAGTCTTCATGACTTGTTTGGCCAATTTGGCCTACACCATAAGAAAGTTTATTGATCGAGGAAATTGATGACGCATGTAGATTGTTATGTATATAGAATGTTTTTATGGTGTAGGTGATCTTCAGTAAGGGAAGAATGTTGTTCTTCCATCTGAGGAACGAGTCGGTTGAAGAAGAATGCCTTGGGAGTATGCTATGCAGTCGGTGCTAACTTTGACCCGTGGGAGTAATAGGTTAAGTATTTTAGTGGTTTAGGTTGTGTCGGGCTGAAGGAATTATAGTATATGAATTGTATAGAACTCATTTTAGGGTGTTTGGTATTTGGATATTGTAAGTACTGACATTGATGAAATGGTAAATGGGTTTGATGTTTTTAATGTTTCTAGAAGTTCGGTGTGAATGATGTGTAGATACAGGGGAAAGATTATGAAGGCAGCTCTCTGAACAAAATCTAGAAAGTTAGCCGATCGATCGCCAGGAAGGGGCGATCGATCAGGTAATGCATGGTTTAAAGTCGGCATTTTATATGTTTTCAGTTAAGTGTTCAGTAAGAAAGTCATCGTCCAAAGTTCGTGGAGGATAAAGTTTAGTCAAGTATTCTGGCAGAAGAAAGTCATCGTCCAAAGTCCGTGGACGATAAAGTCCAGTTAAGTATTCTAGCCAAAGAAAGTCATCGTCCAAAGTCCGTGGCCGATAAAGTCTAGTCAAGTATTCTGGCAGAAGAAAGTCATCGTCCTAAGTCCGTGGACGATAAAGTCCAGTTAAGTATTCTGGCCGAAGAAAGTCATCGTCCAAAGTCCGTGGACGATAAAGTCCAGTTAAGTATTTTGGTAGAAGAAAGCCATCGTCCAAAGTTGTCGTCCAAAGACATGGACAAATAAGTCATATGGACGTTAGTCTGTGGACAATGAAGTCACGTGGATTGTGGACAACAAAATCACATGGTCTGTGGACGAAAAGTCTAAGTAGTCTATGGACGTTAGTCTGTGGACGATGGGTTTATGTAACCCGTGGACAATTAAGTCACGTGCATTGTGGACAACAAAATCACGTGGTCTGTGGACGAAAAGTCTAAGTAATTCTATGGATGATAAAGTTTAGTTAAGCATTCTGGCAGAGAAAGTCAGTCGTCCACACTGACTTCTGTTTCCAGTTGTCCACACTGACTTCTGTTTTCAAACGTCCACACTTCCTTCTGATTTACGTCGTCCACACCGCCTTCTGATTTCAGTCGTCCACGCTGTCTTCTGTTTCTGTTATCCATTCCTGTCTGTTATAACGTCTACCCCTACTGTTCATTTGAGGAAACCCGAGAGGAATTTAACTGTCTTTAAATGAGTAATAGGAAAAGAATAAAATTAAAGTTTAAATTTTACGTCATTTTTACTAATAGTGTTATGGAAAATTAGGGTCGTCACAAAACATTACCAAACCTTCTATTTAACTTTCTTGCAAGACCAACTTCATCACTACTCCCCCCTCAACAAGGACCTTGTCTTCAAGATCAAAGGAGGTAAAATGATATTTCATGTCTTTACTCAAGTTCTAAGTTGCTTCATATTCTGTATAACCAGTCCATTGAATCAAAGCTTCCTCTCTATGTAATCTCATTCATCATACGATAACTTTTCTTGGAAACTGTAAGCTTCCATTGGAATTTAATCCATTCCAAACAAGAGGAGTGGATGAAGGAACAAAATTATTGATTACCTTCTTCAACTTGGAGACATGAAAAACTCAATGAGCTTTGGAACCCTTAAGTAATTTAAATTGATAGGCCATTACCCCTCAATAAGATTTCAAAAGGCCCAAAAAATTTTGGAGACAACTTTAAATTGTCGCGATGTTGAATTGAAACTTGGCGGTAAAGATGAATTTTAGCCAAACTAAGTCCCTAATTTGAAATTCCTTGTCCAAGTGAGAAGTATTAGCCCATCTTTTCATCCTTTCTTGTGCTCATTCGAGATTGCGGGCGAAGAATTTTTAATTGGATATATCTCTCATGAAGTTGCTGATCTACAGAACTGACATAAGTTTTTCCTCCACAATAACATATCATATTGGTAGATCTCAATAGTATAAAGCACAAAAAGGAGTAGTGTTGATGGATCCTTGAAAATTAATGTTAAGAATATTGTACCCATTTGAGCCATTTACTTTAATGTCGAGGTTGATCAGAAGTAAAACACCGAAGATAGGCTTCTAAACAATGATTAAGAACTTCTGTTTGAGGATGAAAACAACTCATTTTTAACTTTGCCTTTGGTAACCTGAAAAGTTCTCACCAAAATAAACTAGTAAACACTTTGTCACGATCACTAACAATGCTTCTCGGAGTACCATGGAGTGGAATAATTTATTTATAAAAAAACTTTAGTTTCATGGCCACAAAATGTACAAACTTAGTGAATCTGTGGCACCCTGTGAAGGCGAGCAAGATCTAAGATTTTGTTAATTGTGAAGGCCCAACGCATATTAGTGGGGGTGCACAATCTCACATCGCTTGGAAGAGTGAAAATTGAGCTATTTATATGTAGAGTCTTTTTCTTATCTAGTACAATGTATTTTGGGCTCACCCGAAAAACAAATCTGATGTGAATCAAGGTGTAACAAACTTCAAGCCCAAAATTAAAGATCAATATCAAGATATGAGAAGCTCAATGACAAGATCAAGAACCAAGAAAATGTGTGAAGCCTTATATGGATTGATTGTAGAAATCCAAGAGAAAGATTCCTTTCAACAAGAACCGAAATTAATAAATATGTTAAGTATTGAAAAAGATATTTGAGAGAAAAAGAAGACTGAAGATACTTGAAAATACCTAAACATTTAGTGGCAAGTGGGATGAAAGTGCAACAAGAAAACATGCGCAGTCAAAATCCATACAGAGTTTTATTTTCTCAATCAAATTGGCAAACACTTATTTCCTAATCCTTGAAGGAAGTTGGGGCTAAAATTTAGGAAGAAGAGCCATGAAATTCATCAATCAAATTGGTCAAAGTTTTCTTCTATTATGTGATCAAAGTTTCTTTTTGTTTGGTTACCTAATTTTCCTTTGTTTTAGTCTATTTTGATTTTATTTATTTGTTAAGTTTCCTAATCTTTAGATGTTTTCTAATTACTTTCTTATTACCTTAGGATATTTTGATTATTTTAATTACTTTTGTAGCCTATTTAAACCCATAAATCCTACGACATTATAAAATAAATATATACGATTTTGAGTTACTTTTTGGGAGAATTTTCATATTTGGTTCTTTGTGAAGAACTAGATATTGTTCAAGTCAAAACTTGAAAGATCAACTTGATAGCGTTGGTTCTAACAACAAGTTCGGTTACGGGTCAACCTCTTTGTTTGATAACCTTGGTTCCATCAACAAGGTTCAATTGAGGTCAAGTTCCTTATATTTGATTTCAAAGGCATTCCTGAGTTTCTATTCTACATGTTGAAGGGTCTCGGATTTGATATACTTGTGGTTATCATCATTTGGTATCAGAGATTTTGCTCATATAATCAAGTCTCTATATTTGTTCTTTTTTTCTTCTTCTTGAATTTCTTCCTTTTAATTTCATAAAATTGTTTTTTTTCGAAAATTCAAATATTCTCAAAACTTTCAAGCAACGATTATATGCTTATCAAGTTTTCTTCTTTAAAAAAAATTCTCAATATTTCGATTATCATTATCTCGAGAATCGATTTCTTCTTCTTAATAACAATTTATTAAAAGATATTAATTTTAATTATCAATATCTTCTTCTTTTTTTATTGTCTCAATTAATTCCAAGTTATTGATTCTATTTTCTTGAAGATTTTGAAGTTATTGATTAATCTTATGTTCTCTAACAATATTCGAGCATCATGAATTATTCAGTTATATATCAAAGTCTCTCTTTCTTGAAAAGTTTTATTTCTTGAAGTCCTATATTCTATTTTAAATTGTTTGATTCTAATCGATTTTGAAAATTAAAATTTTGAGTTAAAAAGTTTGAT
This sequence comes from Begonia masoniana, assembly GCA_022432975.1. Classification (NCBI taxonomy): domain Eukaryota; kingdom Viridiplantae; phylum Streptophyta; class Magnoliopsida; order Cucurbitales; family Begoniaceae; genus Begonia; species Begonia masoniana. The sequence continues at coordinate 27,177,312 of CM039506.1, read as the reverse complement.
CTTGCTTGTTGAATTTTTTATCTTGATTAGGTTTTTTTTACATAAAGAGTTAAAGGAGGAAATCGAGAGGTAAAAGGCAAGAGAGTCAGGCTATCATATAAAAGTCATTATTTGAGGAAAACACGAGTGGAGAGATATAAATTGAGTGTAAACACATGAGGGAGTGAGTGAGTTCCATTTACTTACTTATTTTGTTCTCTAACAATTTTTAATTTCCTTTCTTGAAATTATGAGTAGTAAGGAAAGACGTATTAACATTGATCTGGAGATGTACACGAGGGTTATACAAGATCAAATTAAGGTTTTAGACATGAGGTATGAAAGAAAAAAGTCTCATTCTAATAGTCGTGCACAGAGAGTCAAATCACCAATGGAGCATTAGTATGAGGAATCCAACTACGAGGATGACAATTACAAAAGAGAGAGGTGTTGACATGCGCAAGCCTACAAAAGAGGTGTGTTTCCACCCACACAAATCGTTAGACTTCTCGATGCTCGGCCAAGCCGAGGAAACCTCAAAATAGGCCAAACGTTCTAAGGGAAAACGTATTCCAAATCTCTTACAAATTTATGTGCAACTTAAATAATGAGTGATAAGAGACATTTTAAGTTTTCAGTGCAAAAGAAGTTATGGAAGAGAAGTTATGCAAGAAAACCCGATGTTGGCCAATGAGCAATGTTTTGTGGCTCTTGGCTTGCTCTTCTTTCCAATGAAAGAAAAGGCAACCTTTGGGAAATAGTTTTGGCCACCTTCTTCTGGTTTTCAACTTTAGAAAGAATAGAGAAAAGGATGGAAATAAGAACCTTCAAGCAACCTTGAGCTTGAAGGTAATAAAGGTGCACTCTTCTCGGGTGAGCACACATCGAGGCTTACCTTGGTATTCAAACCGCCTTGGTTTCTTTTAAGCAAACAGCCACTATTTCATTCAATAACAACCCTTTACAAACACCAATAGCCATGCTTATATAGACCTAAGGTGGCTGGAAAGGTTTTGGTTCAAAATTAGCTTTCCCAAAGAGCCGTTATGCTCGGACTTGGCTCGATCGATGGTGGCAGCACTTGTGTTGCTTGGATGGTTAAGATTCTTGTCTCCAAATTTGATCCAAAGGTCAGCATTTGCCATGTCATCCATCCAAGTGATCTTTTGCTTGGTTACTTCCAGCAAGTGTCCTCAAAATGCAGCAAAAGGTTCAGCCAAAAGGGGTAATGGTCTCCATCATTTTGGCCCACGCTCGGTCGCTTCCCTTTAGGCGCGGTTTCCTTCCATGCATGTAGGGATTTGTAACTTTGTGTTCAACCGATCCAACCACCATCTAATCCTAACATACATCTATCCCTAATGCCTAATGATGCATGCAATTAATAAGATTACATAAAAGTCCAATGTTTGCCAAAAAAAAATACATAAAACATAAACTAGAGTGTAACACCCAGAAAATTTCCTATAATTTACTTAGCCTTAGTCTTAGATTAGATATGTTATGGAGCTTAATGTTAAGCCTAGAGTTATGTTAAGTATTAGACTTAGAAGTGAAAGTTGGAAGATAGTTTGGAAAGAAATTATGAGTTAGAGTGCTTAGTGAGTTGTTGTTGAATTTCATATAAATAAAAATATAAGAAAAACAAAAAGAGAAATTGTGGGAAGAAGCTTTCCCACATGAGGACAAGAGAAATGCCAAGTGTGGGGAGTGGTTACTTTATAAATTACAAAAATTGGTGGGTGAAATGGAAAAGTGAAAAGTGTGGGTGTTAAAGGGCAAAAATCCTTCTTCCTCTTCATTTTCCTCCACGATTTTCTGGCAGCCATTGAAGCTTTCTCTCCTCCATTTCTAGCAAGGTTTTTGCAGGATTTTGAGGTTAGTTTGAGTGGTTTTTGAGTTTAATGCATCTAAGTGGAAGATTTTGGTGTTTTAGGTGTGTTTTGAGTAGGTTTTTATAAAGTTTGGAAACCCTAATAGGGAACCTACAAAATTTCCATTCCTTGCTGGTTTTTCTTCATACTTTTGTTGGTTTAAACTTTAGATAGATTAGTTTGGATGGTTTATGGAGTTAGATTGGAGTATAGGTAAAAGTTGTGCAAAAACTGATTTTGGAAATAATGTTTTGGTATTTTCTGATCGGCCATTATGTTTGGTTGTTAAGCTTGATGCTTGAATGGATTGTAGACGTGTAGAGGTTTACGAAATAGGGTGGCACGTTTAAATCCATAGAGAAACGAGTAAGTTATGGCCGATTGAAGTTAGAACACTAAACATAACTCAAGCTTAGAATGTTATTAAGTGATTTTTCTATATTTGTTAGGTTAACGAGTGAACGATTTGACCAACCGAGCGGATAATTACGAGCACGCGTAGGGAATCCAGATAAGTAGTGGATGTGTGACTTTTGCCTTCGGGCCTACATCACGGAACGGTAGGGATGTTTGGCTGTTTGTTTGGTTGTTGTGTTTTGTTTTGTGTTGAGCATTGTGTGACATGCATCATGATTTTGAATTACGAAAATACGAGTTTTAACATAGTTTGAAATGTGAGTATGGAATGTAAACAGATAAGAAAATATGTAAGGTAATGTGGTTTTTTGTGGAGTTGCCTCGTCGCGAATTAGCGCATGAAAGATGGTAACGATTCGGGAGGTTTCCACAAAAGATGTATGGTGGTCTTTTGCGGTGTAGCCTCGTTGCGAAATAGTGTCTGAAAGATGGCAATTCGGGAGGTTACAACAAAAGATGCACGGTGTTATCTTGTGTAGTCGCCTCGTCGCGAATTAGTGCCTGAAAGATGGCAATTCGGGAGGTATCTACAAGAGATGCACTGGTGAAAATACGTAAGTTTTCGTGATTATGAACGTGGTTCTGTGATCGACGTGGGAGAAGATCGTGTATAGCCGTCCCGTGTGTGAACACGATGTGTGCCTCTGATCTAGCTCTGTTGGGTCAACGCGTGACCATCCTGATAGGATAGGTATCCGCTTGACTCACTCGTGAAAGTGAAAGATTAACGAAACGAGAACGAGATGAACACAACCAAGAGTTAGAAACCGCATGTATTAGGGTTGTGTGTGAGGGTTGTGTGTACATTGAATGTGTTTGCATCCATTATTCCTTACTTACTAAGCATTAGGCTTACAATTTGTGTTTTGTGGTATAGGTGGTGATTTCATTACAGGTGAGAGCTATAAGGAAAACTAGGATTGGGACGCAGTCGGTGATGTACGCTGTATGCCGGTGCAGGCAGTTGTCGGGGCATCTCGACCATGGTCTTCGGGAGGTGTAGGTGATTTGTATTTTGGTAGTTTATGGATTTTATTTGTGTAAATATGGTATTTTATAAACTCTTGTACATGTTGTTTGGAATGGGTTTGAATATGTTTTATAAACTATTTGATTTTCAGGTTTCGGTTTTCAGAAAGTTTAGTTGTTATATTGCTCGATTTTTCATATAATAAACGATGTTCGTTTTAAACTATTTTCACGTTTTCACTGACAGATTGGAGTAGGTTTTCAAAGATTTTTACGTGTCAAGGAGTCGGGAGTGTCGTGAAAGTGTGGGGTAAATTTTGGGTGATTTGGAGGTTATTGGTTTGAAGGAAAATGGAGAAAAGAAGAAGGAGGGCGCTGGTGGCCGAGGAAGAGGCGCACAGGGCAAGGAAGAGGCGCACAGGACGCGGTGGTGGCGCGCGCAGCATGCGCGTGATGCGCGCAGTGCCCAGCACTGATCGATCGGCACTCGGCACTGTGCCTCGATCGCGCACCCGAGAGGGTGCCGATAGATCGCCACCTGCGGCGATCGATCGGCACACGCGCGCGCAGGGTAGCGCGCGTGGCGCCCAGCATGCAAAAAATTTTAAATTTTTAAAATTTTCCTATTTCCAAATATGTTTTAACCCGATTTTTTCCAACACGTTTTGCACGTATTTTATACAGGTTTTCCAACCATTTTTTAGGTTTAAAAAAACCTAAAAATCGAGTCAAAATTTTATCAAAAATTATTTTAAACACCGTTTTAAACGTGGGGTTAGTGAGCAAAGTAGCGCACCGAGCCGAGATGGGTTTGGGGGCGTTACATAGAGTGTCTGGTTACAAAGTTATTTTAGGGAAGACAAATTCCCTCTTCATGATTTCCATCCCTTGACTCCCATGTGAGCATATGCACGGGTTGCTCCATGTCCTTTGCACTAAGCTCTCAATCCAAGTCTTCAAAGATATCATTAAAATTATCATCACCTACAAATGAAATAAACTTGTTAGTAAATAGGTTAGATAAAGTTTTAGCCTTTGTTTGGGATCAAATAATGGCCCTCTTAGGCATATCAGGTATGCTAGAACAAACCTGAAATCTAAGCAACGATAATCCCTCATTTTCAAAATAAAAGTGATCCCAAACTTTATATAAAGTAAGAAAGAAAAGTTGAACATATGTTTGAATGTCATAATTACACCGACGAGAAAAAGATCAAATTAATTTTGATGAAATTCACGAATTATGTGAGTATATGGCGTGATCAATTAGTGAAAACCCAAAAAAGGTATGGGGAACAATCCATATGCACATGAGACGATATGAAGGTACAAAAGTGTATAAGATTTATTCCTAACTACCATTATTGAGATGCGTGTAGTGTAGGACCGTTATTGTCTAAGAGGGGGTGAATTAGACTTTTCTCTCCTAATCGAGTTTACTTAGTACAATATAAGTTACTTAAAATATTATTTTCTAATTCAAAATAAACAGAGAGAGAGAGAAAAATAACACTGTGATTTTTACGTGGTTTGGCCAATCTTGCCTATGTCCACGCTTTAAGGATTCCCCCTTGAAGATTCACTACTTCTCTTCTACGATAAATCTTGATTGGACTTCACGGGCGCCAATCAACTACCTTTTATACTTCGATTGAACTTTACGGGCGTCAATCGCTGCCTTTACACTTCGATTGATCTTCACGGGCTTCAATCACTACCTTTACACTTTTTATAAGATGAACAATGTAGCACATAACTACACTCTCTCAAAAAGTAGAATCTCAAGTTTTGATATAGAGATGTAGAGAATAGAAGAAAATTACAAGTGTGTGAGGTCGCGAGAGTTGAGAGAAAATTTATCAGATCAATAAAAGCTTTTTGTCTCGAGCTCCTATTCTTCCTTTTATACTGGTGACTGTAATCCGCTTCTCATTCAGACGACTCTTTGTTTCCGTACTAAAATTATGACCGTTGTGAAGAAATATAGCCGTTGGAGTCTACTTTGGTCAACATTTAATTCGGCAGTCATTAATAGTTTGGTCGTTAAGACTCCGAACGTTCCCCCTTTGGACGAATGAGTTTGGACGAATTTGTTTGGTCTGATGTTGGACGAATGCTCGTCGGACTAGTGCTTCACATCAATTCGTTGTTTTTTCTTTGAACACTTTGTTCGTACATTTTGGACGCTTGCTCGTTGGACGAATACTTTGGACGATTACTGTAACACCCGACAACTTCAACCTGGTGACTTCCTAACTGTATTAACGGTCATGAATATTCAATCTTCATGGTTTAGAGTTTTATGCCAAGCTTAATTAATTACATGTGGATTTAAACTAGGTTGAGTGGCAAAGTTGTAATAATGGAGGATTGAGACCAGTATTTAAAGAAAAAGGAAATGATTCAAACGTCATTTAAACCACTGTAGCCGTCATCTCTTACTCTCGGCGACTTCCCCTCCCGAGCTCTCGCTCTCTGTCAGCTGGAAATCCCTCCTTCGACGATCGGTTTCCTTGCTGCTTCTCGGCTACTTTGTGCTCGAGGTACGAGTTTTGCAATGTAGCTATCCTTTAGTCGTTAAGCTCTGTTTTTAGCTATATGTTGAGGTTCTGGATTCTTCAATGGCCGAGTATTAGTAAGGATATTTTAAAATCTGAAAGTGGTAATGTCTTTCCGAATCGATTTTGGACACTAAACAACCAACCCTAAGTTATCGCTAATCGAATCTGTCTGTTTTGGGTTTTGGATTTCAAACTGCACAGAGAACTATACTAAGGATTCAGGAAAGACTTTAGCTATTAGATCCTAGGATGACTTGTGATTAGAACTAATAGGATTTTTTTTTAGGTGAAGAAGTTTGAAGAGAAAGGAGCTCAAATTGCTAAGGAGACCAGGTAAGTGAATGTACAGGTTTCTCGGTCATTAGGACCCTACATCAAAGGATGTTAGGTAGAAAACTCATACGATGATTAGTAGTTCCCTTATGTTACTGTCCAGCATTTATGTTGATGATTAGTTCAATGGAAAGGTTTTATATTGTATAGTGCTCTGTTCAGTAGCTTGATGATTTAAGAATCTCCATGTACATGCATCATGACTATTTTATGCATATAAAAATGTTTTAAGAGCATGGTTTACTCATGAAGAAAGAAAGAGATAAAAATTATGCAACGTGGACTAAGTGAGGGTTGGGGGTGGTTCGGCGTATGTCACAGTCCAAAAGAGGGACATATGAATACGACCCGCAGTAGGGACCAAGATCAAACTCACTGTCCCCCTTTACCGGCACAAATCCTCTCTTAATCCACACAACTTAAATGAAGAATATGATCAACGATTATGAATGATGAATATGATCCATGACTATGAACGATGATTACGAACAAAGAACAAGAACAAAAATAAGAAAAGAGCATGAAAAGAACATGATCATGATTTCTTCTTTTTAACAGTGCATTCATTTATACATGTTTGTGTTGCATTCCTTACTAAGCATTAGGCTTATAGTTTAAACCTTATGATGTAGGTGACGAGTTTTCAGGTGAGGATCTCAAAGTTAATGAGGATGTCTAAGCTTGGTTGCTGGAAGGTGTTCAAGGTGCAATTCTGTGGCTGGATGGCAAATGAGACCCCTGGTTAATGTTTTTATGATTTTAGTTATGAAAAAGAATATAATAGGTTGAGTAGAATGAGTCTATTTTATAATATTGAGTCTTTTTGAAGTTGTCTGTTGACCACTGAATCTGAAAATAATTTTAAGGATCATTGAATGGTCTATTTGCTGAAGTCTTCCGCTACATGAATTCTGGGTGAGTTACTGATTTTCATTAATATGAATGTTATGTCATTGAGGTTGAAGTCAGTGAAGGTTATGTCTATCGGAGGTGCTTTAGTCTTCCGGAAGATGTAGAGTGTTTAAGTCATCGGATGATGAAAGTACTATTTTGTCGTCTAGTGATCGGCAGATGAAGTGTATTTAGGTTACCGGATGATGTAAGTGTTAATACATCGTCCAGTGATCGGAAGATGTAGAGTGTTTAAGCCAACGGATGATGAAAGTACTATTTTGTCGTCTAGTGATCGGCAGAAGAAGTGTATTTAGGTTATCGGGTGATGTAAGTGTTAATTCATCGTCCAGTGACCGGAAGATGTAGAGTGTTTAAGCCATCGGATGATGAAATCACTATTTTGTCGTCTAGCGATCGGCAGGTGCAGAGTGTTTAAGACATCGGATGATGAAAGTGCTATTCTGTCGTCTAGCGATCGGCAGATGTAGAGCGTTTAAGCTATCGGAAGATGTAAGTATAGTTTGTCGTTTAGTTACCGGATGATGTAACCATGGTTTTGTCGTCTAGTGACCGGTAGATATGGTTTTATTCCTCTATCGGCAGATGCAGTCTAAAGGTTTAGGTCTCCCTTCACCAGCCGATACACATTGCACTGCCCACCGGCAGATGTGTAATGTATTCCTTTGCCGAATGATGCATAGTGAATTGCGTATGACATCTTGAGTTAAATTATATTTCAAAAAAAAAATAAAATACATTACTAATAATGAATAATGTGTGAGTAATAAGAATTAAATGATTAAGAAAGATACGGATTATGTGACGGTCCCTTTGGGGTCATTACAATTACCACTCGGAAGAGTACTTTGGACGATTGCGTCGGACTAATAACTTTGGATGATTACCACTCGGACGAGTACTTTGGATGATTGCGTCGGACTAATAACTTTGGATGATTGAAGGCTGTTCTGCGTTTGGACAAAAAAAAAATGCGTAGGTCTTCCATGTGAACGAATAGACGTCAGACTAATAACACTTAAACCAAAAATAGTCGAACGTACTAATCCCTTTTCAAGGACATTTCCCAGATAAATGCCAATAAACACAGTAATCCAATGTAGCGTTAATATATTTTATAATAATCACAATCATCAAAAACATAGTTAGACTTAAAAACTATTAAGTCAACAATCTCTCTCCCTTTTTATGATGACAAATATAGGATCTAATTCAATATACTAAATCTAAACAGTTTCAGCTTAAACGTTACAGACTCCCCATAACTCTTATGCAGTATTTCTCATCAATAGTCTTAAGTATGCATTCAGTAAATTCTTAATTATGCATTCAGTAAATTCTATATCCTTCTCCCCCTTTGACATTATCAAAAATAAAAAATAAACACTTATAGGAGGAATGTCATTCAGCACAGCACTTTAGAGACTACAGTGATAAAACATTCACAGTTGGGCAACATGTTAAGTATTCACAACGTGAAAAAAAAAATATCCCTAGTTCTAAGGAAATGAGGGATTCTCCCAGTGCATGATATCCCATAATTGATCAAGGAAATCATCCTTATCAGGAGAGGATTCCGCCGGATAATTAAATTCCTCAACAATAGAAGTGAACGCTTTGGGAGGGGGGGTCTGAGTAGTAGAAGTATTTAGCAGCGATGGGTGAAACATCAGAGCAGCCAGAGGTTCTTCTGACAATAACTTTGGATGATTGCGTCGGACTAATAACTTTGGATGATTGCGTCGGACTAATAACTTTGGATGATTGCGTCGGACTAATAACTTTGGATGATTGCGTCGGACTAATAACTTTGGATGATTGCGTCGGACTAATAACTTTGGATGATTGCGTCGGACTAATAACTTTGGATGATTGCGTCGGACTAATAACTTTGGATGATTGCGTCGGACTAATAACTTTGGATGATTGCGTCGGACTAATAACTTTGGATGATTGCGTCGGACTAATAACTTTGGATGATTGCGTCGGACTAATAACTTTGGATGATTGCGTCGGACTAATAACTTTGGATGATTGCGTCGGACTAATAACTTTGGATGATTGCGTCGGACTAATAACTTTGGATGATTACCACTCGGAAGAGTACTTGGATGATTGCGTCGGACTAATAACTTTGGATGATTGCGTCGGACTAATAACTTTGGATGATTGCGTCGGACTAATAACTTTGGATGATTGCGTCGGACTAATAACTTTGGATGATTGCGTCGGACTAATAACTTTGGATGATTGCGTCGGACTAATAACTTTGGATGATTGCGTCGGACTAATAACTTTGGATGATTGCGTCGGACTAATAACTTTGGATGATTGCGTCGGACTAATAACTTTGGATGATTGCGTCGGACTAATAACTTTGGATGATTGCGTCGGACTAATAACTTTGGATGATTGCGTCGGACTAATAACTTTGGATGATTGCGTCGGACTAATAACTTTGGATGATTGCGTCGGACTAATAACTTTGGATGATTGCGTCGGACTAATAACTTTGGATGATTGCGTCGGACTAATAACTTTGGATGATTGCGTCGGACTAATAACTTTGGATGATTGCGTCGGACTAATAACTTTGGATGATTGCGTCGGACTAATAACTTTGGATGATTGCGTCGGACTAATAACTTTGGATGATTGCGTCGGACTAATAACTTTGGATGATTGCGTCGGACTAATAACTTTGGATGATTGCGTCGGACTAATAACTTTGGATGATTGCGTCGGACTAATAACTTTGGATGATTGCGTCGGACTAATAACTTTGGATGATTGCGTCGGACTAATAACTTTGGATGATTGCGTCGGACTAATAACTTTGGATGATTGCGTCGGACTAATAACTTTGGATGATTGCGTCGGACTAATAACTTTGGATGATTGCGTCGGACTAATAACTTTGGATGATTGCGTCGGACTAATAACTTTGGATGATTGCGTCGGACTAATAACTTTGGATGATTGCGTCGGACTAATAACTTTGGATGATTGCGTCGGACTAATAACTTTGGATGATTGCGTCGGACTAATAACTTTGGATGATTGCGTCGGACTAATAACTTTGGATGATTGCGTCGGACTAATAACTTTGGATGATTGCGTCGGACTAATAACTTTGGATGATTGCGTCGGACTAATAACTTTGGATGATTGCGTCGGACTAATAACTTTGGATGATTTCTAAGGAAATGAGGGATTCTCCCAGTGCATGATATCCCATAATTGATCAAGGAAATCATCCTTATCAGGAGAGGATTCCGCCGGATAATTAATTTCCTCAACAATAGAAGTGACAGCTTTGGGAGGGGGGGTCTGAAGTAGTAGAAGTATTTAGCACGATGGGTGAAACATCAAGAGCAGCCAGAGGTTCTTCCTGACAAACCCCTACAGTGCCAGGAACTGACTCAAAGATTTGAGAAGCAATGGGAGCAATTGAAGGAACAATATCTGTCGTTGAAAGGATGAATGCATCCACACTTCCTTGTGGATCAATAGGAACCGGATGAACATCCGGAGCAACAATCTCAGCAGGCAAAAGGTCACTCTCACCTGCAGGTTCAACTGCTCTTTCTGCTACAACAAAATCATGGGCAGCCCATTGATCTCTAAGCATTTCCAGATGATCATGAACCTTGACCATCTCACGGTGAGTTAGAGTCTCCAAATAGCCAGTATTGAATCTAATGGAGTTTTGGATATCGTCAGCCGAGATACTTAGGTTTTTCTCCAATAAATCAATACGGGTAAAGACCTTGAATTGATGCTTCAAAGGAAGCAACTCTAGAGACTACTGCATCAGGAGATGAGCTGACGTGGGGGATGATGCTTGAGACATTCTGATTTCTCTCCAATTGATCAATTCTAGAGTAGAAACATGAAATGGATGCCTCAATAAGATCAAGACGATGTGTGATAGTGTCCTGAAAAATACTTTGAGCAGAGCCAATGCTGGCTATACTCACCATAAGATCGTCGAATTGATCTTCTAAGATGGGAGCTCTCCTTGGAGGGGCATGGATTTGAAGAATTGCAGATTCTTGAGCTTGGGGTGGTTGAGGTTGTGGGGGAATATCAGCTTGGACTTGAGGAAGTTCATGATCACTCAAAGGCTCTTGAGTGTGGATTTGAACATGACTGACCTCTGCAGGAGCTCAAGACAGAGGAGCTTGAGTAAGGTGATTTTGAGGTGGCAGAGGATCAAGGACATGAAGAAGAGTGTCAACTTGATTACTTTCTTCCTCTTCTTCTTTGTCAATGATCAAGCGCCTTGGGGCTGCGCGTAATGAAATGTCGAGAAACACCTCCTCGACCAACTTTTTCAATCAGCATACCTTGAGCATTTCTAGTTATTCCCATCCTGGACAAGGTGGTGGACGAAAAGAATTATGATTTTTTCAGGGCTAATGGCTTGTCAGAATCAAGTAATCTGACACCAAACCTTTGAAAAATATTCATGAGCAGAAGATTGTATGGCAGAGACTTGGATACATTGCAGACAACTTGAAGCATCCAATTTAAGACAATGTAGCCAATATGAAATGGTACACCTTTGTATAGCTGACCGAGAAGGAATAGATCCATTCCACTAACATGGTCTCTATGACTATCTACTGGCAAGATGTTGAAGTGGATCATCTGGTGGAAGACTCTTGCCCTAAAGTTCAAATCCTTGGTCTTCAACTTCAGGGGAGACTTGGTAGGATCCTTGGCAATCAATTTTACTAAGTCCTTGCTTGCTGGCTTCTTAAGAAATAACAGATTCTTTGCTGCCTCAAAGGATCTCTGTGATCCATTCAGAAACTCACAGTGGAGGATTTCATGGATCAATTCCTGAGTCAGTTCAATATGTCTTCCATAGACATAACTCCTAAGTACGAGATGTAGCGACCCTACCCGTATCCTAATTTTTACCGTATTATTTTGTTTTTATCCTTACGTTTATAAACTTTAATAACGTTGTGCGGAATTAAAACTGTTTAAACCGGAATCAGAATCGGAATTAAAAACGTTGAAATCTATGTTCTTAAAACTGTTTAAAACTAAACATATTTCAAATTAATAAAACATTTAACAATTAAAACAATTAAATAAAACTTTAATTAAAACAATCATCGGCCGAGGGACAAAAGAGACTTTGTCCCTCACAAATTGAAGGGGCGATCGATCTCCTATTTCAGGAGATCGATCGCCGAGGTCAACAACAGGAGGGGCGATCGATCGCCCCTCACAACGGCGATTGATCGCCCAAACCAACCATTAAGAGGCGATCGATCGCCCCACATTATGGGCGATCGATCGCCCACTTGGGCGATCCCGATTACTCTCTGGAATCCGATTCCAGAGAGCTAACCTCCTACACTACCTTCATTCTTTTCTCATTCCATTCACGTTTCTTCTCATCCATATAAGCTCTAAACTCTTCAACAAAACTTAACTCTTTTCTCATGTTATCAACCACCGGTTAAACCACCCAAAACATATTTTAAAACGTGTTTAAAACATAATAAACTTTCGTGAAAACAAACTTCGTGGATCTATTTAAAAACCGAGCATTTCCACCTATTTTAAAGATCACCAAAACAGTTTATAAAGCAGGTTTCCAACACGTTTAAAACATCAAACATAAACCTATCCACTACCAGATCCAAACATCCTAATATGTTCAGCTATACAATTCATATGGTGTCCCCAAAAACATATACCTACATCCCCACGGGTCAAAATGCGCACCGACTGCCCAGCACACTCCCACGGGCCATCTTTCTTCAACTGTTCATGCCTCGGGTGGAGGGATCTCATCCTCACCTGTATCACGATCACCTACACCATACAGACACACTATGAGCTAAAGGCTCAGTAAGTTCTACGTAAATGCTTATGCATGAACATGTATGTGCAATTTTTATAACACCGTCACTCATGCATTTCCTCATTCATTCATTCATTCTCACCGTGACATTCTTTTGGTTACCGAAGCCTATCACTTGGCAGATGGATAGGGCCCGTCAAGCAGTTAGACAGCCCACACCATCTGAAGGGAGGGAAACCCGCTCGCCACGGAAAGCCGGGTCTGAACCTCACCCCGATAACCACATACAGAGGGTTGTTTACATGATACTTTACTTGCCTTTACGTGCATTTCTTTTTCATGAAAACTATGCGTAAATTTGTTTTCATGACGTTTTTAAAACTATGATGCATGAACAGATATAAACATAAAATAAAGAACCAACATGCGTACCATCAAGACGAATAAAACATAACCTAATAAACGACTAATCTAACTACCCAACCAAAGCAATTTAAAACAAACAATCCACTAAGATCCTCGACGCAACTTCGACGTACGGTGTAGGCCAATCGGCCAGAGTAAGTCACGAGAACTTACCTGACGTCCGTTGAATGCTAGCTTCGTCCACGAGCGTGGTTCACCTAAGGCAATTCACAACAATTATCAATAAAATGCGTTTGAACCGTTAATGTCCAAATTAATGAAATCCTTAACTAAGGAAATTCTTCTAAAGCTATAACTTAATTAATCGAGGCATTTCAACAACCAATTCACGCTCGATTCTACGAAACATCCAATAACGAGATTTTCCAAAAACCCAAAATTCATTAAATTTAACATTTCTCACAAATTAGTTTAACTTCGTCCAATAACGTTCAATATGTCCTTTATATCCATAAACTCGATAAACCTATCAATCTCGAACCCTAAATCGCGTTTTTAACGAAACCCTAAACGAAAACCCTAACCGTATAACTTCGTTAAAACTGAAAACTAACGTCCGAAAGCTATAGAATCTTACCTAAAACGTTGATCGGAGGAGAAAACGTGAAGAACGGAGATCGGTCGGAGGAGAAACAGAGGTCGGAATGGAGGAGAACCGTCAATGGCAGAGAGCTTCGCTCTCTGGTTTTCTCGCGCAGGAAGAAAGAAATGAGGGAGAAGAGGATTTAAGTTATTTTTATAAAATTACTTTGGAAAATTACCATTTTGCCCTTTCTTCTATTTTATATTTGTTTCGTCCTTTGTTTCGTTAATTAACTAGTTATTTGGTTTCTCCAAATTTCCCTATTTCACCAATAAGCCATACTTATTATTTGGGATTTATTAAAACTGTCCGTTCGCAAATCGGACCCCGTTTACTATTTTTACTAAAACGTCATTTACATTTCGAGAAACGTAATCATTCGAAATTAAGCGTTACTACTTCGAAAATTCTCGTAATTTCCTTAAAATTCCTATTAATCATTAGGATCGTAATAAAGCCTTTTTTTTGTAAAACGGACTTGATTTGACATATTTACAAAAATGCCATTTATATTAAAATATTAATATCCCGAAAAGCCGGGTATTACATTCCATCCACCTTATTTAAAATTTTGTCCTCAAAATTTACCCTAACTTATAGTTCTTGATATTAATGTTTCATATCGTGCGGCCTTATACTTCAATTTTATCATCTATACTTACGGTCATTCTTCGTAGTCCCTAACCAAAACTCTCCACTGTACCCTTCAATATCGGCCTTAAATTTGTATTGTCTACCTTTGATTGATCGTACACTTCCTTACTAAAGTATTGAGCTTAGTCAAGTCCTTAAATCTCCAATAGATTTGCCCAAACTTCTCCGTAATTTCATTGACTCCGTCAGTAGTTGAAACGCATGTCAACCCAAATTTCTATATTCGCTCGGGTAACGACTCCTCGTAACCCAATCACCCATAGGATTTCTTGGGTAACCCATTGACCTTTGGAGACTATTTCGGTGCGGGTTTCCTAATTAAATTCTCATTGTTATACTCTGCAACTATACGACTATAACACTACTTGGTCTATGTGAGTCAAACTATGAGCTACAGTCGGTACTTACTTAGGATCCTAACTCCTTTATAAATAACATCCTATGAACGTCATACGTCATTTTAGCTATGTTAACGAACTTCCTCGTTATTTCTTTAACTGAATTCTTCGTACTAGCTAAATTACATTGGTTTGTCTAACTTAAATCTCTATTTGCTCTGAGCATGGTCAAATTTCTAGATCTCCTCATTGATGCGCTCTAAACTAATCATTCTAACCTAAGTCATTCATGCATTATTTGGTCTCGACTTGCCAAACACAAGTCGAACATTTGAAAATTTGCTAACTTAGCCTTACTTCTAAGCTTACTTAGATGGTTTCTGTGAGAATCTTCACTCTCTTCATTCTATAAATCGCAAATTTCACAATCTGCAGACCTTTAAACGCCAATCTAAGCTTCTAATCTTAACATCTCATTTAATCCCCACAATCTCTTTTACGTCTTCCCTAAATTCACACAAGGACTACATCGCATCTATTAACTAATCTTACCACCTTTCACTCCTCCTTGTCAAGTTTTAACTATTCTACTCGACAATTATCCTAAGTTTAGCTCTTGTATTCTATCTTCGTCTAGACACTCTCAACTTCACACGAATCCCAATATACGAATTTTTCGGTACCCCTTCATCTATTTAAACACACTCTCAGCATTTCAACAGTCTAGGGCATCCCTCTATAGGTTTACATCTAAACTTTCATCTTTCTCGATTAGTCGCGTTCTGATACTCTAATGGGTTGCCAATTAGACATAATTCCTACCTACTTAAAAACCATATCTCATAGGGTGTATTCCTCTAATTGTTACTAAACCTTCAGTGCGCAAAATCCGTTGATTAAGTCAAACTAATCCTACTAACGTATAACTTGTAACACCCGGTTTTGACGGGTTTTAAGTTTTTCGTATATGGATGGCATTATCGTAAATATGTCAAATTGAGACCGTTTTGTAAACAGGAAGTTTTATTGGAACCCTATAAATGAATTGGAGTATCTAGAGAAATAAGAGAATTTTAGTGAGATAATGCCGATTTACGAGTTTTGATATGTCTCGTAAAATAAAGGGTATTTTCATAAATAAGTGAAATATGTCCGTTTTGCGAATCGAAAACTTTAATGGAACCCTTATGGTTAATGTGAATTTTAGAAGAAATATGGGAATTTAAGAAATTCAAATCGAGGAGTAACGCTCAATTTCCCTTTTTAACCCTATAGCGGTTTAATTCGTAAAAATAGTAAATTAAATCCGTTTGATGAACGGAAAGTTTTATTAGAGCCCTAGTAATTAATAAAGATTTTTAGAGAAATAAGAAATTTTAGAGAATCTAGATCGATAGGATAAATCACGAAATGGATAGAGTATTATGATGAAGGGCAAACTCGTCTTTTTCTACAATTTAATTAATAAAAAAGGGCAAAGCCCTTCTTCTCCCTCACGTAAATTCCAGAGAGGAATTGATTCCCCTCTCTTGGCGACTTCAAGCTTCTCCACGGCGACGAGCTTCAATCGGCCGGTTCCTCCACTCCGATCATCAAACGTTCTTCACGTTTTATCTTCCCCTCGCAATTCTAGGTAAGTCTCTAGCGTTTTCCGGCTTTAGTTCTCGACTTTTAGAGATTTAAACATTTAGGGTTTCGTATGGATTTCGTAAAAATAGCCAGATTTTGTTAGAATAGGTTATTTATCGCTTTATTAATGATTATTGAGCATTATTGGATGGATTGGGTTGATGATTTAAATGTGCAAACTGGAAAATGCAGGGCAGCTTCGGTTTTTGATTTTCTGCCATTCTTTGGGTTTAGTTTTTGATAAATGAGTTTCACCATTAGAAAGTAGACATTCTAAGGAGTCCATAGCACCTTGAATCACTCGATTTCGTTAAGAATTGATTTAGTTATGAATTTTTGAAGTTGTTGTGTAAAAACTGGAAAAATTTCCGCGGTCAGTTCGGTTGTTGATTTTCTGGCTCTAACTGAGTTAGATATTTGGCAAATAGACTCCACCATGTTAAACTAGACATTTTAAGGATTCTATAGCATGTTGAATCATTGAAATCGGATAAGAATTGGAGAAGTTATGAATTTTCAAAGTTTAAGTGAAATGGTGAAACGAAATTCCGGGCAGGTCACTGTTCCGATGCATTTTGACCCTCTTCCTGATTTTATCTTGCAAAAAATGTTTCTATGGGTTAAATTAGACACTTTAAGGAAGCCATGGTCTTTGGAATCAAGCCGTTTTGACATTTGTAGATGAAGTTATAATTTTTCGAAATTGGTTCATGTTTCGAGCTAGAATCTTAGTTTTTGTGATTTAAGTCAACTGATTTGCTTGTACTGGTTTGAAATGCTTCATTTAAAGTGCCATACATGTTTATGTTCTTGTTGGATTAGATGGCTTGGAATTGTTGATGTTTGGTTTTAAAACTAATTGCTTTGAGATGTTTCAATTGGAGATATTGATTTCTTAGTTGATGTGCTTTAGGTTTCAAGTTACAAAAAGAGATTCGTCAAGCTAAATTAATTTGCTAAGGACGCAAGGTAAGTCTCTGTGACTTGTTTGGCTGTCTAGGCCTACACCGTATGAATTGAGTCGAATGAGGATATTTGAGATGTATTTGGGTAGATTAGAACGGGTAGCTAGTTTACATTCGGTTAGGTTATTAATTGTAGTGTTCATTGATTGTTAATGCTTTATTTTTCATTGTATCGTTATCGTTATTGCATCGAGCATGTTCATGCATTGTTTTCTAAGCAAGCATGCAAAATGAATTTCAAAGTGTTTTACATAGAAAAAGGGTAAACAAAGTACGTAATTGAACAACAGAGATAATCACGCCGGGTGCGGTGGTTCAGGCATGGCTGTCGAAGGAAGCATGCTTTCCCCCCGTGTTAGATCCGAGGGGCTATCCAATCGCGGGATGTGCCGCTCCTATCTAACGAGAGTGAAGCCCCGGGTGACACATAGACACAGAAACAAAGAAATAAAGAAATGAAAAGAATGCAGAGTTTCAAAAGAACATAGCATAGCATAGCATACATTTGCATTCACTTAGATTTACTGAGCCTCTAGCTCACGTGTTTAATTCTATGGTGTAGATGACTTTGAGACAGGTGAGGAAGACGTTCCTCCGCCTGATGTATGAGCACGTTGAGGAAAGATGGCCCGTGGGAGTGCGCTGGCAGTCGGAGCGTGATTTTGACCCGTGGGGACTTAGGTAATGTTTTGGGAATTTGATAGATAAAAAGGAATTGTATAGTTGATATTTAAGATGTCTGGATTTGGATAGGTAGGTTGTGGTGTTTTTCTTTTGGGAAATTGAAAGTGTTTTATGATGTTTTGGTATTTTTCGAATAGGAGGAACGTTAAACTTTTAAACGGAACCACACGGTTTGTTTTTAAGAAAATCTGTTATATTTTAAATGTGTTTTAAGTCGGTTTTTGGACGATTGGTATAGTGGGGATTGTATACGGGGAGTAGAGTGATTGTATCGTTGTGAAAAGTGTTAAAAGAAGTGATGAATGTATGAGGTAGAAAAGGGAATTGTGAGGTGTGTTTTTTTTTAGTGTAGTATGTGTATGCAGGAAATCACGATCGATCGTGATTTGACCACGATCGATCGTGATCTGCAGAAAAGGGGAAAAAGGCCTATCACAATCGATCGTGATTCGACCACGATCAATCGTAATCTGAGAAAATTTCTTGCTGAAATTCCAGAGGCAGCCCGATCGATCGGGCACACCACCACGATCGATCGGGATCAGTTTAGCGTGACCACGATCGATCGTGATATGACCATGATCGATCGTGATTGCAGGAAAAATGTTTAAATTTCCTTTTTATTTTTAGCTGACCACGATCGATCGTGATTGCAGAAAAATGTTAAAACTTAATTTTTATAAATTGTTTTGTTAAGTTCCTATTAATGATTTTAAATGGTTTTCAATTCTCTGAACGATCTTAACGATTTAAATTTCCGCTTAAACGATACATTGATAAAAAAAAATAAAAAAATAAAAAATATATATACTGGAAAATAAGGGTACGGTTTTAGGGACGTTACAGTTATGGTATCAAAGCCCCCGGGTTTTAAAAACGGTTCTGTAGACTGCACGACTACTCAGCCACTACGCGGACATCCTTCATCAACTGTAAGTACGTTTAATTGTTTTATTTAAATTCGATTTCTTAGGATTATTGTTTTAACTTTTATAGGAGTTATAGGAAATGGTTCGAGGTAGAGATGAACGAGACGACACCATAGATCTATTGAGGGTTGTCATTGCCCAACAAACTCAACAACTAGACCGACAAGCACAACATATAAACAGGCTATCTCACCAACTTGAAACATTGATAAACCGAGAGGGCCCTAGAACACAAGTGGTGATTGCTCCTAGTAACCACAGTATGGATAGGTTCCTCGCGGGGTTTCGACCACACCCAGTAGAGGGAGAGCAACAAAGAGGTGCTAAGAGAGCGTATGAGGGAAGAAACGACCAGAGCAAAAGAAGACAGGCACAAGGAACTTCTCGGAAACCTCGGTGCCATATATGCCAGAGGGAGCACTACGGTTATTGTAGATTGGGCACAGATAAGTGCTTTCGATGTGGTGTGATTGGCCACTATGTCAAGAATTGCCCGAAGTCGGGCAGAGACCAATCGGGTAGAGACCAGAAAAATGCTACATCAAATATGCTTGCCCTGACTAGAGAAAAGGAAACTGCCCAACCTTCAGCCATTTCAGGTAGAGTTTTGTCTTACAGTTAATTAGGTTAAAACATTAGAGTGGAGATGTAGAATAAGAATTTGATTGTAACAATTGCACGATAGACTAAAATAGGAGTTGGGTAAGAAGGGTTCCTAGGTGTGCTTCGACGAAAAGACTGTAGGTTGAATACAAGACGACATAGACCTTATGGAAAGAGAGTTATGCGGTAATAGGAGTAGTCCGACTTAACCATAAGAGGTTGTACACTTAGAGTTTAGTTACTGCTAGAGGGATATTTGCATACCCTAGATCCATGAGAAGGTGAATGTATCTAGACTAAAACCCCATCAAAGAACTCAACTTAGCTTTATTGTTGAGAAGATAAGGGAGTGGCTATTATAGCTGTAGTTTTGGAGGACGTAGTAAACCAATACAAGTCATGGACGTAAGATCTGAGTATTGTGTAGGAATGTTCATATTGACAAATAGAAGCGAAGAAAGTAAGTGATCTAATTGAAGTTGGGACCTTAATGAATCTTAAGGCAATAAAGAGTCAAGGTTATACAAAGGGTAAGATTTTAGAATTTGAGGGAATGTGAATTTATGATGTAAACTTATCTACAACAAGTTTGCTAACAAGAAAATCGTTGGATAAAACGTTGCAAGAGAATAGAGTAGAATATTTAGAACCCTGACTATGAGAAACGAAAGAGGGTAAACCATTTAGTAACTTCGAAGGGATCCTAGTGAGGTATTAGGAATAAGTACAGGGGGTCGTTGGATTAAACGAAGGGTTAAGATTGGAAGTCTAGTATAGTGTTTTAAAGTCGGGTGATTGTGAAATTCGCGACTTATCGAATAATAAGAACGGGGAATTACTCAGGAGCTATGTAAGTACCCTTAGAATCGAGCCTAAGTTGGAAGAGTCTCAAAGGTTCGACTTACATTTGACAAGTTAATGCCAATGAATACATAAATGAGTTAAGGTTAGAATTAATAATTGAAGCGAACCAATGGCAAAACCTAAAGACTTGACAGTACATAGAGTCAATGAAGACTTAAGTTGGACAAATGAGTGCAATATAGGTAATATGAGAATTTCAGTTAAGAACCTAACATGGAAGCTCGTAGAGGTAACTTAGAAGGGAATGCGATGTTTATAGGATTTTATTCATAAAGGAATGAGGATTTTAAGAGAATAGCGACGTTAGCACCAATTGGACTTGTTGAAACCTTGAGGTATTCTGATGATTTAGGTTGCAAGGTATAGCAATGGGAACTTGGTTGAGAAGCCTACACTGAAATAGTCGCCAATAATTGACGAGTTGTTCAAGAAAACATGTGACAAAAGAGTACTAGAGATAAAATAGTTTATAAGGGTTTATTACTAGAGAAAATTTAGAAATTTGAATTCGCATGCGTTCCGACTACTAATAGATCCGATGAATTTAAGCAGAAGTCTGGGTTATAGCCCCGGAGTTGGTAGAAATCTTTAGACGATGTTGATCTAGCTGATGTTAGGAAGTTTAAGTATAGCTATGATTTAAGAAAATAGCTAAGGAAAATCGTTAATTTAAGGCCTTGTGGTAAGTTTCGACCGAGGAAACCTAAAAATAGGACCAAATTAAATGAGTTAGAAGGTTTAACCTATGAGTGATAGAGTGAAGATCAATGCAAGCGTAAATTATTTAGGTGCATGGATATGCAATGTGGTTATTCGAGTTGGAGACTTAAGGATCTGATAGCACGCGATGCATAATTTGAGGCGTTGTTAGCCAAATCAAAAATAGCGAATGCGGTTATGGGCTAATGATGCATCATCGAGTTCAGGAGCTTTAGTTCAGAACTGTAGCACCTGGTTTCAATATAAATCAAAATAAGTTATCAAACGGTGGTATATAATTTATGGTTAAAATTGAGTGGAATGTTGATTTGGTTATTAAATGACTAGGCAGGGGCAAGATGGTAATTGCAAATTTATATTGTGGATAACGTATTTAAAGAAAGGTTTAGTGAGGTTTAGCCGCCACTGTTTTATTACTCTTACCTCTCAGCTCTGCAGACTACCTCTAGACGATTTCCCCTCCGTTTTCCCCAACCAAGGTGAGTTTTGATTAAATTACTTGCTGTTCTAGTACTTAGGTAGCTGAAGGATTGCAATGTATGTGTTTTCGAAAGGCTGCGAGTGAGAGATTTGGGTTTGGGGTTTAGTGATGTATCAGGAATGTTTAATCAGAAGAGCCCAAATCGGCTCCCTTAGACTTCAGGGTAGTTAGATAACGTCTAGTGGGGATCTAATCTATAATCTGTCGATGGTTTTAGGTGAGCAGATTTCTGGAGTAGCATATAGCCGAGCGATTTCCAGGAGACCAGGTAAGTGAAGTATTGTATGTGCCTTCGGGCCTACATCACAAAACAATAGGTGTATGCATGTTTGAGTATTTTCTTGTGTGTTATGCATCATGTTTTGAAAGAATACGAAAATGAACTTTCATGTAATATTATGGGAAAGCGAGTACAGATTGAACTGCATTGGCGGTTAAGGGAACTAATCCACCCCTTAACTGATTATGAGGATTTATAACATTGGGAGAACTGATCCCACTCCCAAGGGAATTGAGAGATCAGAATAGCTATTAAGGGACCTCATCCACCCCTTAACTAATGAAGATGATGTAGACATTGGGAGAGTTGATCCCACTCCCAAGGGAATCACGGGATCTGATCAGTAGACAAACGATGTGCAACTGAGATGAGAAAGTAGAAACTGCATATTTAGGTTACATGTTTTCAGCTTGTCATTTCATTATTGCTTTACTTACTTAGCATTAGGCTAATAGATGAGTTTTGTGATGTAGGTGTTGAGGATACTGCAGGTAAATTTCCTGAGTGCACAGATGATTAGACGTGGTTGGAGGAGTACATTCATGTCTCGGCTTGGTAGACTGATGAGGCGGGTTAACTGGTGTCAACGGTTGTTGAGGTTTAGTTGATAACGATTTAGTCTGTGAATGTTGAGTTTTCATGACAGTAGAAATTTTTAGCATTTCGAATACGTTTTGAGATTTACTGTTACTAGTAATCTATTGAGTTTTAGATGTTGATTTTCACTGGATTTGGTTAGTGTTATGGTTTGAATTGTTTCTGAATGGTCTTGAAGAAGTAAGAAAAATTCCTTTCTGAAGATGGTGTTGTGTTTCTTTTCTATCGGGTTATGTCGAGTGTTTTAGTCATCTGGTGATGTCTAGTGTTTCGCTCATCGGATGATATAAGTATTTTGTTTGTCGTCTAGTAACCGGGCGATAAGCGTATTGCTTTGTCGTTTTGTGACCGGATGATATAGCTAAAACTTTGTCGTTTTTTGACCGGATGATGTAGCTAAAACTTTGTCGTTTTGTGATCGGATGATATAGCTAAAACTTTGTCGTTTTGTGACCGGATGATGTAGCTAAAACTTTGTCGTTTTGTGACTAGATGTTGTAGCCAAAACTTTGTCGTTTAGTGACCGGATGACAAAACTTATGTTTTGTCGTTTAGTGACCGGTGGATGTCTTCAAATAGCCTTCCCCTTTTCGTTGACCTTGTTCAGCGGTCGATGAAATTGACTTTTGAAATCTTTAAACTATTTTCACGAGTTAAACCTTTGCTTCTTACCCGATTGTTCCTTAACATTCCCAACGATTGATTTAGCATGGTTTGTTAAATTTTATTTTTGTTTAAACGATTTCCGCTGCAAGATCTCATGTTTTATCAAATGTCCAAATTTTGAATTTTGAACGAAGTTTTAAATTTGGTCCAAGTTTTCTTAGTAAGATTCGAGTTTATGAGTGACAAACCGGGTTCAGAGAACTCGGGGCGTTACAGTATGGTATCAGAGACATTCAGTTAAACCGTTCAAAAGATTACTCATCAGTGCCAATCGTTGCATGGAAGTACTTCAACAACTGTAAGTGTTTATGTTACCCTTAGTTCATAGATGTTTAAGAATGTATATAACCCTGTGCAGGAATTTAGTGCAATGGCCAGACGCCCAGGGAGACCTAGAGTGCCTAGAGAAATGCCAAATGTTAGAGGTGAAGAGGAGCCTAGTGTGATTAGGCAGCTGACAGATTTGGTGCGTCAGCAGACTGACATAGTGCGACAACAGTCCGACCAACTAGGAGTGTTATTGAACCGGGAAGCACAAGGAAGTGCCAACTCGGGCCATGGCAATGAGCATTCAGGGGACCGATTTCGCAGGCTTCAACCGCCCACATTTGATGGAAGATCACCTAACCCGATTGTTGCTGAAGAATGGTTGAGGAAGATTGAGAGCATGCTCCGATGTGCCAACATCGAAGAAGGAGATAAGGTCACCCTGACAACGTTTCATTTTGCTGGAGACGCTCAGTTTTGGTGGGAGACAATTGAGACCACCACTGATGTTTTGGCTATGACGTGGTCTCAGTTTAAGGACACCTTCTTTGAGAAATATTTTAACAGCACGGTCCAGGCTGCGAAGAAGGTGGAGTTCATGAACTTGAAGCAGACAGGGTCTGTGGCAAAGTATGTTAGACAATTTGAATCTCTTTCTAGATTCGCTGGACACTTTATTCACAGAAACGAAGATAAGGTGTTTCAATTTATGAATGGACTGAAGCCAAAGGTGTACAGAGGGGTCAAGTATTCAGGTTTTAAAGGTTTGCCTTTCAGTGAAGTTGTGTCCACAGCCTTGGAGGTGGAGGAAGCCGAACTGAAATTGTAACACCCGAATTTTCGGGTTTCCGCTCCAAGGCTATTTTCGTAAATAAGTAAATTAGGTCCGTTTTGCGGGCGGATAGTTTTATTGGGACCCTAGAAATTTATGGGGAATTGTAGAAGAATAAGCGAAATTTTAGAAACCCAAATCGAGAAGAGTAATGCTAGAGTTCTCGTTTTAGCCTTTTAAGTATATTAATTTGTAAAAATAGTAAATCAAGTCCGTTTTACGAAAATGAAGTGTTATTAGAGTCCTAACGATTAATGTGAATTTGTGGAGATATACGGGATTTAACGGGATTTACGGAAGGCAAAACGATAAATGAAGATTAATTAATGATTAGTTTTATTATTGTTTTATTATTATTATTATTATTATTATTATTATTAATAACAAAACAAACAACAACAGAAACGATTCTGTTGTTGTTCGAGCTCCAGCCCGACGCCGAGAGAGACGAGGGAGACGGCGACTCTCCTCCTACGAAGCGCCGGCGATTCCTCGCCGTTTTCAGGCCAGACGACGGCGCCGCGTGATCTCCGGCCATCTCCGCGCGAAACCCGACCGGTATGCTCGTTTTTCTCCTCTGTTTTGGTTCGGTTGGAGGCCGTGCGTGATGAGCTCGATTGAGCTCCAATCGCCGGCCGTTTTTGGTTGCTTTCAGCGTCAAATGGTCGAGCTTAACGCCGGCTTTGGTTGATTGGCCGTGTTGAGCTCAATGTGAGTGAAATTCAGTGAGGCCGATTTAGGGCACTCGGGTTTTGCTTAATGTAGCTTCGATTTTAGGTTAGTTTATGTTAATTCGATGTTAGTAGGATAGATTGGTGAAGAAATTGATGGAATTTGATGAAAAATCAAAAAGGGGGATTTTCCGGGTAAAGGGCAGATTCGGGTTTTGCATAAATTGACCTAGCTCCGGTCATTTGTTTTAAAATTCCTTTTGGCAGATTAAAATAGGTTATTAGAGGAGTACGTGGCCGCTGGAATCGTTCGATTCCGATAACCGACGCAAAAGTTACGCGCGTTTGAAGTTTCGGGTCGGTTTTACCAAACTCGAATTAGTGGCCCGTTTAATTAGGTTTTAATTGGATTGGGCTAGAAATAGTAATTTGAGAGTAATTGGTAAATGTAGGCTTGATTTTGATGAAGCTTGAATGTTTGACATAGGTCGAGCCATCTGTGACGTAATGCGGCAAAACCAACAAGCTACGGACGACAGGTAAGTTCTCGTGATCTTCTCTGGCTGATTGGCCTACACCGTACGTCGATGTCGTCTCGAGGAACCTTGAGGATTTGTTTGTTTAAATTGTTTTGGTTTGGGTAGTTAGGATTAGTTGTTTTATATGTTGTTTGTTTATCGTCTTGATGGTACATATGTGTTTGTTTATCGTCTTGATGGTACACATGTGATTGTTTACTTTATTGTTTATATTGAACTGTTCATGCATCATGGTTTTAAAACGACATGAAAATGATTTTACGCACGGATTTCATGAAAAGAACATGCATTGTAAAGGCAAGTAAAGTATCACAGTAAACAACCATGACATGGGGTTATCGGGGATGAGGTTCAGACCTGGCGTTCCGTGGTGAGCGGGTTTCCCTCCCTTCAGATGGTGTGGGCTGTCTAATCGCTTGACGTGCCCTATCCATCTGTCGAGCGTTTCCGATAACCATAGACTGACACGTACGGATATATGCATTGACATGGACGGTTTTCATAGTACAGAGCATACATGATCATGCATTAGCATTTACGTAGGGCTTACTGAGATTTTTATCTCATAGATTGTCTGTATGGTGTAGGTGATCCTGATATAGGTGAGGACGAGATCCTTCCACCTGAGGAGTGATGCAGTTGACGGAGGATGGCTCGCGGGGTGTGTTGGCGCAGTCGATGCTTGACCGACCCATGGGGAAGTATGTATAGGTTTTGAGGGTTTCTTTTTGGAGTGTTTTGGGCTGATGGTGAACAGTATAGAACATTTTAGGATGCTTGGTTCTGGTTAGGTGTTAGATTTTTATGTTGATGTTTCAAATGTTTTGTTTTAAACCATTAATTTAACGTTATGGAAATGTTTTTAGTTTAATTGGTAGTTGGTACGTTTTAGGGTGTTTGATTCTGTTTAGTTGATAGATTTGTTTTATAAAATGTTTGTTAAGGTTTTTATTTGGATTTTATGAACTGCTTGTTGATTTTGTAAACAGGAGGATATGTCACACTTTTAAACGGAACCATGCAGTTCGTTTTCATGAAAATGTACTTCATTTTAATCGTGTTTAGAGTCGATTTTGGGCAGAGTTACGAGAACGTATGAATGTTTGGAAAGTTTATGTAAAATGTATAATTGAAATGGAGATAGAAATGATATTGTGAAGAAGTGATAAGTTGATAAATTGAGGAATGATAGAAGGTTGAGTGGTTTTATGTAAACTGTTTTTGTATGATAAATGAATTTTCTTTAAAGGTTTTCGAGGATGTTTTTAATTGATTTAGAGGCTTAAAAAGAAAAATTTTATACGAGAAATTAGGAATAGTTTGAGGGTCGTTACAATTATGGTATCAAAGCCCCCGGGTTTTAAAATCGGTTCTGTAGACTGCTCGACTGCACAGCCACTACGCGGACATCCTTCATCAACTGTAAATATGTTTATAGTTTTATTTGATTTCAGTTTCTTAGAGATGTTTGCATTTAACTTTTGTAGGAGCTATTTATAGATATGGTGTATCGAGGAAGTGATCGAGACAACCAAGACGCTACGATAGATCACCATAAGGATTTGACCGTAAGAATGTTGCGATAGATCGGAGTAGATTGAGAAATAAAGGAAAAAGGGAATAGTAGGAGTTGAGTGAGAAAGACTCTTAGGAGAATTACGATGAGGATACGGTAGGTTAAATACAGGATGACTCGTACGTCATAGAAAGGGAGTTATGTACTAATAGAATTAGGCTTACATAACCATAAGAAGTTGTGCACTTGGAATTTAGTTACCATTAGGGGGGTACAATGTATATGATATAAGGTTCAAATAGATAGAAATTTGGACCCCGATTGATAGACCCTCGGAGTTTTAAAATATGACACTCTAGAGAGAAATTTGAAGCCTAGGTATAAAAACTTATTAAGGAATATCCTAGGTTGTCGAAGTACAATAGTACGTCTAAGTGGATAGAGGACCTAGTAAGAACTTGTATAATTTAGATCCATATGAAGAAGAAAGTAAGTGATCTAATCGAAGTTGAGAGGTTAACGAATCTTAAGGCAATAAAGAGTCGAGGTTATACGAAGGGTAAAAACTCGGATTACAAATTTGGCCGATCCTCAAGAGATAAGTATCGCCTAAGAAGACTATTCAGCAAAGGACGATTACTAATTCACAAAAAGATTTTGATCGACATATTATAAGGGGATGGAGACTTAGAGAAATTAAGAAGGATTGACGAGTAATAAACACGTCAGACATTCGGCGTTGCTTGATTAGAAGTTAGGAAGCGAAACAAAGGAGTTAGAAAGGACTTAACCAATGAGGGGAAAAGTCTAGCACTTTAAGTTAAAAGTCATGCTGGTGATTCAACTAGAGCGAGTCTATAGTTGGTGCGGTTTAAGTTAAGAACCACAAACATGAAACTTACTCTAGGGCAGAAATAGAAACGTCAGTGTTGGAGGAACTAGGAAAGTTAGCATTAACAAAGAGGTGTTTCAAATTATTGGAGAATAAAAATGGTAGGATTTGAGGACTTAAGGAGAATTGGAATAAAGGCGTAAACTTATCAGCAACAAGTTTGCAAACAAAAAGACTGGTAGATGAGGTATTGTACAGAAGCCAAGTGGAATAAGTAGAACCTGACTAAGGGGAACAAAAGGATGTAGACCATCGGGTGACTTGAGAGAAGTCCATATGCGACATTTGAGTTAAGTGCGGGGGGGATTGTCAGATTCAACGAAGAATTAAGATTAGAAGTTTAACTCAGTGGTTCGTGTCGCACAAATTGTGAAGTTCGCAATTTCGGAGGTTTGACTCGTATTTGACAAGTTGAGACCAATGGATACATAAATGACTTACGGTTAGAAGGAGTAGTATAGAGCAGACCCATGGCAAGACTTAGGGATTTGACTGTGCTCGAAGTTAATGAAAATTTAAGTTAAACGAATGAACATATTGTAGATAGTATAAGCATTTCAGTTAGGACATGACGAGGGAACTCACTAATGTGGTTTAGAATGGAATGTGATGATTATAGGATCTAATTTACAAGTGAGCATTGGTCTTAAAATAGTAGCAATAGAGGGAATATAAAGAATGAGATCAAATTAGGTGAGTTAGAAAGCTTAGCCAATAAGAAATTAAGTCAAGGCCGATTCATGTGAGAATTTAAGGGAGTGAACTCGACCACTTTGGTGTTTGCCTAGAGACTTGAGAATAAATAGAGCTTGTAGTATGAGTCATGGCATGCTTAGCTCCATTAAAAGTTATGGATACTTCTAAGTTTTGAGAAAAATAGAAGGATAAGATTTAAGAACTTTAGAAGATTTAGATTAAGGTTGTAGGTTTACCTACAACAAGTTTGCTAACAAGAAAGTTGTTAGACAAATTATTATGAAGAAAGACAAATAGAATATTTAGAACCTGACTAGAAGGAATGAAGGATAGTAGGCTAGTTCGTAACTTTCGAGGAAGTCTTAGTGTGATATTAAGAATAAGTCTAGGACATTATCTAAATTAAATAAAGGGTTTAGATTTGAAATTTTAATCGAATGTTAGTGTTGTGCGGATTGATAGATTAATGGGTCACCGGACGAGGAGGACGAGAAATTGCACAAATAATGTTCAAGTGCATCGAGATAAGATTAAATTAGGAAATCTCAAAGGCTCGACCCTTATGTACCGAAGTCGGAGCCAATGTTTTTGTAAATGGCTAAGGTTAAGAATGATAAGCTTAAGTGTGTGAAGAAGATCGCGACTCGAGGAAATAGAGAAATTTGGAGCATGTTGGATGAAATGAAGGGAAAATTGCATGAAGGCTATGCAAGTGAACTTAGAAGTGAGAGTAGATTTTGAGGTTTAGTAAAGTTGACTTGTAAGTTACGTTGAAGTGCTTATGCACATTTTCTTTTAGGTGTTGGGTGGATAGTTTAACGAATTGGTTTAGACTTAATAATTTTTTGTAATTGATGATGTTAGTGATTAATGACGACCAAGATAAAAGTTGGACAAAACGAGCGTAGTGGAAATAATTATAGAGACCTAGTGGATACTGTAAAAGCATAAAGAAATAGATTTAGTAATTACCGCCCTGTATACGGGAATGGCATTAGAGTAGCTAAGGAAATGTTATGATTGCCCAAGGTAAGTAGGTTTAAAAAGTGAAAGTGATGATTTGGGAAAGAGATAATAGTGTGGAGAAGAGTTTGAAATGGAGAATTAGGATGAGAAATTTAATTATCAAGTCCTTAATGTCATATAATTGAAGAAGCTTTGAGGAGTTAGAAGCCGAATGAACTTAGCTCGAGGTTAAGTTAGAGGAAATTCGAGGTTCTAAGTGACAAAGGATTAAGTCAAAGTCGATGAGTGAATGAGCGATTGAATTACGAAGTGCGAAGTTAGATGGATTGAAAGCTTCGGAGATATAGAAAACTATGAAGACCCGAAGGGTGGGTAAGACCATAAGGGTGTCGAGGATAGTATTTCGAGCATTGTACTTAGATAATGTGAGGGTGAGTAATTAGAAGGTTAACCAAGCAATAATTTTGGGGACAAAATTCCAATTAAGGAGGGAAAGATGTAACACCCGAATTTTCGGGTTTCCGCTCCAAGGCTATTTTCGTAAATAAGTAAATTAGGTCTGTTTTGCGGGCGGATAGTTTTATTGGGACCCTAGAAATTTATGGGGAATTGTAGAAGAATAAGCGAAATTTTAGAAACCCAAATCGAGAAGAGTAATGCTAGAGTTCCCGTTTTAGCCTTTTAAGTATATTAATTTGTAAAAATAGTAAATCAAGTCCGTTTTACGAAAAGAAAGTGTTATTAGAGTCCTAACGATTAATGTGAATTTGTGGAGATATACGGGATTTAACGGGATTTACGGAAGGCAAAACGATAAATGAGGATTAATTAATGATTAGTTTTATTATTATTATTATTATTATTATTATTATTATTATTATTATTATTATTATTATTATTATTATTATTATTATTATTATTATTATTATTATTATTATTATTAATAACAAAACAAACAACAACAGAAACGATTCTGTTGTTGTTCGAGCTCCAGCCCGACGCCGAGAGAGACGAGGGAGACGGCGACTCTCCTCCGACGAAGCGCCGGCGATTCCTCGCCGTTTTCAGACCAGACGACGGCGCCGCGTGATCTCCGGCCATCTCCGCGCGAAACCCGACCGGTATGCTCGTTTTTCTCCTCTGTTTTGGTTCGGTTGGAGGCCGTGCGTGATGAGCTCGATTGAGCTCCGATCGCCGGCCGTTTTTGGTTGCTTTCAGCGTCAAATGGCCGAGCTTAACGCCGGCTTTGGTTGATTGGCCGTGTTGAGCTCAATGTGAGCGAAATTCAGTGAGGCCGATTTAGGGAACTCGGGTTTTGCTTAATGTAACTTCGATTTTAGGTTAGTTTATGTTAATTCGATGTTAGTAGGATAGATTGGTGAAGAAATTGATGGAATTTGATGAAAAATCAAAAAGGGGGATTTTTCGGGTAAAGGGCAGATTCGGGTTTTGCCTAAATTGACCTAGCTCCGGTCATTTGTTTTAAAATTCCTTTTGGCAGATTAAAATAGGTTATTAGAGGAGTACGTGGCCACTGAAATCGTTCGATTCCGATAACCGACGCAAAAGTTACGCGCGTTTGAAGTTTTGGGTCGGTTTTACCAAACTCGAATTAGTGGCCCGTTTAATTAGGTTTTAATTGGATTAGGCTAGAAATAGTAATTTGAGAGTAATTGGTAAATGTAGGCTTGATTTTGATGAAGCTTGAATGTTTGACATAGGTCGAGCCATATGTGACGTAATGCGGCAAAACCAACAAGCTACGTACGACAGGTAAGTTCTCGTGATCTTCTCTGGCTGATTGGCATACACCGTACGTCGATGTCGTCTCGAGGAACCTTGAGGATTTGTTTGTTTAAATTGTTTTGGTTTGGGTAGTTAGGATTAGTTGTTTTATATGTTGTTTGTTTATCGTCTTGATGGTACATATGTGTTTGTTTATCGTCTTGATGGTACACATGTGATTGTTTACTTTATTGTTTATATTGAACTGTTCATGCATCATGGTTTTAAAACGACATGAAAATGAATTTACGCACGGATTTCATGAAAAGAACATGCATTGTAAAGGCAAGTAAAGTATCACAGTAAACAACCATGACATGGGGTTACCGGGGATGAGGTTCAGACCTGGCGTTCCGTGGTGAGCGGGTTTCCCTCCCTTCAGATGGTGTGGGCTGTCTAATCGCTTGACGTGCCCTATCCATCTGTCGAGCGTTCCCGATAACCATAGACTGACACGTACGGATATATGCATTGACATGGACGGTTTTCATAGTACAGAGCATACATGATCATGCATTAGCATTTACGTAGGGCTTACTGAGATTTTTATCTCATAGATTGTCTGTATGGTGTAGGTGATCCTGATATAGGTGAGGACGAGATCCTTCCACCTGAGGAGTGATGCAGTTGACGGAGGATGGCTCGCGGGGTGTGTTGGCGCAGTCGATGCTTGATCGACCCATGGGGAAGTATGTATAGGTTTTGAGGGTTTCTTTTTGGAGTGTTTTGGGCTGATGGTGAACAGTATAGAACATTTTAGGATGCTTGGTTCTGGTTAGGTGTTAGATTTTTATGTTGATGTTTCAAATGTTTTGTTTTAAACCATTAATTTAACGTTATGGGAATGTTTTTAGTTTAACTGGTAGTTGGTATGTTTTAGGGTGTTTGATTCTGTTTAGTTGATAGATTTGTTTTATAAAATGTTTGTTAAGGTTTTTATTTGGATTTTATGAACTGCTTGGTGATTTTGTAAACAGGAGGATATGTCACACTTTTAAATGGAACCTTGCAGTTCGTTTTCATGAAAATGTACTTCATTTTAATCGTGTTTAGAGTCGATTTTGGGCAGAGTTACGAGAACGTATGAATGTTTGGAAAGTTTATATAAAATGTATAATTGAAATGGAGATAGAAATGATATTGTGAAGAAGTGATAAGTTGATAAATTGAGGAATGATAGAAGGTTGAGTGGTTTTATGTAAACTGTTTTTGTATGATAAATGAATTTTCTTTAAAGGTTTTCGAGGATGTTTTTAATTGATTTAGAGGCTTAAAAAGAAAAATTTTATACGGGAAATTAGGAATAGTTTGAGGGTCGTTACAGAAATGTTCTTGGCCGAAGGAAGCCCCACGAAAGTTTGTCCAACCCCAACAACAGAGAGGAGTGAAGAGGCCAAGTGAGGGCCAGTATGGTCAAGGAATGGGAAAGAAAGTACCAGATACCAAGATATTTCCTCAGTGCCCAAAGTGTTCGAAAAACCACCTGGGCGAGTGCAAATTTGGAACAAATAAGTGTTTTAACTGTGAAGAGGTTGGACACTCGTTCAGGGATTGCCCAAAGCCTAGAATCACCCGTTGCTTCAACTGCAATAAAGTCGGCCATATCAACAGAGACTGCCCAGCCTTGAAGGGCGAACCTGCCAAGATTAAGCCAAGAATATTCTCCATGATGGAGTCAGGTGACGAGGACCAGCCTGCTGTAGTATCAGGTACTATATTGGTTAACTCTATACCTACTTTTACTTTGATAGATTCGGGTGCAACACATTCTTTTGTAGCCTCTACTTTTGCTGATAAGTTAGATGTACGGTTTACTTCCTCTGAGCATGTGTTTAACGTAGCATTACCCTCCGGTGAACGCATGCACTCTAACCAAGTGATGCCTGATAGCATTTTATTATTAGGAAACATGAATTTGCCTGCCGATCTCATTATTATGGACATAATTGGATTTGACGTGATCTTAGGAATGGATTGGTTGTTTAAGCATTATGCTACAATAGACTGTAGGACTGGAATTGTTAGTTTTCAACCCCCTGGAGGTTTAAACCATACTTTCCAAGCTCTGATGAAGAGTAAGGAAATGACTGTAATGACTTCTGTCA
This sequence comes from Begonia masoniana, assembly GCA_022432975.1. Classification (NCBI taxonomy): domain Eukaryota; kingdom Viridiplantae; phylum Streptophyta; class Magnoliopsida; order Cucurbitales; family Begoniaceae; genus Begonia; species Begonia masoniana. Next base: position 27,143,752 of record CM039506.1, on the reverse strand, counting down.
ATTGTAGACCCTCCCCATGCAATGAGTATTTGTGCTTTTTGGCCAGTGCCTTAGACACACAATTAGTAGAAAAATCAAGCCCCAAAAATGTCTTAGTTGTCCAAGACTTCCCTGAAGTATTCCTAGATGACCTCCCTGGCTTGCCACCGGATAGGGAAATTGAATTTGTGGTAGATGTTTACCCCGGCGCCGAGCCTGTGTCCAAAAACCCATATAGACTAGCACCAACAGAACTTAAAGAATTGAAGAAACAATTAGAGGATTTGTTGGAGAAGGGGTTCATACGCCCTAGCTTTTCACCCTGGGGTGCACCTGTCCTTTTTGTCAAAAAGAAAGATGGATCAATGCGTATGTGCATAGACTATAGAGAATTGAATAAGCTAACTGTCAAGAACAAGTATCCACTACCGAGGATTGATGATTTATTTGATCAGCTTAGGGGTGCAAGAGTCTTCTCTAAGATTGACCTTAGGTCCGGTTATTATCAGTTGAAGGTCAAATCTGAAGATATCCCAAAGACTACCTTTCGCACAAGGTATGGACATTACGAGTTTTTGGTTATGTCTTTTGGTTTGACAAATGCACCAGCAGCCTTCATGGATCTCATGAATAGGGTGTTTCACGAGTATTTGGACAAGTTTGTCATTGTATTCATTGATGACATTCTAATCTATTCTAGAACTAAGGATGAGCATGCAAGGCATTTGAGTTTGGTGTTGGAAGTACTTAAGCAGCACCAACTTTATGCTAAGTTTTCCAAGTGTGAGTTTTGGTTGGACAGAGTTCACTTTCTTGGTCATGTGATCTCTGGAGATGGGATATCTGTGGATCCAGCCAAGGTTCAAGCAGTTAAGGAATGGCCCCAACCGAGGAATGCTACGGATATTAGGAGTTTTCTTGGACTGGCGGGATATTATAGAAAGTTCATAGAAGGATTTTCGAAGATTACTACACCCCTTACTAAGTTAACCAGGAAAAATGTGAAGTATATATGGACTGATGAATGTAAACATAGTTTCATTACCTTGAAACAAAAACTAACCAATGCTCCAATTCTGACCCTTCCTGTCGATAATGGTAAGTTCAGTATATATTGTGATGCATCCAAAGTTGGACTTGGTTGTGTTTTGATGCAAGATGGAAAGGTTATAGCTTATGCTTCTAGACAGTTAAAAGTGCATGAAAAGAATTACCCTACACATGACTTAGAATTAGCGGCTGTAGTCTTTGCGTTGAAAATTTGGAGGCACTACCTGTATGGACAAACTTGTGAAATATTCTCGGATCATAAAAGTCTGAAATACATTTTCACACAGAAGGAACTGAATATGAGGCAACGTAGGTGGTTAGAGTTTGTCAAAGATTATGACTTCGAGATTAAGTACCACCCTGGCAAGGCGAATGTAGTGGCGGATGCTTTGAGTAGAGTGACTCCTTCAGTCTCTGCATTGATTTTAGACATACCAATAGCTTTAGAGACAAAATTCCAAAGATTTAACATGGAAGCCGTGTCAAGTGTGTCAGCCATGCTTTCGGCCATATCTTTGAGGCCTACCATTTTGGAGAGAATAAAGGAAGTACAAATGAACGACACTGAATGCAATAAGTATAAGATGAGCATGGATTCTACTGACAAGTTGGGTTTCAACTGCTCAGTTGATGGAATTCTCAAGTTTCGAAATAGATGGTTTGTTCCGGCTAATACTGAACTTAGGAAGGAAATCCTATCTGAGGCACACTCTTCTGGACTCTCTGTTCATCCCGGAAGTACGAAGATGTACAGAGATCTCAAGCAGCATTATTGGTGGCCAGGTATGAAAAGAAGTGTGGCGGAGTATGTGGAATCATGTCTGGTCTGCCAACAAGTCAAAGCTGAACATCAAAGGCCTGCTGGAACATTGCAACCCTTACTAGTTCCCGAATGGAAATGGGAACAAATAACTATGGATTTTGTTATAGGATTACCTAGGACAGTAAAAGGTCATGATGCAATTTGGGTTATAGTTGACCGTCTGACCAAATCAGCTCACTTTCTGCCAATAAAGATAACATACTCGATGGATCAATTGGCTGAGTTGTATGTGCACAAAGTAGTTAGACTGCATGGAGTTCCAAGCACCATAGTTTCAGACCGAGACTCCAGATTTACATCTAAGTTTTGGAAAAGTTTGCACAAGACTATGGGAACACAGCTCAGTTTTAGCACAGCTTTCCACCCTCAAACTGATGGACAATCGGAAAGGACTATTCAAACATTGGAGGATATGCTCCGTGCATGTGTGTTGGAATTTCAAGGTTCTTGGAGTAAATATATACCATTGATTGAATTCTCTTATAATAACAGTTTTCAAGCAACAATAGGCATGGCACCATACGAGGCATTATATGGACGAAAGTGCAGATCTCCATTATATTGGGATGAAGTTGGAGAAGCACAGTTGATTGGTCCTGACATTGTGCAGCAGACAGTGGAGAAGATCGCTCTTATCCGACAAAGAATCTTGACAGCTCAAAGTCGGCAGAAAAGCTATGCAGACAAAAGACGAAGAGAATTAGAATTTGATGTTGGTAATGAGGTTTTCCTTAAAGTGTCACCTTTCAAAGGAGTTGTGAGATTTGGGAAAAGAAGCAAGTTGAACCCCAGATATATTGGACCTTTCCAGATCGTGAAGAGAATTGGGAAGTCAGCATATCAACTTCTGTTACCAGTCTCTCTGGAGGGAATTCATAATGTGTTTCATGTTTCCATGCTAAAGAAATGTGTTAGAGATCCTTCACAGATTATAGAACAGCAGAGCATCGAAGTCTTTCCTACTCTTGCATATGAGGAGAAACCTGTTAGGATCTTGGACTATGCAGTGAAGGTATTGCGCAACAAGGAAGTTCCACTAGTGAAAGTCTTATGGCACAACCAGAATGTAGAGGAGACAACCTGGGAGCGCCAGCAGGACATGATGGATCAACATCCAGAATTATTCAGGTACTGAATTTTGAGGACAAAATTCTTTTAAGGAGGGTAGATTGTAGCACCTGGTTTCAATATAAATCAAAATAAGTTATCAAACGGTGGTATATAATTTATGGTTAAAATTGAGTGGAATGTTGATTTGGTTATTAAATGACTAGGCAGGGGCAAGATGGTAATTGCAAATTTATATTGTGGATAACGTATTTAAAGAAAGGTTTAGTGAGGTTTAGCTGCCACTGTTTTATTACTCTTACCTCTCAGCTCTGCAGACTACCTCTAGACGATTTCCCCTCCGTTTTCCCCAACCAAGGTGAGTTTTGATTAAATTACTTGCTGTTCTAGTACTTAGGTAGCTGAAGGATTGCAATGTATGTGTTTTCGAAAGGCTGCGAGTGAGAGATTTGGGTTTGGGGTTTAGTGATGTATCGGGAATGTTTAATCAGAAGAGCCCAAATCGGCTCCCTTAGACTTCAGGGTAGTTAGATAACGTCTAGTGGGGATCTAATCTATAATTTGTCGATGGTTTTAGGTGAGCAGATTTCTGGAGTAGCATATAGCCGAGCGATTTCCAGGAGACCATGTAAGTGAAGTATTGTATGTGCCTTCGGGCCTACATCACAAAACAATAGGTGTATGCATGTTTGAGTATTTTCTTGTGTGTTATGCATCATGTTTTGAAAGAATACGAAAATGAACTTTCATGTAATATTATGGGAAAGCGAGTACAGATTGAACTGCATTGGCGGTTAAGGGAACTAATCCACCCCTTAACTGATTATGAGGATTTATAACATTGGGAGAACTGATCCCACTCCCAAGGGAATTGAGGGATCAGAATAGCTATTAAGGGACCTCATCCACCCCTTAACTAATGAAGAGGATGTAGACATTGGGAGAGTTGATCCCACTCCCAAGGGAATCACGGGATCTGATCAGTAGACAAACGATGTGCAACTGAGATGAGAAAGTAGAAACTGCATATTTAGGTTTCATGTTTTCAGCTTGTCATTTCATTATTGCTTTACTTACTTAGCATTAGGCTAATAGATGAGTTTTGTGATGTAGGTGTTGAGGATACTGCAGGTAAATTTCCTGAGTGCACAGATGATTAGACGTGGTTGGAGGAGTACATTCATGTCTCGGCTTGGTAGACTGATGAGGCGGGTTAACTGGTGTCAACGGTTGTTGAGGTTTAGATGATAACGATTTAGTCTGAGAATGTTGAGTTTTCATGACAGTAGAAATTTTTAGCATTTCGAATACGTTTTGAGATTTACTGTTACTAGTAATCTGTTGAGTTTTAGATGTTGATTTTCACTGGATTTGGTTAGTGTTATGGTTTGAATTGTTTCCGAATGGTCTTGGAGAAGTAAGAAAAATTCCTTTCTGAAGATGGTGTTGTGTTTCTTTTCTATCGGGTTATGTCGAGTGTTTTAGTCATCTGGTGATGTCGAGTGTTTCGCTCATCGGATGATATAAGTGTTTTGTTTTTCGTCTAGTGACCGGGCGATAAGCGTATTACTTTGTCGTTTTGTGACCGGATGATATAGCTAAAACTTTGTCGTTTTGTGACCGGATGATGTAGCTAAAACTTTGTCGTTTTGTGACCGGATGATATAGCTAAAACTTTGTCGTTTTGTGACCGGATGATGTAGCTAAAACTTTGTCGTTTTGTGACCGGATGATATAGCTAAAACTTTGTCGTTTTGTGACCGGATGATGTAGCTAAAACTTTGTCGTTTTGTGACCGGATGATATAGCTAAAACTTTGTCGTTTTGTGACCGGATGATATAGCTAAAACTTTGTCGTTTTGTGACCGGATGATATAGCTAAAACTTTGTCGTTTTGTGACCGGATGATATAGCTAAAACTTTGTCGTTTTGTGACCGGATGATATAGCTAAAACTTTGTCGTTTTGTGACCGGATGATATAGCTAAAACTTTGTCGTTTTGTGACCGGATGATATAGCTAAAACTTTGTCGTTTTGTGACCGGATGATATAGCTAAAACTTTGTCGTTTTGTGACCGGATGATATAGCTAAAACTTTGTCGTTTTGTGACCGGATGATATAGCTAAAACTTTGTCGTTTTGTGACCGGATGATATAGCTAAAACTTTGTCGTTTTGTGACCGGATGATATAGCTAAAACTTTGTCGTTTTGTGACCGGATGATATAGCTAAAACTTTGTCGTTTTGTGACCGGATGATATAGCTAAAACTTTGTCGTTTTGTGACCGGATGATATAGCTAAAACTTTGTCGTTTTGTGACCGGATGATATAGCTAAAACTTTGTCGTTTTGTGACCGGATGATATAGCTAAAACTTTGTCGTTTTGTGACCGGATGATATAGCTAAAACTTTGTCGTTTTGTGACCGGATGATATAGCTAAAACTTTGTCGTTTTGTGACCGGATGATATAGCTAAAACTTTGTCGTTTTGTGACCGGATGATATAGCTAAAACTTTGTCGTTTTGTGACCGGATGATATAGCTAAAACTTTGTCGTTTTGTGACCGGATGATATAGCTAAAACTTTGTCGTTTTGTGACCGGATGATATAGCTAAAACTTTGTCGTTTTGTGACCGGATGATATAGCTAAAACTTTGTCGTTTTGTGACCGGATGATATAGCTAAAACTTTGTCGTTTTGTGACCGGATGATATAGCTAAAACTTTGTCGTTTTGTGACCGGATGATATAGCTAAAACTTTGTCGTTTTGTGACCGGATGATATAGCTAAAACTTTGTCGTTTTGTGACCGGATGATATAGCTAAAACTTTGTCGTTTTGTGACCGGATGATATAGCTAAAACTTTGTCGTTTTGTGACCGGATGATATAGCTAAAACTTTGTCGTTTTGTGACCGGATGATATAGCTAAAACTTTGTCGTTTTGTGACCGGATGATATAGCTAAAACTTTGTCGTTTTGTGACCGGATGATATAGCTAAAACTTTGTCGTTTTGTGACCGGATGATATAGCTAAAACTTTGTCGTTTTGTGACCGGATGATATAGCTAAAACTTTGTCGTTTTGTGACCGGATGATATAGCTAAAACTTTGTCGTTTTGTGACCGGATGATATAGCTAAAACTTTGTCGTTTTGTGACCGGATGATATAGCTAAAACTTTGTCGTTTTGTGACCGGATGATATAGCTAAAACTTTGTCGTTTTGTGACCGGATGATATAGCTAAAACTTTGTCGTTTTGGAGAGATAGAAGGAGAGGCCGAGAGGACACGGGAAACGAATAGAGTTAAATTGAAGAATAAGGCCGTAAGACAAATACAATAATATCGAGGACTGAATTAAGTCATTTGGGGGACAAAATTTCAATTAAGTGTGTAGAAATGTACACCGGCGGTTTTGACGGGTTTTCATTTTTCGTATATGATGGCATTATCGTAAATATGTCAATTGAGACCGTTTTGTTAAACATGAAAGTTTTTATTGGAACCGATAAATGAATTGGAGTATCTAGATACAATAAGATAGATTTTTAGTGAGATAATGCCGATTTTACAGTTTTGAATGTCTCGTAAAATAAAGGGTTTTTCATAAATAAGTGAAATATTCCGTTTTGCGAATCGAAAACTTTAATGGAACCCTTATGGTTAATTTGATTTTAGAAGAATATGGGAATTTAAGAAATTCAAATCGAGGAGTACGCTCAATTTCCCTTTTTAATACCCTATATATAGCGGTTTAATATTCGTAAAATATAAATTAAATCCGTTTGAACAACGAAATTTTATTAAGCCCTAGTATTAATAAAGATTTTAGAGGAAATAAGACAAAATTTTAGAGAATCTAGATCGATAAGTATAAATCACAAATGACAGAGTATTATGATGAAGCAAACTCGTCTTTTTCTACCATTTAATTACTAAAAAGGCAAAGTCCCTTCTTCTCCTCACGGAAAATTCAGCGAGGAATTGATTCCCCTCTCTTGGCGCCTTCAAGGCTTCTCAACGGCGCCGAGCGTGAGCTTCAAATCGGCCGGGGTTTCCTCCACTCCGATATCAAAACGTTCTTCACGTTTATCTTCCCCTCGCATTTAGGTAAGTCTCTAGCGTCTTTCGGCTTAGGGTCTGACTTTTAGAGATTTAAACATTAGGGTTTCGTATGGATTTCGTAAAAATACGCCAGATTTTGTTAGAATAGGTATTTACGCTGTATTAATGATATGAGCATTATTGGAGGAATGGGGTTGAGAATTAAGTGCAAACTGAAAAGCAGGGCAGCTTCGGTTTTGTTTTTCCATTCTTTGGGTTTAGTTGTTGATAAGAGTTCACCATTAGAAAGTCGAATTCTAAGGCGTCCATAGCACGTGAATAACTCGATTTCGTTAAGAATGATGTAGTTATGAATGTTTGAAGTTGTTGTGTAAAAACTGGAAAAATTCCGCGGTCGTTCGGTTGTTGATTTTCTGGCTTAATGAAGTTAGAGATTTGGCAAATAGCTCTCCACATGTAAACTAGACATTTTAAAGGGTTCTTATAGCATGTGAATCATGAAAACGGATAAGAATTGGAGAGAAGGTATGAATTTTCAAAGTTTAAGTGGAAATCGGTGAAAACGAAATCCGGGCAGGGCACTGGTCCGAGCATTTGACCTCTTCTGATTTTATCTGCAAACATGTTTCTAGGGTTAAATAGGACACTTTACGGAAGCCATGGTCGTTGGAATCAAGCCGTTTGACTATTGTAGATGAAGTTAGAATTTTTCGAAATTGGTCATGTTTCGATGCTAGATTCGTAGTTTTTGTGATTTAAGTCAACTGATTTGCTTGTACTGGTTTGAAATGCTTCATTTAAAGTGCCATACATGTTTCTGTTCTTGTTGGCTGAGATGGCTGGAAATTGTGGATGTTTGGTTTTAAAAACTAATGCTTGAGAGTTTCAATGAGATATTGATTCGTAGTTGATGGGCTTTGGTTCAAGTTACAAAAAGAGATTCGTCCAAGCTAAAGTAATTGCTAAGGACGCAAGGTAAGTCTTGTGACTTGTTGCTGTCTAGGCCGACAACCGTATGATTGAGCTGAAGGAATATTTGAGAGTTTGGGTAGATTAGAACGGGTAGCTAGTTTACATTCGGGTAGGTTAGGAAGTGTAGTGTTCCTGATTGTTAAAGCTTATTTTCATTGTTCGTTATAGTGATTGAGCGAGCACTGTCAGCATGGTTTTCTAAGCAAAGCATGCAAAAATGAATTTTTGGTGTTTTTTTTTGTGTGGCATAGGTGTGGTAAACCATGAGCCATAAGAGCAACAAACCCAATGCGCAAGAAAAAGAAATTTGGGCCATACATCATGAACTAGCCCAATAGCAATTAAAGGTACCAGCCCATCACAGACGCAGCTCTATGTATTTCAGCCAGCCCAATGCAGCTCACGTTGAAAGCTGCAGCCCAGCCCAATTTTACAAACAATTGACTTCAGCCTGCTCAACTTCACGAAGATCCAGCGAGCAGTAAGTGAGAGATGCGATCTTCAGGCGATCTTCGACGATCTTCGAAGCGACCACGGGATTCAAGATCAACGGCGAGCACTCTCGCCGAGGCGCACGATATTGCGCACCGGGATATCGCGGACCAATCGAAGCCTTCTTTGCTTCCAAGCAAGCGGGGCCTTCGTCAGCAGAAGCTCTCCATTTCGCGAAGCCAGCAGAAGCCTTCCAACGGCTAGTTCCCCCTCGGGTATTTCCAAACCTAGCCATCTTAGGTATTTAAGCATCGCTTTAGTGTTAGTATGGAACCTTTTGATTGTCAAACAAATCTATTTTGTCTCCGAAAATCCAGAAGGATTTCTGGTTGCGTCAAGGGTAAAGCCACGGCCCTGCCGTGAGGAGGGCCTCATTGATCATTGGTCTAAGGAGGTGTGATCTATTATTTTCCCTCCCTCTTGTTATCGAGTTTTTTAAAAGGCTGAGGATGATCGCAGGCCCAAGCGTTGGGGGTCTTTCCTGGGAAGGCATGCACGAGAATGCATCACATGAGATTAGCTTGCTATGTCACCAGGGTTTTCCACATTCATTTCTCCTCCATTGCATTCTGTCATTTTCGTCCGCATCTGTTTTGAGTCATTTCTATGCATTTTCACTCCCTTTTATTTTGTTTATTTTAATCCCCCCATTACTTGGCATTTTGTCTTATCTCTGCCACCGG
>CM039506.1:27032768-27134518 GCA_022432975.1 Begonia masoniana | reverse complement strand
TTTACCTAGCCTACGAACCACCTGAAAACCTTTCAACCCGAGCCCGGCTCGCAAGCCCACGATTAAACGAGTCAGCCGAGACCGCCAAACGAGCCTAATGAACCTTAACAAGCCGAGCCTAATGAGCAGCGTATATAAATATTTTCATTATGAGTAATTTGTTGAATAATTATATACATACTAATTATAATTTTACGTGAATTTTTTTAAAAAAACTAATTTCAACATTCCATACTTATTTAATTAAAAATTTAGTTATGTTAAGTAAAAGTATATAAATGAATGTATTAATAAATAATTATTTGAGACTATTCTCAATAAATATCACATAAATATCATTAAAATAATTTTGATATATCTTCCATTACAAATACATTACAAAATTACAAAGAAATTTAATAAAATTACAAATTGAAAAAAAAATTTCTTCAATTACCAAAGAGTTCAATAAAAGAATCTCTAGTCTTCACATCCAACGCTAAACCCTCAAGATTGCATCATATTGTTGTTGATCTCTCGTCTTGGCGTCATTCCCAATCGTTGTATACAAATGGCGCTCCACAGTCCGGTGCAAGTATTTCTCTTCGTTTCATCATAAACACGTCCATCTGACTAAACGCAGATTCTGAGGCTACATTAAAACCCTATCTGTTAGTAGATCACTGCCATTAAGGAGAAGCATAGGATAGTGGTAGAATGTCTTTTCCACCAATCTAAATAACAAATCTCAGCTCGAGAAAATTGATACAAGCTTCAAATAATGGTGATTTTATTTGGTAGAAGAATAGAATATTTTCAGTTTTAATTCACCACAGATTCATCAAGCTAAAACGACTTCCCACCACCACCACTACTACTACTAGGCTAACTTCTCGGTATTGGAGGTCGTGAATATAATGATTAACATTGTAAATTGTTGTTTTCTAAGAAACAGATAAATTTGAAACCTCCCTTTTTTACGTCATCCCGAGTAATTAAAGGTTGAGTACAATAAATTTGCAGCAATCTTATTAGATAGACATACTCCTTTTAGATTTAATCGAGGATCCATTATACAGCATAACAAAAAAAATGAGAGGAATGTTATCCAATATTTTTTTAATTTTGTTTCAATTTTATTAAGAATATTATAAATTCATCTATTGGTCGCTATTTCGGCGCAATTACATTAAATCTACAAAAATAAAATAATTGAGAAGTGGATACTAAATTTCCAGAACATTGAGTTTGTAGTAATCATAAAAGGTTTAAAAATCAAGAAATATATTCGCAATTTCCCACAACTTGATTTTTGTCCCCCCCCCCCAAAAGGGTGTTTTTTTTTAATATTTTGCGTCTGTCATTAATAAAAACACAATAACTTGCCAATATAAGCCAGCAGTTTTGCAACATCCAATAAGAATTTGATTCCATCTATTCGACGTCGCTTTTTTCATTTTCTTGGTTTAAGTTGGGCACTCCCAAAAACTTTATAATTCTTGTTGTCTCGATAGACCCAATAATATAATAAATTGCGACCTAATTTTATTTCAATATGAGATGAATATATAACCTAACCCTTTAACACCAAATTTCAAATATGACAACAGCCCAGCATCGCATATGAAAAAGAGATCACGTAACATCTAATTGTAAAAATCCTTAAATTGCGAATAGTGTAACACCCAACACCGGGAAATTTCTACCGATTTCCTGGCTCTAAGTGTGCCGAATCCTTATAAGCCGTAGACACGATACCGAACAAAGTAGAAATAATAGGAAGCTATAATGTCAGGTTATTTAAAAGCCGGAACTATGGGAGATTAATTTTATTATACTTTATGATTGGGTAATGGGTTAAGATTAATTAGAGAGAAACTTTTATGGCGTCTTTTGAAGCCACTCACAAAGGTTTGTATCCAAACCCCCTCCCATCGCACCCACCTCCATCACTTTCCTCTTCCACACCCTTCACGTAGCAGCACTCCATTCTTTCCCCGCCCCTCTTTTCTTTTTTTCTCCCACGAGATTAGATAGAGAGTTTTCTCTTCCTCCATCAAGGTTTTGGAAGCTCCAAAGTTTCAGGATAAAGGAATCGATCGTATTTTGGATCGAAACGCAAGGACGCCAGGTAAGTGATGTTGCAGGTTTTTTGGCACGATTGGCCTACATCACAGGGGTGCTAGGGAAGTATGTTTTATTGGTTGTTTTGAAGTTGCATGTATAGAATGGGTTTTTTATTGGTATATTTAATTTTTAGGGTTATAATTTGTTTGTGTTATGATAAGTGTGTTGGAAGTCATTGTTTTGATGTGATGAGTCTTTTGCAGATTATGTTATGTAGTTGTATTGCATTAATGTATGTGGTTTCATGCTCATGTTAAACAAACGAAAAATGTTTTTTCTGTACGAAGTATGTAAGGGAGGTATTATAAATTGGCTCGGTGGTTGTTGCCCCCATTTGAATTCCTTTGGGATCGATTCCCCCAAGTTGACTTCGGTGGGATTCGATTGCCCCAATGTTTCTTCGGTGGTATGGATTGCCCCAATGTGTCTTCAGTGGATTATTGCCCCCATGTACTTCGTGGGATCGATGCCCCAACATGTAACTATGTCAGTGAATTTAATGTAAATAATGTCAAAAAGTGGATTTGTTTCATGAATTGCATGTACATGTCACTAATACAATGTCCAGTGAATTTAGTACAGTAAAGGTAAAAGGGTGTGTTTCTGAATTGCATGTACATGTCATTGACATTCCTTGACTGAGCGGTAGGCTCATATCTTTGAACTCGTGTTAGGTAGACGATTGTACAGGTGTGGACCTCAGACCTCAAGTGATCCATTTAGAAGCAGTTGGAGTGTACGCCATCGCATTGATCCGGTGTTTGTTAGGGCGATTTCGACCATGGTTAGTTGGGGATGTCTGTTTGGTCTATATGATTAGTATTTCTAAGTAAGAATTACAATGCTGATGTACTGTAAGAAATTTGTCAAAAATGTGTGAAAGTTAAGTTTTATGCGAATGTTGTGGGTGGTTTTATAGAAGGTACAGCCTTGGATGATGTTAATAGATCTCAAATTGGTAAAAGAAAAATTCTTGAACTGCTTGGGCGCCTTTTCTTTAGGTTCGCATGATTGTCCTTGAGGTTTAGAGGTTTCCATGCAGTCAGATTTTTGAACTTCTGTCATGTTTTCAGCATGTTTTAAAACTATGTTTTAATCGGGTTTCTTGTTTGGGGTACACTTCCATATGTTGAGGGAAGTGTTTAATCCCTCTTTTCCATTCGGTCGAATTTGTCGACCGAATGGTGTATAAAATTATTCCAGAGACTTGGTCGGTCGAAAAACCCCTTTAAGGCCCCCTAAAAAGTGTTTAATCGTCAAACAGAGGTAGCCGATCGATCGCCTAGAGTACCGATCGATCGGCGGAGTATATATGCCTTTCGAGTTTTCAAGTCTTCAATTTTCTCTGTGTCGCCAAGCCCCCCCCATGGGCGAGCCGTGCGCATTGCCGCCCCCCTCGATGGGCCGCTCCACGTGGATCCCAAGACTAGCTCAAGTGGTACTCCGCACTTGTACCCCCAGGTACTAATTCCTGCGGTACTTGGTTCGAGTGGGGGGGAAGGTACAAAAACTTCCCTTCAGGGGGGAGAAATCCATGAGTAACCTTGGGAACTGCCTTCCAGACCCCACGCGGCAACTGGCCCAATCGAGGGCACTGCACACTCGCCCATCGTGGGGTGGGTTCGTTACAAAAAAGTGCTTTTTTTTGTAACGACCCAACCCCCCCGATGGGCCAGCCGTGCTTGCCCCTCGTGGGCCACTGTCCACGGGGCGTAGCTCAAGTGATAGTCCCACTGTACCCTATGTAAATACGTCCCTGTGGTCCTGGGTTTCGAGTGGGGGGGAAGGCAAAAACTCCCTTCGGGGGGAGAAGATCGTGAGTACCACGTGGTACTGCCGTTGGACCCCACGTGGCCGCTGCCCATCGGGGGCACTGTACGGCTCGCCCATCGGGGGGTTGGGTCGTACACTCTGTCGTCCAAACCTATCGACCAATTCTGTCGGCCAAACTTGTCGTCCAAAATATGTCATCCAACTTGTAACTTGGTCCACGACTCATAGTTACTGTTCTGCGGCCATGGATTTGTTGTCCACAGTTTCTAATCATCCATTTTCTGTCATCCACGACTTTTGTCGTCCCACAACTTCTTCTCCATGCTTTTCTGTCGTCCACGGCTTCTGTCGTCACAGGGCTTCTGTCATCAATGTCTGCATCCACAGCGCTTCTGTTGTCTTCTGTCTCCACGACTTCTGTCGTCCCGTTCTGACGTCCACAGCCTCAGTTGTCTTATGTCGTCCACGACTTCTTTGTCCCATGTTTTGTCGCTCAGTAAGTCTTCCACGGCACGAACTTCCAGTTTATGTTTCCCATTTTAATAAGTTCCCCCATTGCATGTCATGTCGCCCATTCTACTTCTGTTTTCTGTCGTCCATAGTCGTGCGCTTTAGGTTAAAACGTCCAAAATATGATTTTTTTCCTGTTTTCATTTCTCCCTGTCTTCCTCTCTCGTCCAGAGTACTCATCCAATTTTTTTAATATTCCGTGTTTTCTGTTTTTCATCTGTTTTTTCTTCTCCATTTTATTTCTGAGTCCAACTTTAATATGTCTCCGTTTCAACACCAAGAAGGGTTTCCTCTCTGTTAAGTTTTACAGGTTCCTTTTCAAGAAAAGAAAGTAACACACAGTTTTGAATGTCTGGGTGAGCTCTCCATCCCCCGATTCGGGTCGGTGGTCGTCACAATAGCACATCATTAGACTAGCTTATCAAGATTATCTACAATTCCATCTTAATATTCTTCAATATTGTCCATAATATCTACAGATGGTGGTGCCAGATTAAATATTCACAATTACACAAATCCAAATTTCTTTTTATTTTAATTGCCAAGATTCATCAACTAACAATGAGATGTTACACTATATAACCAACACATATCTGCACTCCACAAATCAGAAATGTAATACAAAATCGACAGATGTAAGTATTTGAAACAAATGTAATTAATTCATTTTTCATAGATCCTTATATTTTACGGATATCACTTCTCATAGTAGTTCCGGATCCGTTTAAAACTAGGGTAGCATTATTCTTTCATATTTTTCCAAACACTTTCACTATCGAAGGTGTGACCCTAATATTCACGTATGGTACGATGCTGCACACCTAACAACTCTTACCCGGATGGCGTAACGATCCGCGCGGGCGAACAGAAGGACCAATCGTAAACCTGGGTCGTCACAATCCCCACATCACTTGGGGAAGTATGTGGAAATGAAAGATATGTAAAGAGACCCTTCCAACATAGTAATATCTTTTGGAGCACAATTGGCAACGATCTCATAAGAACTCCGAGTTAAAAAGTGGTTTCGGCGAGAGCGATTCTCAGGTTGGGTGACCTTCGGGAATTCTCGCAAACAAGCGTGGGGGAGGATATTGGGTTACGGCCCAATCCCCCGAGCGGACAATCGCTGACTGGGAAATGGGGTCGTTATAAATGGTATCAAAGCAAGCCTGTACCCAACCCGAAATATGGCCACGAAAGACGTTTTGGCCCCCGAGTGGGGGTGATTGTGATGACCCTAATATTCACGTATGGTACGATGCGCCCGAACCGGAACCCGTATGGCAGTACTTCTTGCGCGGGCACCGAGGTGAAGGTCGTAAAAAGGGGGTCGTCACATCGCCCATCGCTTGGAGAAGTATATGGAACTGAAACATATGTAAAGAGATCCTTCCAACCGAGTAAGACGCGTTTGGAGCACAATTGGCAACGATCCCATAGAACTCTGAAGTTAAAGTGCTTCGGCAGAGCAATCCAGGTTGGTGACCTGCCCGGGAATTTCTCGCCAAAACCAAAGCTGTGAGGGGGTGTTGCTTATAGATTATTTAAGTCATAATTGTTTTGATTATGTATTGTATAATTATTGTCATCCTTTGATTATGTGAATTTAAATGAGAATAATTACTATGAGTTTATTTGGAAAAACCCCTGACAAGGTATTTAGTTGTCTAATAAATCGGTTTGAGTATAACAGAATTAAATAGCAAAAAGGCTGCAATATACCCGATCGCTACACCGCCAAAGAAATGATGCACTGTCCTAGCAAAATGTTGGCTACTCCTGTCCGATGCGTTCATACGGGTTTATGCATATGCCGATAACATTTACAAGTCCATCTGCCCTGAATCCTAAGTCGAGCATACTAACCGATGACGTGGTCATTGCTTCTATGTTTCTTCTTCTCCGATAGCTTTTGAAGTCATCTCGATAAGTTTTGAAGTCATCTGCCAAAGCGTCATGAGACATCTGTCGATGACGTGTCACGCCTTATCTGTTTCATCTGCCGATGTTGTTTAAGCCACATCTGCCGATGATTAATTGAAACCACAGCTGCCGATGATAGTTGAATGACACATTCTGCCGATGATGTTTTAAAGCGCTCCTCCGATTGACTAAACGACAAAAGGAGATGCTGACTCAAAGCTTGCCCTATCCGTCCACGTTTGACAATGCTCCTGCCGAGGAGTTTAAGTGGCTTCTGCCGATAAAGTTAAGATGGCTTCTACCGATAAAAGTTTTAAGATGCTTCGCCGATAAAAGTTTCAAGATGCTCTGCGATGGAATTCAAGGATACACCTGCCATGATGGTTTTAGGATACATTGGCAGATGGCATTTCAAGACGCATCCACCGTGACGTGTCCTTCTCATAGTTGCATCTGCCGTTTGAACTGTCGCCATAATTCAAAGTTAGCCGCTAAACTACAGTGACGTCGTTCACATTAACTCCAGGCCTTTAAATGGCGACGACAAACAATATTTTCAAAGCAACGGATAGCTGCTCAGTACGGATGCTTCTCCAACGTTAACATTTCTCTTTCTCCATTTTGAAGAAGAAGCATTATT
The DNA here is from genome assembly GCA_022432975.1 of Begonia masoniana. Taxonomy (NCBI): domain Eukaryota; kingdom Viridiplantae; phylum Streptophyta; class Magnoliopsida; order Cucurbitales; family Begoniaceae; genus Begonia; species Begonia masoniana. Next base: position 27,127,566 of record CM039506.1, on the reverse strand, counting down.
CTGTGAGCAACTTCTTACAGCGTATATAAGCAGAAGAAAGGCTCGAAGACTACTTTGCCAATTTGAATTCTGAGCCCTAACCTGCGAAAGTTACATTTTCACACTCTGTATCTTCTCTACATCTCTCATCCACTTAGATTCATTTTGTTTGAGAGTGTAGTCTGAGCTTATATTTACAAACTCAAACTTGTACTGAGCCGGAATCCGAGTGTTATTTTCTGCGTGAGGAGAAGGGTACGGTATCTTCAAGGGGTGAGCCTTGGAGCGTGGACGTAGGCAGTTTTGCCGAACCACGTAAAAATTACTGGTGTTAATCTTTCTTACTCTCTCTTTATTTTTGATATTACCTTATTTGCCTTAAAACTCATTAAGAGAGTAAACTAATTGATTATTAGATTATTTTTAAAAGTCCTAATTCACAACCCCCTCTTAACAATTCCGGTCCTTCATTGGTATCAGAGCGGGTGTATCTTTGTCTAAGCTGTAGTTAAACGCTCTTCGTTATATTCTGCTATTACAAAATGCTTCAACATCACACATCACAAATAGAAGGTCAGAACCCAATAACCTCCATTCTTTTTCATGGTAGTGATTATGTCTATTGAAGGCTAGAATGAAAATTCATTCAAGCCAAGACTAGGAAACGTGTGTAGTATAGCGAATGGTTCCTTTTAAGGCCTGAAAACTTTGATGTGAAAGTATCCCCTAGGAACCTTATGCTTTACAGAGTCCGGATAAGAGAAATCTGAGCCTTCATACTAAGCATAAACACCTATACTGTGCTCTAAATAGAGATGAATTCAATAGAGTGGCAAGGTTTGAAGTGCTCAGAAATTTGGCACTTATTAAAGCATCACATGAGGGAACTAACCAAGTAAGGAGGTAAATTGATCATGTTATTTCCCGAATATGAATTGTTTACCATGGAAAGGATGAGTCTATTATCTTCAATGTTTCTCGTTTCACTACATACTAATGGGTTAAAAGTACTTGTAAGATGATTCAGTGAAGAGTTAATTAGGAAAATTTTGAGATGTTTACCAAGATCTTGGCAACCAAACGGTGACGGCAATACACGAGGCACGGGATCTCAATGTTTCTCATCTTGAGGAACCATTGGCTCTCCGAATGATCATGAGATAACCATGATGGCCAATGACCAGTAGGAGCTCAAGACAAGAATCTCCAGGAAAGGACATAGCTCTCAAGCCTCCATCGAGCAAGCCTGATGCCTCTGAGGAAGACGAGAAGATGAGGACATTGCCCTCTTCCCCGGAGATTCAGCAAATTCCTGCAAAACGAAAGAGGATGCAGGCACAAGGTTTCACAAAGGGTGCAAAGTCCTAAAAGGCAAGGAGATCACTGTTTGGGTGTGGAAACCTGACAATGAAGGCAGATTGTCCCACGCAAGCAGGGTCCCCAGAAGTTCAAGAAAAGGTCAATGAAGGCCACTTGGGACGATAGTGAAGAGATACCTCTCCATCAGACAGGAGGAAGTGCAAACCTTTGCTTTATGTCACACGAGGACAAGATTTAGTTCTTCTTCCTCTAGTATCATAATTGACTGATTTGATGACGAGAAGATAATATAATTGATGCTTTTCAATGATTTAGTTAAACAGTTTGGATTTAAAAACTAAAACAATCTTGAAACAGGAACAACGCAAACTGGTAAAATACATGCATAGAAACTAATTTGCATGTCAAAGAGATTGATGATCTTAAAAGCAAAAATGAAGATTTGAAATATTATTCGAACTTCACTTGGGTGAAAAAATTTATTTAAGATTTGTAATAGCGTTCATATAGCAATTCTGACAAGACCCGCTTAGGTTATGCAAGTCTTAATAAAAGGAAGCCTTTAACACTTCTTTGTTAAACCCTCTGTCTGTCATGCATGTATGAAGCGGACAAAATCTTTTGTATGTCCGCGAAAAGCAACTATATGAAATCACCTGGTAATTCCAATGGTTTCCTAAGGGAACCAGACCTAACACGAAGGACCCAAAAGATTTGGGTACCTAAGAAACCACCTGATTCTGTTTTGCAGGGTACTGCTCTCCGGAACACAATCTGTGACCTGACAGTGGTATGCTCAGGCATATGACGGGAAGACCACCAAGTTTGCTTGCAACAATAAGAAAGGTAGTGTCACTTTTTGGTGGGAACTCAAAAGGGCAAATCGTTGGCATCGGCAATATAGGTAATCCTTCTCATCCTACTATTGAAAATGTTTTACTGTAAGAAGGATAAAACATAACCTGCTTAGCATTCATTGTGTTACAGGTCTAATAAATAACTTTCAAATCAAATGCTTGTGTGACTCAAAGCCCATTTCAACTAACCATATTTTGTTTAAGGATTTAGAAAATACAATGTCTATAATTGTTGATCTGAATGTTTTTGAGCATGTTGATGAGAAGTGGTTGTTGTTAATTCTCTGAATGACTGTTGGGCTTGGCATAGAGATTAGGACACGAGGGATGATACCTTAGGCTAAGATTACTAAGGAGAAATTTAGTTAGAGGATCCCTAAGATATCCTTTCGAGAAGGATAAAGTCTTGAGCGTGGTCGCCTGCAAGCAGATCCAAAGCTCTTTTGCATCAATGACTGCAATCTCCAATTCTAAGCGCGCGGTCGTTCGGGCGGAAGCTCGGGGGGTTCACATGGAACGGGTCTTTCGGTCCTCTCCAATATAGCACGCCTAGGCTGCAATTCTATGCCTTTGTATTTGTAATGATTTTCTTCTCTAGATTTACTTGGGTTATTTTCTGAAGTCTAGTGGCGGGGAGTGAGACTTGTGGTGGTGGTGGCTGTGTTTCTCTAGCTTAGGAAAAGATAAAAACTGAAAAGGAGCTCGACCATTGTTGCTATTTTCGTAGTGATCATGGGGAGAGTTTGAAATGAAAATTTGAACTCTTTGTCTCAAATCGGGATTGAGCAATTTCTCTTCTCCTGGACCCCTCACAAAATGGTGTTGTTGGAGAGGAAGAATATTCCCTTCAAGACTGACTATGACCTAGGCTAAATGAAAACAAACCCTCCAAGTATTTCTTTCTGGGCTGAACTGTAGCAACATCCTGTTATGTGCTAATCGGGTCTCCATAAGACCTATCTAGAGAACTCTCCCTATGAACTTTGGAATGGCCAGACTCCTACTGTTCAGTATTTAGAGCTTTTGGTTGCAAATGTTTCATTCTTATACTCAGGTATAACTTAGGAAAATCGATTCCATCCGATCGTGGAATTTTTCTAGGCTATTCTTTGACCGTAAAGCATACAGAGGTTGCACTAGGAGAACTCTGTTGTAGAGGAATCTGGTTCATGTCAATTTTGATGAGACTCTCACCCATATAATCATGTGGATGAGATGTCCTTTGAAAAACAACTGGATTCCCTTTACTTTAGAAGCCTACGATCCCATTCACTAGAAAAAGCTTTATAAAACTTCTTTCTCCTAGCCTCATGATATATTTCTGTCAAGGATTAAAATCCTGCTCGCCTAGAGATGGAAATTCATCAAAGACCATCTATTAGATGAATACTGAGGTGATCTTCTTAGGGGGTTAAGACTAGAGCCTCTCTTAAATCTCTGTGCCATGTGGCATTTAGCTCTCAAATAGAGCCTAAAAATTGAGAAGGCCGAGAATGATGAAAATTGGATTTTAGTTATGCAAAGGAGGCTAACTCAATTTGAAGGAGCAGTACGTGGGAACTTGTTCCACGGCGCCAGAGAATTTCCATTATTGAACTAAGGGGGTCTTTAAGAATACTTGGATGAGAATGGGATTGTTGTCAGAAATAAGGCTAGACTAGTTGCTAAGGGAACCTCAGGAAGGGTTATGATTTTGAAGAATCTTTTGCCCCTGTACTCGTCTTAATCTATTAGATTGCTTTTAAGCTTTTGCCTCGACATGCTTCACACTCTTCAAATGGATGTAAAGAGTGCTTTTAAATGGATATATCTTGGAGAATTTTATGTAGAGCAGCCTTAGGTTGAAATCCTTTGATAAACCTGATCTGTATTTAAACTTATTAAAGCTCTCTATGGTCTTAAGCAGCTCCTAGGGCTTGGTATGTGGTGAAGATTTCCTTAAAAAAGAAATTCAAAAAAGGTAATTTCTGTTCCTCTATTTACCATCAAAATGATGCCCGACCATCTTTTAGTTCAAATATATGTCGATGACATTATGTTGGATCTACAATGTCCTTTGTGCAATGAGTTTTGTCCTCCCTTCATGCAAAGTGAGTTTTGAACACTAGTATGATGGGTGAGGTTAAAAGTTTTTCTTATGATTCCCAATTATGTCATCTCCTGATGGGATTTTCCTGTCTGTCAAGAAAAGTATAATTAAGGACTCTTTAAGAAGTTTGGTTTGTAATCGTCAAATCCTCTAGAACTCCCATGAGTACCACTCTAAATTGGAACCAAGGATGAAAATTGTAAAGTGTGGATAAAAGAAATATCGTGGTATGATTGTTCACTGTTATAAATCGACTGCAAGTAGGCCAGAATACTCTTTAGTGTGTGCCTATGTGGCTAGGTTTCAGGCTGCCCCTAAGGACTCTCCTTTAGCTGCAGTAAAAAGGATTCAAATATTTGAGTGGGGATTATGACTTGGTTTATGGTACCTAAGGGAACTGCCTTTGATCTGATAGGGTACTTCAGATTCTGATATGCTGGTAGTCTAGTGATAGGAAGAGCACCATTGGCACTTGTCAATTCTTAGGAGAAGCCCTAGTGTCTTGGTATTCTAGACACAAATTCTGTTGTCACTCTCACTGCAGAAATGAATATATTCTGCAGGCAGTTGTATTGTGAACAGTGTTATGGAAATAGAAACAAACACTAGAAGACTATAAGCTGTTTTATGATAGGATTCCTATTCGGTGTGCTAACACCAGTGCCATCAATATTTCTAGAAAATCCTATGCAGCACTCTAGAAACCAAACATATTGACTTAGGTACATTTCCTTAGAGATCATGTTTCCAAAGAGTAGATATCAATCTAGAGTTGGTTAATTCTGTAGATCAACTTGCAGAATCTTGACCAAGCCTTTGGATGAAAGAGCTTCAATAATATTAGAATCAGGCTAGGACATCATTCGGTTGGAAACTAAGGTATTCCTCTGTTATTAGATCCTACTGTACTTGAGTGTTTCTCTGTGTTGTGAAGCACCGGTAGATACTGTGTATTTCTCAGTCTCGGTAGTTTACATCTCTATCGGCGATGGCAGTGTTTTCTATCCAATCGGAAACTGTACTGCTCAATCTGCCGACACGTGTAAATCCATCGAAGATTGTATTCCCCACTCTGCCGACACTAAATGTCTTCTTTCGTCTGGCATGAGTTATTTCTTTTAAATTTCATTCGTCTTCGCCCAGACACTTACTTTTCGCGGCTCTTTCTCAAATCCCTCCCTACCAATCCTCTCTTTCGAATCCTCTCTAGAAATGGCACTTCAAGTCAATCATCTGCGCCCGTTTTCCAAACCCGACGCAAGAATAAGGCCAATGTTGTCTGATCGTCCTTCCGAGCGATTCCTCGTGGACGGAGTGGCCACCTACTTCTTTCTTACTCCAAGCTGCTGAGTAAGTACCAACACATGACTATAAGTTCAAATCGTTTAATTCCTAGTAAGGTATTTCTTTGAAGAGTTAGCCGGAATGGACTTTATTGAAACCCTTGACGTATCTCGGTTAATAGTTCTCGTTGAGACCGAATCATTCTACACCCGGAAGCGCTTAGGATGTTTTAGGCAAACCTTGCTTCAAAAGACAAAAAACCTTGATTACCCTTCCATTAAGAGGCAACGTATACAATCACTTTCATAGAAATTTCCTCATCCATAATGCCCTGCTGGTAGCTCCTCATTTGATAACTGCTCTTACAAGTATTGACAGGCCCTGAGCTACCTTCTTTGTAATGCCTGAAGGACTACAGTGTCTAAGGTAAATCTGCTTGGACCCCAAAATTCATCCCCTGATCAGTTAAAGGGCAAAACATCTGACACCCTAGAGCCGAGTTTTTCGTCATATGATTGATTTCAATATTGTTTCCCAGGGTGGACATTATGACGAGGTGGCGTAAATTGAACTGTTTGTTCTGTAGCAATCTATTTCAAGACACCTGCAACTTGATATAAGTTTTTACGAGTATTTCTTGTTGTAATCCTCCGGCTACTTCTCTACATATAATCTGCTTCTCATGCGGTTATTTGGCTCGTCTTAAAAAAGAGGTTTCCTTCCTGAGGAGGAGGACCTGTTTAGACTTCTACCCTCCAATTTTTATTCCTCTTCCACTCTTCAGATTGGATTCAAAAACAATCGTATGGAAAACCTCTGTTGGATAAGGCAAGAAAAATTTTCTTTGTCAACACCTGTCAGGCGTGGAAAAAGGAAACTTTCCTTCCAGATGTACTCAACTGCTGAAGGGGGAGATAACAGTATGTCCCGCCCGTGGATTTCCCTCAATCTCAAGGATTTTCAAGCCCCCCACCTTCTCCTCTAGTGCGTAGGCCAGTTGCTCCTTCCTCCATAGCCTAATTTCAGAGGCCACTCTGCCCCTCAACCCTGTGTCTCTACCTATTCCTGACACGACCCCGTCACCTCCAACCTTCTCTCATACTACCTTCTCAGCCTGTTTTCCTTCCATCTCGTCCGGTGCGCGAGCAATTTTCTTCTTTCTCGATACTCACCATGGTCCTCCCGCTCTACCATCTCCAGGTGCCTCCACCTCCATCTCACCTACACTTCCCTTACATCTTCAGCTCCTCCATCCTCCAACCCTGAACCTTCATCACCCTCCATCTCACTCCATGAACCTTCAGCTCCTCCAATCGCCAATCCATGCACCTGCACGTCCTCCTTCGCCCGATTCAGGCATGAGTCTCCCTCCATCACCATTTCAACCTGCTCCTGCTCCATCGCTCTGGCAAGTCCCCCCTTCTCCTCCATACTCCGGCAAACTCCCCCTGACATATCACAGAGATTTTCCTCCTGGGCTCAGGACACAGGGGGGGAAAAAAATTATGGATGCAGCCTCTATTACAACCTTGGCACTGCCCTCAGTACCCTCCACAGGTAAAATATACGTCATCAGGACATGATCATTGCTTGGGATAGGTCTTGGCCTGCTGTCTACTAAGTTGATGGTGATCGGCGAATGGTTGTCATGGGGGGTGGGGGGGGGAGGTAACTTGAGAAACTCCAATCTTCCATGCCGCGTGGGACACCATGAACTTACCCTAACCCGAACCACTCAATTTCTGGTCTCATGTTCCGAGACTTGCTATGAAATTTTTTTCTTCCCCTCTCCATGCTTGCGTTATTGAAGCGTGCGCCTCATGTCCTAGATATTCATAGGCTGAGCTCAAGTTCAACACCTTTCCTACATCTTCCGCTTCTCCACTGCATCTTCCCTCCTCAGCCTGTCCCTTGGTAAGCCCTCCTTCCCATTGCTGGATGTTTGTTCTGGTCCTTCTGTCGAGTCTCCTCCTTGCTTTGACCTGGAGGTGGTCCCGAGAGCCGGCTCCACCCTCCCTGCTCCTTGTTTGGCAATGGTGGGTCCTATCACTCACCTCTCGCCTCGAGATCTTGCATTTCTTCAAGCTCTGGTGGTGCAATCTATCTTTCACTCCCCCCACCGTGACGCCCTTTTAATGTTCAGAGAGCCTTTTGGAATCGTCATTTTAGATCTCTTCAAAATAATTGATTTTTAGTTATATACATTTTTTTTTTTTTAGTTTTAGTTGTTTTCTTTTAATGACTATTTTTTTTCCTAAACATACTCTGATGTTGAATGCATTGTTTTTTTTTTATAATGTCAATGGGGGAGAATACATATTTGAATTGAGTCTGATTAGATAATATTCTTTGGATATCATTCTTTGGTTATACTCTGTGATTTTGGAATTGCTCTGAATGGTTAATTGATAAAATGCATATACTATTGGGGAGCGGCTAGAATTATGGGGAGTATCAAAGTGGAGGGGGGGGGGGGGGGGGGGTGGTGTGGGTGGGGGGGGGGGGGGGAATTAATCAAATTAATATTGTCCTATCACAAAAGGGGTAGATTGTTGACTATAGATTGTTAAGTCATAATTTGTTTGTGATTATGTATTTGTTATATAGTGTACCATTTGATATGTTTATTTCAAAGCATAATCATAGACGTTTATTGGAAATACCCCGAAAAGGTATTTATTGTCTAATAAATCGTTTTGAGTTACAGAATTAAATAGCACAACAGGCTTGCTATACCGATCGCTAACACGACAAAGAAATGATGCATCTTCCGATAGCTGTTGACTACTCCTGCCGATGCCGGTTTCTGACGGTTGAGATGCATTCCGATAACATACAATCCATCTGCCCGTGAAGCTCTACGCGAGCATCTACCGATGACGTGGTCCGTGCTTATATAATGTTTTCTTCTGCCGAAGCGTTGAAGTCTCTACCGATAGAGTTTGGAGTCTCTGCCATAGCTTCATGAACGACATCTGCCGAGGACTGTCAAGCGCTTATACTGTTTCCTCTGCCGATGTTTTGAAGCCACATCTGCTCGATGATATTTGAAAGCCATCTGCGATGATAGTTGAAGACACAATCTGCCAGATGATGTTTTGAAGCATCTCCTGCCGATTGACTAAACGACAAAAGAATGCTGACTAGCTTTTGCACCTACCGATCACGTTTGACAATGCTCCTGACGATGGAGTTTAAAGGGCAGGTGCCTTCTGCTATAAAAGTTTAAGAGATGCTTTGTTTTTCTACCGATAAAAGTTTAAGATGCTTCTGCCGTAAAAGTTTAAGATGCTTCTGCCGATGGAAGTCAAGGATACACCTGCCGATGGATTTTTTTTTAGATACATCTGCAGTGGCAATTTCAACGGCATCCACCGATGACGTGTCCTCTGCTCATTAAGTTTGCTCTGCCGGTGAAACTTCCCGCAGAATTCAAGTTAGCCGCGAAGCTACAGTGACGTCGTTTTCAGCATTAACTCCAGGCCTGTAATGGCGCCGACAACCATATTTTTCAGAAGCAACGGATGCGCTTCATACGATGCTTTCCAACGGTACATTTCTCCATTTTGAGAAAGAACATTCAATTCTGTGAAGCACTTCTTACAGAGTATTAAGCAAAGAAAAGGCTCGAAGACTACTTTGCCAATTTGAATTCTGAGCCCAACGCGAAGTTAATTTCACACTCTGTATTCTTCTCTACATCTCTCCATCCTAACGTGAGATTCATTTTGTGGAGATTGTAGTCTGAGCTTATATTTTCAACTTCAAACTTTTAACGGCAGTGATTGACGCCCGTGAAGTTCAATCCCATCTGGAAAGGCAGTTGATCGGAGCCCGAATCCCTGGTATTTCTCGTGAGGAGAAGGGTAAGGATCTTCAAGGGTTGAGCCTTGAGCGTGACGTATGCAGTTTGGCCGAACCACGTAAAAAGTACTGTGTTGAATCTTCTACTCTCTCTTATTTTTGATATTACCTTATTTGCCATTAAACTATTAAGAGAGTAACCTATTGATTATTAGATTATTTTTAAAAGTCTAATTCACCCCCCTCTAGACAATTCCGGTCCTTCGGGAGTATTGGGGTTCTCGAACCATCCCTAGAGCGGACAATATCTACTGGGATGGGGTCGTTATACGAAGAATGATATGGCAATTCAGATTGTCTACAAGTTGTGTTATTCCTTCTCTCATTCTATTTTGGACTATGTGAAATTCATTCTACCACTAACCATTTAATTGATTGTGTTGAATCTCGTGTTTCAATATTTAAGTGAATTTTTGAAAATGTCCTACCAATGTGCATAGAGCTACCAGAAGTATAAGCAAATTGTTAGCACAATATTTACACTTGCGCTCTTACTTTCTATTTTGCCCGCAATTTTACATCTTTTAAATCAATGTTCCATACATCCGAAATTTTTTGGTCTGTTTTTTTTCTAGGTGACGTGAACTGCTTGTGCGATGTTGTCCCACAGACAAATGTAGGATTATTATCTAATTTTCTTCCTCTATTTCCATCATTTTACATAATATAATTGGCGAGGATCATAATAAGAAAACTTACATATAAAATTAAAGTTTTAATACATAAATTGATACACAAACCAAGGTCCAACAAAGCTTGTAGATGATGTGATTGATCACCTTCACGTATACGAAACCTAAAAAAAAAATTAATGCAAAAAAACTTAGTAATATACTATAACTACAATTATGTAAATTATCTGTAAAAAAAACTAAAATATACTTTGTTGGCACGGAAAATGGTGATTTCAAGAGTAGAGAAATTGATTTGATCGCATACACCAATTGACCGATAAACAATTGAAGAATGAATTGCGCAAATTGAGATTTAAGAGAAGATAGAGAGAGAGAGAGAGAGAGAGAGAGGAGAGAGAGAGATAGTAGGGTTGAAGGAAAGATGGTAAAGATGAAGACAGGGAATAATTATATGGGCCGTGCTGGGCTTTGTGCAGCACAACGTCATAATTTTTAGACGTTGCCGACTGCCTGCTGCCGGAGAGGGAGGGGGGAGGGATCAACGTCATAGACCGTTGCTGCAACGGTTTTAAGGGCCGTTGCTCATGCACGCAACGGTCATAATTTTCATGACCGGTGCCCCGCTCTGTTGTGCCCTACCAAAACATAGAGTAAGGGAGGGAGGGAGAAGAGATAGCAACGTTATAAGACCTTTTCTGCTACTGTGCTGAAGAAAATGAGGGATAGAGAAGAGAGAAGCAACTTTTGGGGGGGGGCGGTCATCAGATCGTTCTGGGCAACTCGGGAAAGCATAGCAACGGTCTTTGACGTTGCGAGTGCTGGCTGCCAAACAGAAGGAGGGAGAGAGACAGATGTAGAAACATCAGGCATTGCTCTCTCTCTCTCTCTCTGTTTTGCACACCTTCAAACATGCAAAAAGAGAAAGAGAGGACGTCTCTGTTTTGCAAGTGCTAAACAGAGAGTCTCTCTTCCTGTTTTGCATGTTTCTTTATCGTGTTTTCTCTATCGTGGTTTTCTGTACATCGATTGCGTCAAAATGAAATGGCGTAGTCCTTGCGAGACAGAAAGCTGTTAGCGAGAGAGGAGAGGGCGGGCTGCGGGTGTGGCTCGCGAGACCAGAGAGCGTTAGGAGATAATCAGGGCGGAGCTGCGGGGTGGGGCTTCGCAGCCAGTCGTTTGGCTTCGCTCGTGCGAGCTCGCGATCCAACGCTGGGCTCGGCCCGGCTCGCCTATAGACCGGCCATGCTCGCTCGTTAGCCCACCCGTTAGCCAAGACCTACTTGCTGTTGGCTATAGACGGAACTCCCCCCTTAACTGGTAATCATCCAGTATATGTCCAGATGCATTTACTCTTCCTTTGGCCATAACAGACAATAATATCCATCAGATAATTCAAAATATATAATCCGCATCCAAATATCTACAACAACAGATGATGAATATTCAGAATAAGATGAGATGAACTAACTGGGTTCAAGGACAATAATAACTAAAAGAGTCATTGTTACAGTAAAATGATCATAGAGTATGTTTTCTTCAGTAAGTTCCTCCCCTGGATTTCTACTGAACATTAGAGGTACACTGGAGTGCAGGAGGCCGGTGACTTCTTTGCTTTCTTGTTCTCAATAACAGCTATGCTCTTCTTCAGCATTTTTTTCAAGTCTTTGTAGAGTATCATCGACTTGTAAAATTTCTTTTGTTTGTTCTATAACAGAGGATTTGACTATCGCACTGATTTTGATACATCAAATTAAGGCTTGATGGAATAAGAGGCAAGAGCATGAGTGTACATACCTGTACCGTGGAGCACTTTTCGATGAGTTTATCCATGTCATTCAACATGAGCTCCAGTTCTAAGCTGTGTAACTGATGCGAATCTCATCTTTTTCAACATATAAACATTCATTGCGCTTTAATGATTTTTGTTTTGTGAATATAATGCTGTAATCAGGCAGGGAAACAGCAAGCAATCCTTCCATTCTTCTGTCGGCATTCTTCATAATTTGGTGAAGATTAACTGCCTATATTAAAAGGAATGCATTTTTAAAATTTTAAATAATACGTGGCAATTGATTTGGTTATGCCAGTACATTAGAAGTGGGCAACCCTCCTCATGGCATTTTATACAACTGTTGTATTTAAAACTGTCATCGAGAGCAGAAAACCTTTTCTTTAGTAGGCCATGTACGTCTGACCACCTGGGATATCAGCTTATGATTTCGGCCAAATAAAATAAACATCTCATAATCAATGCATAGCTTCCAAATGTGAGTTGAATCACATCAGAGGTGAATCACGTCTGTCCTCTAATATAAGTTTTACCAAGTTTGAGTGATCAAGTGATTTACATACTGATCCTAAATTGCAATAACCAATCTAAAACACACTTTACTCACATGTATTAAGCCCCCTAATTCTTTCCTAAAGCCTTGTTGTAGAAGATGGTAAATCCAAACTTCGCAATCAATAAAGTAGCTTCATGAATATTGCGTTCAGACCAGAAGGTTCTATTAGAAAAGAATTTCTTATTCAAGACACATGAAATTAGACACTAAAATCTACTGCGCATGCTTTACTTGGAATACTACTTGCATATTTTTGTTGCTCGAGTTTGTGACAATGACTGTGAGCGTGTTGGACCGTTTTGGAGCAGAGAAACTTTGCCTTCTCGACGTTGACCGCTTCGATTTTAGGAAATCAAATGCAACATAGGCTTCTGACTTCCTTTTGGTGACTTTCAGGCGCAAGCTTTCACTCGTTTTCCAGGCACAGAGCTTTCACGTCGAGTTTGTGACAATGACTGTGAGCGTGTTGGACGTTTTGGGAGACAGATAACTTGCCTTATCGACTTTGAACCGCTTCTATTTTAAGGAATCAGAATGCAGAGTATTCTTCTTGGACTTTTTTTCCCTTTTGTTGACTTTCCAGGCGCAGAGCTTTGCACTCGTTTTCTTAGACTGTGAGCAAAGATTCTGGACAGTTTTTGGACTTTGATTTCTTGAACATCAGAGGTTCTGAACCTTTTTCATCCTTTTCGACCATTGCTCATACAGAGGAACTCTTTAATCCGTTCGAGCCTTTTAAACCTTTTGAAACTCGAGCAATTCTTCAATCGAAGACGGCTCTGGATGAACATAGCTAATTTTGTAATATCATTCGCAGGATTCTCGAACCTTCTTTTGACTCTGAAAGTCTACTTGTTATATTCGTATCGCTCCCCCTTACCTTGTTGTCGTAGCTGCAATGGGTTGAGTCGTAGAGACTATAATATCCCATTTCATTAGGGTGTGCGTCTGTAAGTGTGTGTAACATCGCTTGATGATTGTTGCCTTAGTTGATTTTTTGCTTCTTGCCATGGATGAGATTTCCTGTGTAAAGAAACCCTAGACAAAGAACACTTTCGAAATACTGAAAGCTATTCAAAGAGAGAGGCAGATTACACCACCCCCTGAAAGTTGGAGAATATATGTAGATTTTAAAATAAGAACCTCAAATCACATAAAATTTCTTCATTTCACCCAGAGAACACAGAACAGAGTTTCCATAAAAAATCAATAACCTGAAACCTCTAAGAAAGACTCGCGTGATTTTATGGAAAAACCATAAAATCCATGATTATTCAATTTGAAGATACACTCATCTTGTAACGCTAATCGAGATAATGAGGATTTTTGGCCCTTCATTAGATACCAAAATACTTCTTCTCATCTAGTAACCATACTCACGATATGATGTATTTTTTGGACTTCATTAGAATTCCAAATACTTCTCCCAACTTTTTGATAAAAATCTGTATCTCCTTAAGGAATTTGAGCAATATAATATAGAAGTCGTCATAAATATCAGATTTTCTTCATCTTCTCAAGAACCATAACCTTTTCAGTTGAACAACCAGTCCAATTGAGAAATCATAAATGTCGGAATTTCCCAAGTAATATAACCTTAGGTACCATAAAGAATCACCCAAAAAACAAGAGAGACTTTTTTTTTTAATAATCTGAAAGCAACAGAAAATAAAAAAAAACTACGAATCGCTTCACATTACACCAAGGCCTAGACAAACTTAAATTCTTCAAATTCACACCACCAATGCGTTGGTAAAATATCGACATTTTTTTTTTTTTTTTTCCTGCCCCATATGTTTCCAAGGTGATACTTTGTCTTCTACAAGTGATCTAATAATAATGTCGAAATCACAATATGGTTTTCCTGTCTGTGAATGTTGAACTGGATTCTTGGAGATATTATAGCACGCGATAATCACAATACAATGTTATGGCATCCTGTTTAACACCGTAGTCCCTTGAGCATTTGTTTCATCCAAATAAGCTGAGTAACATCTACTACCACTGCATATATTCTGTCTCGGCAGTAGAACAGAGAAATAGAGTTATTCTTCTTGCTAAAACCAGACACTAAATTGTTTCCCAATAAAAACATCACCGAAAAGTACTTGTTTCGATCATCCAAACTCCCCGACATAATCACCATCACAGTAGCCACTAGTTGGTAATTTGTTATCAAATGAATACCAGATTCCCTAGTCCGTCGTTCGACACTATTTGGAGAATGCACTTCACTGCCACCAGATGAGACTCTCCTAGGATTTGCTTGAAACCGAGCACATATCCTACACTATAACAAATGTCTGGCTGACTCGCAGTAGATATAAGATACTGTCATCATACTTTCTATTAGTCGTTCATCAACAGAAGTCCCCTTTTCATCTTGGAGGAGTTTTTCACGTGTTCCAATCTTGTTTCTTTGTGTGGGATGAGATTGTCTAACTTGAAAGCTTTCAACAAATTTTTGGGCATATTGGTTTGAAGATGAAAATTCCATCATTTCTTTTCTGACTCTAAGACCAGAAAGTAAATTGAGCCACCCGACCCATGCGCATCTCAATTTCACTGGTCCATTTTAGCTACAAAATCATCCACTAGCACCTGTGCCCTGAGCCCAACACTATGTCATCAACATAATTTGATCAAGTAAGAACTGACCGTTGTGTCGGTGAACATGAAAGGGTTGTTATCTACTCCCCCTCGCTTATATCTCTTGGATAATAAATACACCATGATCATTCTTACCTATGCACGGTGCTTGTTTGAGGCCCGTATAGCCACTTTCTTCATCTATACACAGACTCGGGATAATAGGGTCCTCAAAACCCTCTCAGTTAGTGACTATACTTCCCTCGGTTAGAACGTCATCTTAGGATTTACTTTTCTCACATCCATTGATATATTTGGAACCACATTGCACAAGAATAGCTCGTAAAAGTTGATGGATTCCAGTATAGCAACCCGGATGAATTTCATCAAATTAATGCCTTCAATCGTGAATATCCTTGAGGCAACTACTCGTGCTTTGTTGCGTGTATGTTTTTCCATGCTCATCACTTTTGTTCTTGTATATCCACTTGGTGCCAATGACTTGACATCGACGAGGATTTGCCTAAATCCCAACTTGATTTCGAGTAATTGATCAGTTCTTCTTGCATTGCTTGATCCAGTATTTCATCTAGGAGAGGTTCTTTCCACATTTTTAGGTTCAATGGTTGAGGTGAAGCATGTCATAGAATCATATGAAGAATAGTTTACTCTAGTGTTTAGCTCTAGTTTCTGAGTCCCATCATTAATATTGCCAATGACTTTATTCATGGAATGATCTTTTGACATGTTGTGGACTGTTGTCTGCAATCTGATGCAGGTACTTTCCACTTCACCGTTGTGATAGTTTCTCGGGACATTACCTGTGACACTGGGGAACAACCTCGGGACATTAGTGGAGGCCTGAACTTTCATTATTTGACTCTTGGATAATATCATCCGTAGGCGTATAACTTTTTTCTAAGGAATCATTCACAATCAAACCTTGTGCTGATTCAATCATAATTCTAGTTCGTTTATTGTAAACACGATACGCCGACTATTGGTAGCATATCCCGAAAATAGCTTTTCATCACTTTTTAGATTCCAAATTTCCTCTGTGGTCCTATGTAATGCACTAGTGTTCTCACATCTAATTGGAATCCTATCATAGAATAAATTGTAATCTTCCAAGGTTTGCTTCATCCAAAACATTTGTGCACAACAACTGCTAGCAGCAATATATTCACTTTTGGTCATTGAAAGTGCAACAGAATTTTGCTTCTTGGAGTACCAGAAAACAAGAGACTCACCAAAAAATTGACATGTTTCACTAGTTGTGACGACCCCAACCCGATCAGGGCCGCCACGGACTTGCCGTGACATAATCATTACCTAAGCCCTCATATTTTTCGCATAAACTTTTTCATTTTTACTTTAAACATAACCCAAAACCCTTAAACAAACTAACCCTAACGTAACCTTAACTCTAAACTCTCGTAAGCAATTAAATTTTTCTTTTTATATCACTCATAACGTTTCGACTTCCAAACCATTAAATTGAAGTCTCGGATTGTTGAAATCCCTTAAAATCACTCATTCCTCAATCATCAAAACATGACACTAATATAACCTACAATTTCAGACAAATTCAAGAAAACGAACTGCATGGATCGCTCTAAAAATCGAGCTTATCCTTACCTGTTAAAAATAACCCAAGCAGTTCCAGTATATTTCTAAAATTAAGACTCTACATTCTAAACAATCTACTACCACTACATATACATCAAAACTCGACTGTTCATACATTTTTCTATCAAAACATCTAATCTACATACTTAAACACTTTGATACTTTAACAAATTAAACCTACACGTAGACCTACTAACCAACAAAACTAACTCACATCATTCGACATACATCATTCAAGTCATCGGATCATCAAGCCAAAACACACCCCGTCGCCACGAGCACCATCCGTCGACCACCTGTTCTTTGTCATCAAGGGAAACTCTCACTTTTGCACCTGTCACCTACATCATGCAACATATACATTAAGCCTAATGCTTAGTAAGGGAATGCACTATATGAATTTAAAACATTTTACTTAACATATGCAGTTTCTACAGTTTCATCGTACATAATCATTTCGTTTCGTTTCATCGTTCATATTCATTTCGTTTCATTTCATCATTCATATTCGTTTCGTTTCGTTTCATCATTCATATTCATTTCGTTTCTATCATACATACATGTAATCCTCTACCAATGGAGGGCGGATTAGTTTCTCCATCTCTAGACGTTCCACATATAAATCTTTACCTGAAGGGTGAACCACTTCCTTCAGATATCATACATTTCATTCAGCTTCCCGTGAGAACACATATCATTCAGTTTTACATGTAATCCTCTACCAATGGAGGGCGGATTAGTTTCTCCATCTCTAGACGTTCCACATATAAATCTTTATCTGAAGGGTGAACCACTTCCCTCAGATATCATACATTTTCTGGACGTTCCACAACTTTACATCTGAAGGGTGAACCACTTCCCTCAGACACTATACATTTTCGTTTTACATCGTTGTCGTTTCTACGTTTAAATCGTGAAATCATATGCTAAAACATTTTCGTACTTTTCTTTTAAAACATGATGCATGAGAAATCTATGTACGACATATCATCAAAACATATCATCAAACAATTCACTACGTACATGGACATATACTATTCTTAACGAACTTCACAAACAACTAACATTCTAAGCTACCCGACTCATTAATCCCCACGATCAGAAAATCATCATCAAAACAGAAAAACCTAACGTTGACACGATGTAGGGCCTTAAGGGCCGGAAGCCTAACATCCACTTACCTGACGTCCGTAGTAAGCCGAGCACCGTCCAAAGGTCGTCTCCACCTAAAGCATTTCATAAATAAGGTACATTAAAATCAATTTTAATTAAACTAATTTCAAACTTAAACTAATCTCCTAATTTAGGAAATTCTTTCCTAAAATTTTCATTTTCTCATTCGGGCATAACTAAACTCTTATTTTCTTAAAAACATCTTAAACTACTATTTATAGCTTAATCTAACTAAAATCTAACTAAACGAGGCCACTATTTTGGGTTTGGTAAAAACCGACCTAAAACTCAAACGCGCGTAACTTTTGCGTCGGTTATCGGAATCGAATGATTCCAGCGGCCACGTACTCCTCTAATAACCTATTTTAATCTGCCAAAAGGAATTTTAAAACAAATGACCGGAGCTAGGTCAATTTATCAAAAACCCGAAACTGCCCTTTACCCGGAAAATCCCCCTTTTTGATTTTTCATCAAATTCCATCAATTTCTTCACCAATCTATCCTCCTAACATCCAATTAACATAAACTAACCTAAAATCGAAGTTTCCAATTAAGAAAACCCTAAGCCCCAAATCGGGCTTCACTGTTTTCAGCTCACATTGAGCTCAACACGGCCAATCAACCAAAGCCGGCATTAAGCTCGGCCATTTGACGCTGAAAGCAACCAAAAACGGCCGGCGATCGAAGCTCAATCGAGCTCATCACGCACGGCCACCAACTGAACCAAAACAGAGGAGAAAAACGAGCATACCGGTCAGGTTTCGCGCGGAGATGGCCGGAGATCACGCGGCGCCGTCGTCTGGCCTGAAAACGGCGAGGAATCGCCGGCGCTTCGTCGGAGGAGAGTCGCCGTCTCCCTCGTCTCTCTCGGCGTCGGGCTCGAGCTCGAGCTCGTCAAAAACCAACAGAATGGTTTTTCCATTCTGTTGATTTTTAATTATTATTATTAATAATAATAATAATAATAATCTTAATATTAATTCCTATTAAACATTAATATATCGTTTTGCCTTCCGTAAATCTCGTTAAATCCCGTATATCTCCACAAATTCCAATTTAATCTTAGAGTTCTAACAAAACTCACCGTTCACAAAACGGACTCATTTTGCTATTTTTACGAATTAACATACTAAAAGGGTAAAACGGGAACTCTAGTATTACTCTTTTCGATTTGGGTTTCTAAAATTTCACTTATTTCTCTAAAAATTCCCGTAAATTTCTAGGGTCCTAATAAAACTATCCGCTCGCAAAACGGACCTAATTTACTTATTTACGAAAATAGCCTTGGAGCGGAAACCCGAAAACTCGGGTGTTACACTAGTGATTTTCCTATCTACTAGACTCCCAGCATAATCGAAATCAGAATATCCTATGAGATCAAAGGATGTACCCTTCGGGTACCATAAACCTAAATCATATGTCCCACTTAGATATTTGAAAATCCTTTTAACAGCAGTTAAGTCAGATTCTTTAGGAGAAGCTTGGAATCTAGCACATAAACACACACTAAGGAGGATGTCAGGTCTGCTAGCAGTGAGGTATAGAAGGGATCCAATCATAGCTCTGTACTTTTTAATATCTACATTTATCTCATTTTCATCTTTGTCCAATTTAGTAGTTGTGCTTATGAGAGTTCTAGAGGAGTTAGAAGAATCTAATCCAAATCTTTTTATGAGGTCTTTGATATATTTTTCTTGACAGAAGAAAATTCCATCTGGTTTTTGACAAAATTGAAATCCTAGGAAGAATTTTAGCTCTCCTATCATACTCACTTTGCATAAGAGTGGCAAACTCATCACAAAGTGATACATTTATAGAACCGAATATGATGTCATCAACATAGATTTGAACTATTAGAATGTCTTTGTCCTTTTGCATGGTAAAAAGAGTTGAATCGGTATTACCCTTTTTGAACTTCCTTTCCTCAAGGAAATTCATCAACCTATCATACCAAGCTCTAGGAGCTTGCTTAAGTCCATATAAGGCTTTCCTAAGTTAGTACACATGATTAGATCTATCAAAAGCTTCGAAACCTTGAGGTTGTTCCACATAGACCTTCTCTTGAATATATCCATTAAGAAAAGTACTTTTTACGTTCATTTGAAAAAGTATGAAATCTTTGTGACAAGCAAATGCTAAGAGCATCCTAATTGACTCTAAATGAGCTATTGGAGCAAAGGGTTCCTCAAAGTCAATTTATTCTTCTTGATTATACCCTTTGGCAACTAATCTAGCTTTGTTCCTGACCACAATCTCATTTTCATCCATCTTATTCTTAAATATCCATTTGGTTCCAATAATGGGATAATTGTCGGGTTTTGGAACAAGTTCTCAAACGTTGTTCCTTTCGAATTGGTTTAATTCATCTTGCATAGCAACTATCCAATTTTTATCCAATTCAGCTTCTTCAAACTTCTTAGGCTCTATTTGAGAGATGAATACTACATTTGCATATAGATTTCTAAGGAAGACTCTAGTTTTGACTCATAAGGAATGATCACCTAGAACTTCATCTAAGGGATGATCTTTTACATATTTTCAATCTCTAGGAAGAGCAACATTTTCATCCTTGACTGGGACAATGTCTAGAGAATTTGAAGAAGGAACTAGGGAATTTTCTCCTTCAATGGTTTCAGCAGGTTTGTCTAAGCAGAGAGAATCCATTTACTTTTCCAGAATGTCATCTTCTTCCACATTGATTGTGGGTTGAGGGGTCTCATCAAAATTGACAGGCATATATTCTTCTATAACTAGTGTTCTTTTGTTGAACACTCTATAAGCTTTACTTGTTACTGAATATCCAAGGAATATTCCAAGATCCGTCTTGGAATAGAATTTTCCCAAATTATCCTTGGTGTTTGAATGAAACATTTACAACCAAAGGGTCTAAAATACTTAACACTAGGAGACTTGCCGTTCCATAGCTCATAGGGGGTTTTCTCTAAAATCGGTCTTATGGAGACACGATTTAGAACACAGCAAGCTGTGGAAACAGCTTCTGCCCAGAAATATTTTGGAAGAGAGTTTTCATCAAGTATGGTCCGAGCAAGCTCTTAAAGAGACCTATTCTTCCTCTCAACAACACCATTCTGTTGGCGGGTTCTAGGGGATGAGAAATTGTGCTCAATTCTATGTTTGAGACACAAGAGTTCAAACTTTTCATTCTCAAATTCTCCACCACGATCACTATGAATAGCAATAACGGTGAGCTCCTTTTCATTTTGAACTCTCTTCCTAAAGCTAGAGAAGGTATCAAAAGTTTCATCTTTTGACTTTAGAAAGAATACCCAAGTGAATCTAGAGAAATCATCTACAATGACAAAGGTATAATGTTTTCCTTCTATACTAGCAATATTTGAAGGACCGAAAAGGTCAATGTGAAGTAGTTGTAGAGGTTTGGACGATGTGACAGTATTCTTTGAAGCAAAAGAGCTTTTGGTTTGCTTTCCCATTTGACAAGTATCACAAACTCTATCATTGTCAAAGAATAGTTTTAGAAGTCCTCTAACTAGATTATTCTTGGAGATCTTAGCTAAGGTATCCATTCCTACATGCCCTAACCATCTATGCCAAGACCAACTATCACCAAAGGATTTCACAGCAAAATACTTCTCATTCACACAATCAAAATCGTCTACGTTAATAATATATACATTCTCTTTTCTATAACCTATGAATAATATCTTGCTATTCAGACTATCTTTAATCACACAAGCATCATATTTAAATATTACTTTATACCCCTTATCACATAGTTGACTGATGCTGAGAAAGTTGTGTTTCAGCCCTTCAACTAATAAGACATTTTCTATAATTGGATTGGTAAGATTACCTATGTTGCCGATGTCAACGATTTTGCCCTTTTGATTTCCACCAAAAGTAACATTTCCTTTCTTCTTGTTGACAAAAGCAAACTTCGAGGAGTCCCCCGTCATATGTCTTGAGCAACCGCTATCAAGATACCATAAGTTCTTCACGGGAGAGCTCACATCCTACAAGAAAGAAAATCATGTAACCTTCTTCGATACCCAAACTTTTTGGGTCCTAGCGTTAGGTTTGGTTCCCTTAGGAACCCACTGTAATTTACCAAATAAATTAGAGTTGTTAAATTTTAAAGGACATACAATAGATTTATGGCCTATTTTATTACATGCATGGCAGATAGTTGATTTGACAAAGAAATTCTTATATACTTTCTTTATACTAAACCTTTCATATCCTAAATCTGCTTTATCAAATGTTACCCTTTGGCTACCTAACAGCATGTTTAAATTCTTACTACCATTAGTGAACTTAAGCACAATGTCATTTAAATACTTATTTCTAATCTTAAGATCACCAATTTCCTTTTCATGCAAGCTGATTTCCTTCACATGCTTTTCAGCCAATTTAGTATTTTCCTTTTTCAATAAATTGTATTTTGATCCATATTGTGTGATCAGATAATTGAAGGCATCGATTAAATCACCCTCATCATTTTCACTATCACTAGAGGAATGACTAACCTCATCTTAGTGTGCCATGAAGCATAGGTTGGCGACTTCTCCATCTTCGGAAGAGGTGTCACTTTCACTGTCGTCCCAAGTAGCCTTCATAGCTCTCTTATTAAACTTCTTGGGACCTTTCTTAGCTTGTGGACAGTCGGCCTTCATGTGTCCCGGCTTCCCACACTCAAAACATGTGATCTCCTTTTCTTTTTGGGATTTATCACCCTTTGAAAATCTGCTTCCTTGCATCCTTTTCCGTTGAAGATACTTGCTGAATCTTCTAGTAATAAGTGCTATGTCCTCCTCATCTTCTTATTCCTCAGATTCTTCTTGCTTACTTGAGAAGGCTTTAAGAGCTATGTCTTTCCTCTTGGAGACTTTCTTTTCTCTGAGGTCCTCCTTTTCATTTGCTCTCATTGTTATTTCATGTGTCATGAGAGAACCAATGAGCTCTTCAAGTTTGAGGACTTTTAAATTTCTTGCTTCTTAGATGGCCGTCACTTTCGGTTGCCATCCCCTTAGTAGACATCTCAGAATTTTCCTGACAAGTTCTTCATTTGGATACACTCTACCAAGCACTTTTAAACCATTAGTGATGTTAGTAAAACGAGTAAACATAGAACTAATTGATTCATCCTTTACCATGGTAAATAGTTCATACTCATGTACTAACATACTCATTTTACTTTCTTTTACTTGATTTGTTCCCTCATGTGTAATTTCAAGTAAATGCCATATTTCTTGTGCACTCTCACAGCCTTGTACCCTATTGAATTCATCTCTATTCAGTGCACAATATAGAGTGTTTATGGCTTTAGCATTTAAACTTAAGTTTCTTTTGTCCGAGTCAGTTAGTTCACAAGCCAATTTTGGGATACTAATTTCATTTTCAGTTTTCATAGCTTTAAATGGACCATTTTCTATAATGTTCCATATGTCATAATCCATAGCCTGAATAAAAATTCTCATCCTAGACTTCCACTATACATAATCATTCCCATTAAAAAATGGAGGTCTAGAGATAGATTGTCCTTCTACATGTGCAGTATTTATATTGAATGTCATTTCTAAATATATCGCTATATAGACAATATTACAACCTCGCTCTAATACCAATTGTAAGACCGTTATTGTCTAAGAGGGGGGTAAATTAGACTTTTTTCTCCTAATCGAGCTTACTTATTACAATATAAATTACTTAAAATATTATTTTTTTGATTCAAAATAAACAGAGAGAGAGAGAGAAAAAAAAAATAACACCGTGATTTTTACGTGGTTCGGCCAATCTTGCCTACGTCCACACTTCAAGGATTCCCCCTTAAAGATTCACTATTTCTCTTTTACGATAAATCTTGATTGGACTTCACGGGCACCAATCAACTGCCTTTTACACTTCCATTGAACTTCACGGGCGTCAATCGCTGCCTTTACACTTCGATTGATCTTCACAGGCATCAATCGCTACC
Organism: Begonia masoniana; assembly: GCA_022432975.1. Taxonomy (NCBI): domain Eukaryota; kingdom Viridiplantae; phylum Streptophyta; class Magnoliopsida; order Cucurbitales; family Begoniaceae; genus Begonia; species Begonia masoniana. The sequence goes on along the minus strand of CM039506.1, from coordinate 27,103,849 downwards.
TTTACACTTTTTACAAGATGAACAATATAGCACAGAACTACACTCTCTCAAAAAGTAGAATCTCAACTTTTGATCTAGAGAGGTGTAGAGAATAGAAGAAAATTACATGCGTGTGAGCTCGCGATAGTTGAGAGAAAATTTATCAGATCAGCAAAAGCTTTTTGTCTCGAGCTCTTATTCTTCCTTTTATACCGGTGACTGTAATCCGCTTCTCATTCAGACGACTCTTTATTTTTGTACTAAAATTATGACCGTTGTGAGGAAATATAGCCGTTGGAGTCTGCTTTGGTCAACATTTAATTCGGTGGTCATTAATAGTCTGGTCATTAAGACTCCGAACGTTCCCCTTTTGGACGAATTTGTTTGGTCTGATGTTGGACGAATGCTCGTCGGACTAGTGCTGCGCATCAATTCATTGTTCTGTCTTTGAACACTTTGGTCGTACATTTTGGACGCTTGCTCATTGGACGAATACTTTGCACGCTTACCAATCGGATGAGTACTTTAGACGATTGCGTCGGACTAATAATTTTGGACGATTACCACTCGGACAAGTACTTTGGAAGATTGCGTCGCACTAATAACTTTGGACAATTAAGTTGTTCTGCGTTTGGACGAATGCGTCTGTCTTTCCATGTGGACGAATGACTTCGGACTAACAACACTTAACCAAAAGCGTTAGAAACGTAATACCTTTTTGAAACGGCATTTCCAGATAAATGCAATAAACACAGTAATCCAATTATGCAGTTTATATATTTCATATTAATCACAATCATCAAAAACATAGTTAGACTTAAACACTATTTAAGTCAACATGTAGGAAACTACAAAGTTTGACTTAATGAATCAAAAGTGTGGAGGAATATTACAAAGAGTTGGAGGTAGCCATTTGATGAGGACGATGAAGCTACAATGATGTGATTCATTGGAGGTTTAAATAGACTAATCACAGACATTGTGGATTTGCATCACTATGTAGACTTAGAAAAATTGTTGCACAACTCCATCAAAGTTGTCAGACAATTGAAATCAAGGAAATCTAAGATCAGATCAATCTCAAACTCTTCATGGAAATCTAATTGGAAGAATGATAAGCCTAATTCAAAGCCAAAAAAGGAGTTCAAAGAGACAGCCATGACATCGAACACTACCTCCATAAAAGGTAAAATCGAGACTTCCACACCTATTAAGTTTTGAGAGGTTAAGTGTTTTAGATGTCAAGGTTTTGGTCAAATTTCTTCTAATTGTCTGAATAAAAGAGTTATGATTATTTTGGATAATGGTGATATAGCAAGTTTAAGTTCAAGTGATGATGAAATGCCACCATTAGAACCTATAAGGGGAGAGCTATTGGTCACTAGATGTGTACTCAACGTACAAGCCAAAGAGGATGGAGATAAAGTGCAAAGGGAGCACATATTTCACACTAGCTGCCACGGGAACAACAAGGTATGTAGTTTGATAATTGATAGTGCGAGTTGTACTAACGTTGTTAGCACTTTGTTGGAAGAAAAATTGAACTCGAAAACCTTGAAGCATTCTAGGCCATTCAAGCAACAATAGTTGAGTGATTGTGGTGAAGTGAAAGTGACTAAGCAAGTGAAGATTGCACTTGCAAATGGTAAGTATAAAGATGAGGTTCTTTTTGATGTAGTACACATGTAATCTACACATATCCTTTTGGGGAGACCATGTCAATTCGATAGAAACGTCAAGCACAATGGTTTCAAGAATGAATACTCTTTTGATCAAAATAGTAGGAAGATAATTCTCAAACCACTAAAATCATGGGAGGCTAGTGAGAATTAAGGGAGGATTGCAAAAGAATTCAAAAAGAGAGAAAAGTCATTGAGTGAGCAAAAACATGAAAAAAAAGAGAGCAGAGTGAGTGAAAAGAAGAATGAAAGAGAGAAAAAAGAGGGCAATGAGAGAAAAATTGAGAGTGAGAGAAAACAAGAGGAGAATGGGAAAATGAGTGGAATGGCAAGAAAAAGTGAGGTTAAAAGTGTGATGATAGCAAGACAAGAAGTACTTGTACTATTTGTACAAAGATGTTTATCTCGCGACTAATGAACTAACTTATTATCTTCCTAGTGTTGTTTCTTCCATTTTGCAGAAATTTGATGATGTATTTCCCAAAGAATTACCGAGAGGGTTACCTCCTTTGAGAGAGAGTGAACATCAAATAGATTTCATCTTGAGAGCATAAATTCCTTGTAACACCTGGTTTTACAAAATTTTGTAATTCTCGAATATAATGGCATTTTTGTAAATATGTCAAATTAAGTCTGTTTTGCGAGCAAAGAGCGTTATTATAATCCTAATAATTAATATGGATTTTAAGAAAATTTTCTGAAATTTTAGGGGTTGTAACGCTAAATTACGAGAATTACGTTTTTCGAAATATAAAGAACGTTTTAATAAAAATAGTAAACTAGGTCCGTTTTGCAAACAGACAGTTTTAATAGAACCCTAGTAATAAGTTGGATTTATTGGTGAAATAAGGAGATTTTGAGAAACTAAATCGCTGGCTAAATAATGAAACAAATGACGAAACAATTAGAAAATCAAAGGAATGGCAAAACGGTCATTTGACTAGTCAAAATTATAAAACAAAACACAATTCTTCTTCTTCTCCAGAATGCTTCACGCGATTTCTTCTCTCCCTCTCCCTCAGGCAATTTTTCATCACCTCTCCCGGCGTTCTCACTTCCGACGCCCGTTCTTCCTCCGGTTGACCTCTGCTCTTCACGTTTTCTCCCCCAAACTCGATTATAGGTAAGGTTATATGGTTTTGGAAAGTTTATTTGTAGTTTTCGGGTTGTTTAACGTTAGGGTTTACGTTTAGGGTTTCGTTAAAAACGTGATTTAGGGTTTGAAATCGATAGGTTTACTGAATTTATGAATGTATTGAACATATGGAGCGTTATTGTACGAAGTTAAGTGATTTAGGAGGAATGTTAGGGTTTAATGAATTTTTGAGATTTTTGGAAAAACTCTTTAAAGGTGGTTTTAGGTATCGAGCGTAAATTGTTCGATAAAATGCCTCGATTAGTTAAATTAGAATTTTAGGAAACTCCTTTAGTTAAGGATTTCATTAATTTGGACCTTAACGGTTCAAACGCGTTTTAATGATAATTGTTGTGAATTGCCTTAGGTGAATCACGCTCGTGGACGGAGCTAGCATTGCAACGGACGTGTGGTAAGTTCTCGTGACTTACTTTGGCCGATTGGCCTACACCGTACATCGAAGTCGCATCGAAGAGTATTGGTGAACTGCTTGTTTAAATGTTTTGGTTGGGTAGTTAGGATTAATTCTTTTATAGGATATGCTTTTATTGTCTTGATGTATGTTTACTTTAAGTACGTAATTGTTCATACATCACGGTTTTCAACTATGCATAGAAAATGAATTTCCGCATTATGTTTTTGTGTAAAGTGATGTGGCCTGAAAGGGGGCTATTGATCTATTGTGTAGGCCAAAAGGGGTCTGTCACAATACCACATCGTCCAAAACGAAATGCACTATGTTTTAATGAAAAGTGATGTGGCTTGAAAGGGGGCTATTGATCTATTGTGTAGGCCAAAAGAGGTCTGTCACAATACCACATCGCCCAAAATGAAATGCATTATGTTCTCATGTAAAGTGATGTGTCCTGAAAGGGGGCTATTGATCTATTGTGTTGGCCAAAAGGGGTCTATCACAATACCACATCGAAATTCAATATGCACAGCATGCATTTGCATTTACGAAACTTGCTGAGCCTTTAGCTCATAGATTGTCTGTATGGTGTAGGTGATCTTGATATAGGTGAGGACAAGATTCTTCCACCTGAGGAATGATGCAGTTGAAGGAGGATGGCCCGTGTGAGTGTGATGGGCAGTCGATGTGCCTTTTGACCCGTGGGGATGTACGTAAGTATTTCGGGGACACAATAGTTAGGTCGTAGAAGAAATTTTATAGACTAAACATATTAGGGTGCTTGGAATCTGGTTAGTTGATAGATTTATGTTTTGATGTTTGGGAAATCTATTTTATAAACTACCTTTGGAAAGTCTTTTATAGGAAATATATTGGAAACTGTTTGGTGATTTAAAACAGGGTGAGTTGTTTAGTTTTAAACGGATCCACGCAGTTGGATTTCGTTGAGCTTATCTTGAGTTAATTGGGTTTTAGGTTATGTTTTGAGTCGTTTATTTTGGGTTATTGACGAAGTATGAAATGGATGAGGTTATGAATGAGTTTATGTTAAGAAGTTATTGGGTTTGTTGGAGTATATGTGGTATGAAATTAGTACAGGGATGGAGGAGGAAAGAAAAAAAAAAGAAAGGAAAATGGGAGGCGAGCTCCCTGGAAAAAAATGGATTCTAGGGAGACTGCCGACCGAACGCCCAAAGTGGGGATCGATCGGCAGTTGTGATCGCCACTCCCTGGAAATTCCAGGGAGTGTGCCGATCGATCGCCCCTTTTGGGCGATCGATCGTCGAAGTGAGGGGCGAACGATCACCCCTCCATTTTCATGTTTGGCGATCGATCGCCTGCCAAAGGGGCGATCGATTGCCCCTTACATTTTTGGGACAATTGTCCCTTTTGCCCTCAAGTCTTGGCCGATTGTCTTGTTAGTTTTAATTGTTTTAAATAATTGTTTTAAGTTTTAATTCAATCGTTTTATGTTTTATTCAATTTTTTTTATAAATAGGTTTCGAACAATTTTAACGATATAGTCTACGATTTAAATTCCGCACAAATTTATGAGGTTTTACGAGGATAAAAAAAAATATACGAGAAAATAAGGGTACAGTGTTAGGGTCGCTACAATTATGGTATCAAAGCCCTCGGGTTTTAAAATCGGTTCTGTAGACTGCTCGACTGCATAACCACTACGCGGACATCCTTCCTCAACTGTAAGTATGTTTGAAAACTTTCTTTGATTTTAATTTTCTTAGAATTATTGTCTTTAATTTCCTAGGACTTGAAAAATGGTTCGTGGAAATAAAGATAGGGACGACACCATAGATCTATTAAGGGGTGTCATTGCCCAACAATCCCAACACATCGACCGACAAGCGCAGCATATAGATAGGCAATCTCTTCAACTCGAGATATTGACGAACCGAGAAAACCCAAGGACCCAAGGGATGGTCACTCCCAATAACCACGGTACGAGGAGGATAGGCGAGGAAGAAATCAAACAAGACCGACGAAAGCACGTACGAGGAACTTCTCGGAGACCTCTGTGTCCTAAATGCCATAAGGAACACTATAGCAATTGTAGATTAGGCATAAATAAGTGCTTTTGATGTGGAGTCATTGGCCATTTCGTCAAGGACTACCCGAAGCCAGGCAGGGACCAACCGGGCAGGAATCAGAAAAATGTTACAGTAAAGGTGCTAGCCTTGACTGGAGAAGAAGAAACTGCCCAACCTTCAGCTATTTCTGGTAGAGTTTTATTTCAATAATTAATAGAATGAAGAATATTAGAATGGAGATGTAGTATAGAGTAAGAATTCGAAGGTAATAGTCAGATAATAGATGGGAGTAGGTTTGAAAATAGAGAGGTAAGAGAATGGTAGAAGGTAGGTAAGAAGAGTTCTGAAGTGAACCTTGAAGATAAGGCAGTAGATAGATGCGAGACCATATAGGCCTTATAGAAAGAGAGTTATGTGGTAGTAGGATTAGCCTGACCTAACCACAGGAAGTTGCACACTTAGAATTGAGTTACCGTAAGAACGATACAACTTATAATGTGTAAGATTTAAAGAGATAGAAACTGACCCTAGTTGACAAACCCTTAGAGTGTAGAATGTGATCAATCGAGGAGAAATTTGAAGTTTAGATGTAAGATTTACTAGGGGATGTTATAGATTGTCAAGGTATCGTTAGTACGTACAGGTAGATAAGAAAATATAGTAGGAATTTAAATAACCTAGATCCACGATAAAGTTGGGAGCACCTAGACAAAGATGGCACTCAAAGGTTTAGTTTAAGTAGATTGTTGAAGGGGTATGCAATGCGTCGACTTCTTTTGTAAAAGGATGATGGTTATATGAAAAGGTAATGCTCGAATTACGAGTTTGGTCGATCCCCAAAAGATAAGTATAGTCTTAGAAGACTAGTCGATAACAAACGACTGCCCAATTTGTGAAAGGATTTCGACTGACTTACTATAAGAGGGAGACGTAGCAAAGTTAAGAGTAATCAGTGAGTAGTAGATGCTTTGTGTATTGGGAAGCATGAAGTGGAGGTTATAAAGCAGAGGCCTAAGAACTACGAAGAACTTAGGAACACAAACATGATAATTACTGAAAGAAAGGTTTAGCACTCTAAATCAAATGTCGTGTTTTGAATTTTAAGGTAACTAGCATGACCATAGAGGAGGTGGTGATTTAACTGGAGTCGGGTTATGGTTAATACGGTTTGAGTTGAGAGCCGCAAAAATGTAACGCTTACCTTCGAGATGGAAGTAAGAACATTGGTGTACAGGGGAAATAGAAGAGTAAGATTTGGGGGTTAGAGGAGATTGGAATCGAGGGCGTAAACTTGTCTGCAACAAGTTTGCAAACAAGAAGACCGTTGGATGAGTCACGGTACAGGAGCCAAGTTGAATAATTAGAACCCGACTAAAAGGAACAAAAGGATATGGACTGTCGGGTAACTTGAGAGGAGTCCATGTGCGACATTTGAGGTAAGTGCGGGGGATTGTTAGATTCAATGAGGAATTAAAATTATAAGTTTAACTCAATGGTTAGTGCCATACGAATAGTGAAATTCGCAATTTCAGTGGTTCGACTCGTATTTGACAAGTCGAGCCCAATGGATACATAATAACTCAAGGTTAGAAGGAATAGTTTAGAACAAATCCATGGAAAAAACTCCTAAGGATACCCTCCTTTGAGTAGAGAAATAGAAATTTTATAAATGGGCAAAAAAATTGTTTACAAACACCAATCCTATGCTTAAATCGAAAATCCTAGGGTGGATGATTAGGGTTTCCATAAGGATGAATGAATGGTGGCCCTTGGATGAAAAAGGATGGATGGCCAAGATCAAGGCAAACAAGCACACATCCTAGGGAGGAGATGAATGCCATGCATAAATGGATCAATGGAGGGAATCTTGCCACATCATCAATCCATGTTGCCACTATCTCTTGTACTTGCAAAATTATATATATATATATATATATTTTTTTTTTTTTTTTGTGGGCTCTTCTTTGGGCCAAGGCTTCCATTGGGCTCCATTTGTTGTAGGGCCTTTTCCTTTGAATATTTTGTTGAATATCTTCAACCCATAATCCACCAACATACATCTAACCCTAACCACACAATCTAATGCATGATATGCAATTATAAATTATCCTTACAAAGAGGCTAATGTATTGCAAATAAGTTTGAAATAAAAATTACAAATTAATGGGCCGGGAAGACAAATTCCCATGGGCCAAATGGTGACTCCTTCAAGTGCTCTTTATGCATTCCTCCCATAAATTATACCTACAACAGAAAAACACGTAATAAGTAGGAAGATGATATAAAGCTTGGGACTTTATTAATTTTTCTTTTAATTGCAACCCGAGGCACGTCAAAATGCCTCGATTAGTTAATTTAGAATTTTAGGAAACTCCTTTAGTTAAGGATTTCATTAATTTGGACGTTAACGGTTCAAATGCGTTTTAATGATAATTGTTGTGAATTGCCTAAGGTGAACCACTGTAGCACCCGGTTTCAATTAAACCGTATTTAATTTATCAATTAATGATGTGCAATTTCTTGGGAGAATTGGGAGAATTATTGATTAGGTTAATGAGTGACTAAACAAGGGCATTTATGTAAATTGGAAATTTAAAAGTAGATAACGTATTTAAGGAATGAGGGATTGGGTTTAATGCACTGTAGCCGCCACCAATTTCATACTTTTCCTCTTCGGGTTTTCAGCTCAAGCAGCCGAGCTCTCTAGGCGATTTTCCTCGCCCAATTCTTCTTCAACTTAGGTAAGTTTTCCTCATTTCTCTTAAGATATAGCGGTTAGTTACTTGTGGGAGTACAATGTGAGGATTTTGAAGATGCTGAGATTGAGCGTAGGTTCGGGTTCTTAGAGATAAATGGGATTACCCGGGTAGCAGAGTTTCAAATCGGGTTCCTCAATCATATTATTCATTTTTGGTAAGGTTTAGTGAGAGTTGGATTAATGTATTGTCATAAACTTAGGTAAGCGAGCAATGGAGGATAACTCCTCTTTGTTCAAGGAACCAAGGAAAACACTCCTAAGGATACCCTCCTTTGAGTAGAGAAATAGAAATTTTATAAATGGGCAAAAAAAATTGTTTACAAACACCAATCCTATGCTTAAATAGAAAATCCTAGGGTGGATGATTAGGGTTTCCATAAGGATGAATGAATGGTGGCCCTTGGATGAAAAAGGATGGATGGCCAAGATCAAGACAAACAAGCACACATCCTAGGGAGGAGATGAATGTCATGCATAAATGGATCAATGGAGGGAATCTTGCCACATCATCAATCCATGTTGCCACTAACTCTTGTACTTGCAAAATTATATATATATATATATTTTTTTTTTTTTTGTGGGCTCTTCTTTGGGCCAAGGCTTCCATTGGGCTCAATTTGTTGTAGGGCCTTTTCCTTTGAATATCTTCAACCCATAATCCACCAACATACATCTAACCCTAACCACACAATCTAATGCATGATATGCAATTATAAATCATCCTTACAAAAAGGCTAATGTATGGCAAATAAGTTTGAAATAAAAATTACAAATTAATGGGCCGGGAAGACAAATTCCCATGGGCCAAATGGTGACTCCTTCAAGTGCTCTTTATGCATTCATCCCATAAATTATACCTACAACAGAAAAACACGTAATAAGTAGGAAGATGATATAAAGCTTGGGACTTTATTAATGTTTCTTTTAATTGCAACCCGAGGCACGTCAAAATGCCTCGATTAGTTAATTTAGAATTTTATGAAACTCCTTTAGTTAAGGATTTCATTAATTTGGACGTTAACGGTTCAAATGCGTTTTAATGATAATTGTTGTGAATTGCCTAAGGTGAACCACTGTAGCACCCGGTTTCAATTAAACCGAATTTAATTTATCAATTAATGATGAGCAATTTCTTGGGAGAATTGGGAGAATTATTGATTAAGTTAATGAGTGACTAAACAAGGGCATTTATGTAAATTGGAAATTTAAAAGTAGATAACGTATTTAAGGAATGAGGGATTGGGTTTAATGCACTGTAGCCGCCACCAATTTCATACTTTTCCTCTTCGGGTTTTCAGCTCAAGCAGCCGAGCTCTCTAGGCGATTTTCCTCGCCCGATTCTTCTTCAACTTAGGTAAGTTTTCCTCATTTCTCTTAAGATATAGTGGTTAGTTACTTGTGGGAGTACAATGTGAGGATTTTGAAGATGCTGAGATTGAGCGTAGGTTCGGGTTCTTAGAGATAAATGGGATTATCCGGGTAGCAGAGTTTCAAATCGGGTTCCTCAATCATATTATTGATTTTTGGTAAGGTTTAGTGAGAGTTGGATTAATGTATTGTCATAAACTTAGGTAAACGAGCTTTTGGAGTAGTTGAAATGGAGCATCACCAGGAGAGCCAGGTAAGTAAAGTATGCATGTGCCTTCGGGCCTACATCACAAAACAGTAGGGTTAAGTATCTTGTGAATGATTTTATATGTCATGCATCATGTTTTTGAAAGATTACGAAAATGAATTTCCATGTAAGAACGGTAAGGTATGAACTGAATGTGACAGACAAACTATTAAGGGAACTAATCCACCCCTTAACTTATGAAGGGATTTATAACATTGGGAGAATTGATCCCACTCCCAAGGGAACAGAGGGATCAATTCAGCTATTAAGGGAATTCATCCGCCCCTTAATCGAGTAGAGGATGTATAACATTGGGAAAATTAATCCACTTCCCAAGGGAACCGAGGGATCAGATCAGCTTATGAATGAATGTGAATGCAACTGAGATGAGAAAGTTTAGGAATTTACGTTTCATCACCTCATTTCATTACTGCTTTACTTACTTAGCATTAGGCTAATAGATGAGTTTTGTGATGTAGGAGAAGAAGTGACAGCAGGTGAATTCTCTGAGTTTATTGAGGGATAGGCTGGTTGGAGGAGCATACTCATGCCACAGATCTGGTATTTGATGAGGCAGTTTAACTGATGTCTGTTGGAGTGAAGGTTTAGTTGACAATGTTCAATTTAAATAGGTTGAGTTTTCATGACAGTAGTTGTTTCAATGTTTTGAAAATGTTTTGAGTTTTCTTTTATGATAATAGTATTCCGTTGAGATTGGATGTTGGCACTTGCTGGATTTTTGAGTAATGCATTGGTTAGAATTGTTTTTGAATGATTCCAGTAATGTAAGTAGATTCTTTCTGTAGTTAGAGTCTTGTTGTATAACAAGGAGTTGTAGGTATGTCGCTCTGTTCTCTATCGGTAGATGATGTCTATCGGTAGATGATGAGTTATAGTTATGTCGCCTATCGGAAGATGTCTTCAGTAAAGTCATCGAATAATGTTTTAGTAAAGTTATCGGAAGATGTCTTCAGTAAAGTCACCGGAGGATGTCGAGTATTTTACCCACCGGGTGATGTCGGGCATTATACTCACCGGTGGATGTTGTGTGTAAATCCATCGGACGATGTAGGAATGTTTTTTTTTGTCGTTTAGCGACCGGTGGATGTCGTGTATTAATCCACCAGAAGATGTAGGGAGTGTTTGTCGTCTAGTCACCGGTGGTTGCAGTATAACGTCGATCATCCGGCTGACGTCATCGGAAAACGTAGCGATTACTTTGTCGTTTTGTCTCCGGATGATGTCTTCTACTTTCTGCTCCAGCCCTTTTGTTGACTTTGTTCAGCGGGCGATGCGTTTGACTTTTGAAACTTTTGAAGTATTTTGCAATTTAAACCTTTATTCTTTTTGACTAATTATTTCTTAACATTTCAACTGATTAATCAAGTATCGTACAATAGTTTTGTTTAACTTTATTTTTACTCAAATGATTTCCACTGCAAGTTTTTAAATGTTTGAGGTTTTAGAAAATATCAAATTACGACTTTCGAGCGAAGTTTCAAATTTGAACCAGAATTTTCGAGTCATGTGCAAGTCTTGTATAACGAACCGGGTTTATATAATCTGGGGCGTTACAGTATGGTATCAGAGACATTCAGTTAAACCGTTCAAAAGATTACTTATCAGTGTCAATCGTTGCATGGAAGTACTCCAACAACTGTAAGTGTTTATCTTAACCTTAGCTATTAGAAGTTTAAGGGTGTACTCAACCTTGTACAAGAATATAGCAAATGTCTAGACGACCAGGAAGGCCAAGATTACCAAGAGAAATACTAAGTCCGAGGCGAGAGGAGGACTCTAGTGTAATTAGGCAGCTGACAGAATTGATGCGTCAGCAGACCGATATAGTGCATCATTAGTCTGATCAATTAGGAGTGCTGTTGAGCTGGGAGACACAAGGAAGTGCCAACTCGGGTTCTAGCAGTGAACATTCTGGAGATAGATTCTGGAGACTGAGACCACCCACGTTTGATGGACAGTCATCTGATCCAGTTATTGCTGAAGGATGGCTTAGAAAAATTGAGAGTTTGTCTAGGTGTGCCAATGTTGGAGAAGAAGACAAAGTCACGTTGGCCACGTTCCATTTGGCTGGTGAAGCTCAACTCTGGTGGGAAACAATAGAGACCACCACAGATGTCTTGGCGATGCCTTGGTCACAATTCAAGGACATATTCTATGGGAAGTATTTTAACAGCACGGTCCAAACCGCGAAGAAGTTAGAGTTTCTGAATTTGAAGCAGATAGGGTCGGTGGCAGAGTACAGTAGGCAATTTGAGTCCTTGTCCAGGTTTGCTGGACATTTTGCTCATAAGGACGAGGATAAGGTGTTCAAATTTGTGCATGGACTGAAGCCGGAGATTTACCGAGGAGTCAAATTCTGTGGCATCAAAGGCTTGACCTTTAGTGAAGTTGTGTCCACTGCTCTGGAAGTGGAAGAAGCTGAAAGGAAGTGTGCCGGACCAAAGGAAGTTTCACAAAAGTTTATCCAGCCACACCATCAGAGGGGAGTGAAGAGGCCAAGTGAAGGCCAAAATAACCAAGGATCTGGAAAGAAGGTACTGAATACCCAGAAGTTCCCTCAGTGCCCGAAATGTTTAAAGAATCACTTGGGGGAGTGTAGATTTGGATCGGGTAAGTGCTTCAACTGTGAAGAGGTTGGACACTTGTACAAGGATTGCCCAAAGCACCGGGTCATTCGATGTTTCCATTGCAACAAGGTTGGCCATGTCAACAGAGACTGCCCAGCTTTGAAGGGTGGCCCTGTCAAGATTAAGCCAAGAATATTCTCCATGATGGAGTCCTGTGATGAGGACCGGCCGGCTGTGGTGTCAGGTACAATACTGATCAACTCTATACCTGCTTTTACTTTGATAGATTCGGGTGCAACACATTCTTTTATATCCTCTGCATTTGCTGATAAGTTAGACGTACGGTTTACTTCTTTCGAACATGTGTTCAAAGTTGCCATACCCTCTGGTGAACGCGTGCACTCTAACCAAACGATGCCTGATAGTGTTGTATTAGTAGGAAACAAGAACTTGCCTGCAGATCTCATCGTTATGGACATAATGGGATTTGATGTAATCCTAGGAATGTATTGGTTATTTAAACATTATGCCACAATAGATTGTAGGACTGGAGTTGTTAGTTTTCAACCCCTGGAGGTTTAAACCATACCTTCCAAGCTCTAAAGAAGAGTAAGGAAATGACTGTAATGACTTCTATCGATTGTAGACCCTCCTCATGCAGGGAGTATTTGTGCTTTTTGGCCAATGTTTTAGACACACAACTAGTAGAAAAATCAAACCCCAAGAATGTTTTAGTTGTCCAAGATTTTCCGGAAGTATTCCTAGATGACCTTCCTAGCTTGCCACTAGATAGAGAAATTGAATTTGTTGTGGATGTCTACCCAAGCGCTGAGCCTGTATCTAAGAATCCATATAGATTAGCACCAACAGAACTTAAGGAATTGAAGAAGCAGTTAGAGGATTTATTGGAGAAAGGGTTCATACGCCCTAGCTTTTCACCATGGGGCGCACCTGTCCTTTTTGTCAAAAAGAAAGATGGATCAATGCGTATGTGCATTGATTATAGAGAATTAAATAAGTTAACTGTCAAGAATACGTACCATTTGCCGAGGATTGATGACTTATTTGACCAGCTTAAGGGTGCAAGAGTTTTCTCTAAGATTGACCTTAGATCCGGTTATTACCAGCTGAAGGTTAAATCTGAAGATATCCCAAAGACTGCCTTTTGCACAAGGTATGGACATTACGAGTTTTTGGTTATGTCTTTTGGTTTGACAAATGCACCAGCAGCCTTCATGGATCTTATGAATAGGGTGTTTCATGAATACTTAGATAAATTTATCATAGTGTTCATTGATGATATTTTAATTAATTCCCGTTCCAAGGACGAGCATGCTAGACACCTGACCTTGGTGTTGGAAGTATTAAAACAGCACCAACTTTACGCCAAGTTTTCTAAGTGTGAATTTTGGTTGGACCAAGTTCACTTTTTAGGACATGTTATCTCTGGTGATGGAATATCCGTTGATCCAGCTAAGGTTCAAGCAGTTAAGGAATGGCCCCAACCAAGGAATGCTACTGATATTCGAAGTTTCCTTGGATTAGCAGGATATTATAGGAAATTTATTGAGGGATTTTCAAAGATCGCTACACCTCTTACTAGGTTAACAAGGAAAAATGTGATGTATAGATGGACTGATGAATGTGAGCATAGCTTTCAGACCTTGAAACAGAAACTGACCAATGCTCCAATTCTGACCCTTCCTGTCGATAATGGTAAGTTTAGCATTTACTGTGATGCTTCCAAGATTGGTCTTGGATGTGTGTTAATGCAAGATGGTAAAGTAATAGCTTACGCTTCTAGACAGTTGAAAACTCATGAGAAGAATTACCCTACCCATGACCTAGAATTAGCTGTTGTAGTATTTGCACTTAAGATTTGGAGACACTACTTGTATGGACAGCCTTGTGAGATATTTTCAGACCATAAAAGTCTGAAGTATATTTTCACACAGAAGGAATTGAATATGAGGCAACGTCGATGGTTAGAATTTGTCAAGGACTATGACTTTGAAATAAAATATCATCCCGGCAAGGCAAATGTGGTGGCAGATGCCTTGAGTAGAGTAACAACATCAACCCCAGCTATGACTTTCAGTATGCCATGAGCTTTAGAGACAGAATTCCAAAAGTTTAATCTAGAAGCAGTATCCAGTGTATCAGCCATACTTTCAGCTATAACCTTAAAGCCTACCATTCTAGAGAAAATAAAGGAAGCTCAGACGAATGATGATGAGTGTAACAAGTACAAGTCAAGCATGGGTTCTACGGACAAATCAGATTTTAACTATTCTGCTAATGGAATCCTTAAGTTTAGAAATAGATGGTTTGTTCCTGCCATCAAAGAACTTCGTGATGAAATTCTTTCTGAAGCACTCTTCCAGGTTCTCTGTTCACCCCGGGAGTACAAAGATGTACAAGGATCTTAAATAGCATTATTGGTGGCCAGGTATGAAAAGAAGTGTGGCGGAGTATGTGGAGTCCTGTCTGATCTGCCAGCAAGTCAAAGCTGAACATCAGAGGCCTGTTGGAACGTTACAACCCTTACCAGTTCCCGAATGGAAATGGGAACAAATAACGATAGATTTCGTTATAGGATTACCTAGAACAACAAAGGGACATGATGCAATTTGGGTTATAGTAGACCGTCTAACCAAGTCTGCTCATTTTCTGCCAATTAAAATAACTTACTCAATGGATCAGCTTGCTGAATTGTACATGCAAGAGATTGTTAGATTGCATGGGGTTCCTTGTACTATAGTTTCAGACCGAGACACTAGATTTACCTCTAAGTTTTGGAAAAGTTTGCACAAGGCTATGGGAACACAGCTTAGTTTTAGCACAGCTTTTCACCCTCAAACTGATGGACAGTCCGAAAGAACCATCCAAACATTAGAGGATATGCTTCGTGCATGTGTGCTAGACTTTCAAGGTTCCTGGAGCAAGTACCTACCCTTAGTAGAATTCTCTTATAATAACAGTTTTCAGGCAACAATAGGAATGACACCTTATGAGGCATTGTATTGACGAAAATGCAGATCACCTTTGTACTGGGATGAAGTTGGAGAAGTACAGTTGCTTGGTCCTGACTTTGTGCAGCAAACTGTTGAGAAGGTTACCCTCATCCGACAGAAAATTTCAGCAGCTCAGAGTCGACAGAAAAGCTAAGCAGATTGCAGGCGTAGAGAATTGGAATTTGCGATAGGTGACGAAGTTTTTCTCAAGGTGTCACCATTCAAAGGAGTTGTGAGATTTGGAAAGAGAGGAAAGTTGAACCCCAGGTTCATTGGACCATTTTTAATCCTGAAAAGGATTGGGAGAACAGCCTACCAGTTACAACTACCAACTTCTATGGGAGGGATACATGATGTGTTCCATGTTTCCCTGTTGAAAAAGTGCATAAGGGATCCAAACCAAGTCACGGGACAACAGGACTTTGAGATTCATCCTACCCTTGCCTTTAAAGAAAAACCAGTAAAGATCTTAGATTATGCAGTGAAGGTATTGCGCAACAAAGAGGTTCCACTAGTAAAAGTCTTATGGTACAACCAGAACATAGAGGAGACCACTTGGGAGCGCCAGCAAGACATGATAGACCAACAACCAGAACTATTAAGGTACTGAATTTTGAGGACAAAATTCTTTTAAGGAGGGTAGATTGTAGCACCCGGTTTCAATTAAACCGAATTTAATTTATCAATTAATGATGTGTAATTTCTTGGGAGAATTGGGAGAATTATTGATTAGGTTAATGAGTGACTAAACAAGGGCATTTATGTAAATTGGAAATTTAAAAGAGGATAACGTATTTAAGGAATGAGGGATTGGGTTTAATGCACTGTAGCCGCCACCAATTTCATACTTTTCCTCTTCGGGTTTTCAGCTCAAGCAGCCGAGCTCTCTAGGTGATTTTCCTCGCCCGATTCTTCTTCAACTTAGGTAAGTTTTCCTCATTTCTCTTAAGATATAGCGGTTAGTTACTTGTGGGAGTACAATGTGAGGATTTTGAAGATGCTGAGATTGAGCGTAGGTTCGGGTTCTTAGAGATAAATGGGATTACCCGGGTAGCAGAGTTTCAAATCGGGTTCCTCAATCATATTATTGATTTTTGGTAAGGTTTAGTGAGAGTTGGATTAATGTATTGTCATAAACTTAGGTAAGCGAGCTTTTGGAGTAGTTGAAACCGAGCATCACCAGGAGAGCCAGGTAAGTAAAGTATGCATGTGCCTTCGGGCCTACATCACAAAACAGTAGGGTTAAGTATCTTGTGAATGATTTTGTATGTCATGCATCATGTTTTTTAAAGATTACGAAAATGAACTTCCATGTAAGAACGGTAAGGTATGAACTAAATGTGACAAACAAACTATTAAGGGAACTAATCCACCCCTTAACTTATGAAGGGATTTATAACATTGGGAGAATTGATCTCACTCCAAAGGGAACAGAGGGATCAATTCAGCTATTAAGGGAATTCATCTGCCCCTTAATCGAGTAGATGATGTATAACAGTGGGAAAATTGATCCACTTACCAAGGGAACCGAGGGATCAGATCAGCTTATGAATGAATGTGAATGCAACTGAGATGAGAAAGTAGAAATTGCATATTTAGGAACTTACGTTTCAGCACCTCATTTCATTACTGCTTTACTTACTTAGCATTAGGCTAATAGATGAGTTTTGTGATGTAGGAGAAGAAGTGACAGCAGGTGAATTCTCTGAGTTAATTGAGGGATAGGCTAGTTGGAGGAGCATACTCATGCCACGGATCTGGTATTTGATGAGGCGGTTTAACTGATGTCTGTTGGAGTGAAGGTTTAGTTGACAATGTTCAATTTAAATAGGTTGAGTTTTCATGACAGTAGTTGTTTCAATGTTTTGAAAATGTTTTGAGTTTTCTTTTCTGATAATAGTATTCCGTTGAGATTGGATGTTGGCACTTGCTGGATTTTTGAGTAATGCATTGGTTAGAATTGTTTTTGTATGATTCCAGTAATGTAAGTAGATTCTTTCTGTAGTTGGAGTCTTGTTGTATAACAAGGAGTTGTAGGTATGTCGCTCTGTTCTCTATCGGTAGATGATGTCTATCGGTAGATGATGAGTTATAGTTATGTCGCCTATCGGAAGATGTCTTCAGTAAAGTCATCGGATGATGTTTCAATAAAGTTATCGGAAGATGTCTTCAGTAAAGTCACCGAAGGATGTCGAGTATTTTACCCACCGGGTGATGTCGGGCATTATACTCACCGGTGGATGTCGTGTGTAAATCCATCAGACGATGTAGGAATGTTTTTTTTTGTCGTTTAACGACCGGTGTATGTCGTGTATTAATCCACCGGAAGATGTAGGGAGTGTTTGTCGTCTAGTCACCGGTGGTTGCAGTATAACGTCGATCATCCGGCTGACGTCATCGGAAGACGTAGCGATTACTTTGTCGTTTTGTCTCCGGATGATGTCTTCTACTTTATGCTCCAGCCCTTTTGTTGACTTTGTTCAGCGAGCGATGCGTTTGACTTTTGAAACTTTTGAAGTATTTTGCAATTTAAACCTTTATTCTTTTTGACTGATTATTTCTTAACATTTCAACTGATTAATCAAGCATCGTAAATAGTTTTGTTTAACTCTATTTTTACTCAAATGATTTCCGCAGCAAGTTTTTAAATGTTTGAGGTTTTAGAAAATATCAAATTACGACTTTCGAGCGAAGTTTCAAATTTGAACCAGAATTTTCGAGTCATGTGCAAGTCTTGTATAACGAACCGGGTTTATATAATCTGGGGCGTTACAACCACACTCGTGGATGGAGCTAGCATTGCAACGGACGCGTGGTAAGTTCTCGTGACTTACTTTGGCCGATTGGCCTACACTGTACGTCAAAGTTGCGTCGAGGATTATTGGTGAACTACTTGTTTAAATGTTTTGGTTGGGTAGTTAGGATTAATTCTTTTATAGGATATGCTTTTATTGTCTTGATGTATGTTTACTTTAAACACGTAATTGTTCATGCATCACAGTTTTCAACTATGCATAGAAAATGAATTTCCACATTATGTTTTCGTGTAAAGTGATGTGGCCTGAAAGGGGACTATTGATCTATTGTGTAGGCCAAAAAGGGTCTGTCACAATACCACATCGCCCAAAACGAAATGCACTATGTTTTAATGAAAAGTGATGTGGCCTGAAAGGGGGCTATTGATCTATTGTGTAGGCCAAAAGGGGTCTGTCACAATACCACATCGCCCAAAATGAAATGCACTATGTTCTCATGTAAAGTGATGTGGCCTGAAAGGGCGCTATTGATATATTGTGTAGGCCAAAAGGGGTCTGTGACAATACCATATCGAAATGCACAGCATGTATTTGCATTTACGAAACTTGCTGAGCCTTTAGCTCATAGATTGTCTGTATGGTATAGGTGATCTTCATATAGGTGAGGACGAGATCCCTCCACCCGAGGAATGATGCAATTAAAAGAGGATGACCCATGTGAGTGTGATGGGTAGTCGATGCACCTTTTGACCCGTGGGGATATACATAAGTATTTCGGAGACACGATATTTAGGTCGTAGAAGAAATTTTATAGATTAAACATATTAGGGTGCTTGGAATCTGGTTAGTTGATAGATTTATGTTTTGATGTTTGGGAAATCTATTTTATAAACTACCTTTGGAAAGTCTGTTATAGGAAATATATTGCAAACTGTTTGGTGATTTTAAACAGGGTGAATTGTTTAGTTTTAAACGGATCCATGCAGTTGGATTTCGTTGAGCTTATTTTGAGTTAATTGGGTTTTAGGTTATGTTTTGAGTCGTTTATTTTGGGTGATTGACGAAGTATGAAATGGATGAGGTTATGAATGAGTTTATGTTAAGAGATTATTGGGTTTGTTGGAGTATATGTGGTATTAAATTAGTGCAGGGATGGAGGAGGAAAGAAAAAAAAAAAGAAAGGGAAATGGGATGCGAGCTCCCTGGAAAAAAATGGATTCCAGGGAGACACCATCGCCCTCGCCGGCGTGAGGGGCGATCGATCGCCCCTTACATTTTTGGGACAATTGTCCCTTTTGCCCTCAAGTCTTGGCCGATTGTCTTGTTAGTTTTAATTTTTTTAAATAATTGTTTTAAGTTTTAATTCAATCATTTTATGTTTTATTCAATTGGTTTTATAAATAGGCTTCGAACGCTACGATTTAAATTCTGTACAAATTTACGAGGTATTACGAGGATAAAAAAAAATATATGGGAAAATAAGGGGACAGTGTTAGGGTCGCTACATTCCTAATCGGCCATCATACTGAACTAATCCCGAAGAAACCAAGGAAATGCAAAGAGAAATGGATGAACTAGTGGAGAAGGGATTTGTAAAGGAAAGCCTTAGTCCATGCTCGGTTCCCGTCATCTTAGTTCCAAAGAAAGATGGAACTTGGCAAATGGACGGACTAGTGGAGAAGGGATTTGTAAAGGAAAGCCTTAGTCCATGCTGCTCGGTTCCCGTCATCTTAGTTCCAAACAAAGATGGAACTTGGCAATTGTGTGTTGATTGTCGAGCTATCAACAAGATCATGGTAAATATTGACACCCTATTCTTCGATTGGATGATATGTTTGATTAGTTACATGGTGCATGTTTATTTTTGAAAATAAATCTAAAGAATGGATATTACCAAATTCGCATGAAAGAGGGAGATGAATGAAAAATCGCCTTTAAAACTAAATATGGTCTTTATGAGTTGTTAGCAATGTCATTTGGTTTGTCTAATGCACCAAGTACTTTTATGAGATTGATAGATATTGTGTGGAAATCTTTTATTGGAAGTTTATTGTTGTGTACTTTGATGATATCTTGGTTTATAGTAAAACTCAAGATACACATGTTGAACACTTGAATTCAGTTTTTAATGTTTTAAGAGAAAATCAACCATACTCTAACTTAAAGAAATGCACATTTTGCATGGATTCGATAGTGTTTCTTGGTTTTGTAGTTAGTTCAAGTGGAGTATCGGTGGATGAAGAAAAAGTTAAGGCAATTAAGGAATGGCCAAGACCAAAAAATGCCAATGAGGTAAGAAGTTTTCATGGATTAGCAAGCTTTTACAGGAAGTTTGTTAAAGATTTTAGGATTATTGCGACTCCCTTAAATGATCATATAAAGAAGAATGTTAGATTTAAGTGGACTGAAAACATGAACAAGCTTGTAATCTCCTAAAATGTAAACTTACTAATGCACCATTAATTGTTTTACCTAATTTTGATAAAGCTTTTGAGATTGAATTTGATGCATCAAGAAAATGTATTGGTACTGTTTTAATACAAGATTTCAAGTCTATTGCTTACTTTAGCGAGAAACTTAATGGAGTGGCTTTGAACTAATCCACATACGACAAGAAATTGTATCCATTAGTTCAAGCACTTCAAACATGGCAACATTATTTGTGGTCAAAAGAATTCATTATTCACTTCGATCATGAGAGTTTGAAGTACTTGAAGTCGCAAAGAAAACTACACAAAAGGCACGTAAAATGAATAAAATTCATTGAAACATTTTCATACGTGATCAAATATAAGAAATGTAAAAAAAAATATAGTGGCCGATGCATTGTCTCGAAGGTATGTACTTCTAACTTCCTTACAATCTAAATTGATTGGATTTGAACATGTTAAGAAATTATATGAAGTAGATTCAAATTTTAGTGAAATTTAAAAATTATGTGAAAATATTGCACATGGTTACTATTATAGGTATGACGGTTATCTATTTAAGAAAAATAAACTTTGCATCCCTAAGTATTCCTTGAGAGAATTGTTTGTTAGAGAAACTTATGGAGGTGTATTAATGAGACATTTTGAAGTAAGCAAAACTTTTGATGTTTTATGTGAGTATTTTTATTCGCCTAAGATGAGACATGATATACAATTAATTTGTGATAAATGTATTGAGTGTAAAAAAGCTAAATCGAAGATTAAACCACACGGAATGTATACTCCTCTCCCAATATCTACTCAACCTTAGATTGATATTTTTATGGATTTTGTTATAGGTTTGCCGAGAACTCAAAGTGAAAAAGATAATATTTTGTTGTTGCTGATAGGTTTAGTATGATGACACATCTTATTGCATGTTAGAAAACTAATGATGCTACAAATGTTGCGGATTTATTGTTTGAGGAGATTTTGCGGTTACATGGCTTATCTAAAACTATTGTGAGTGATCGAGATGTTAAGTTTTTGAGTCACTTTTGGAGAACTTTGTGGAATAAACTAGGTACTAAACTTTTATTCTCAATCATAGCAAACCCTCATACAGATGGACAAACTAAGGTGGTACATAGAACACTTTCTACTTTGTTGAGAGCCATTATTTCTAAGAACTTAAAACAATGGAGAAGTGTTTACCACATGTTGAGTTTGCATATAATAGGGTTGTTCATTCTATTACATCTTATTCATCATTTTAAAATTGTTTATGATTTTAATTTTTTAACTCCAATGGATATGTTACCTTTTCTTACTAACGAGTTTGCTAATTTTGATGGAAAGAAAAGAGCCGAATTTGTTAGGGAACTACATGCAAGGTTAAGGGAAAATATTGACAAAAATAATGAAAATTATGCAAGGCAAGCAAACAAGTACCGAGTGAGAGTTATTTTCGATCTCAGAGATTGGGTTTGGATTCATTTAAAGAAAAAAAGATTTGATAACAAAAGAAAGAACAAGTTACAACCTCGAGATGATGATCCCTTCCAAGTGTTGTAACGCATCAATGACAATGCTTACAAGATTGATTTACCTAGTGAATATGGTAATGTAAGTGTTGTTTTTAATGTTAGTGACTTATTTTTATATGATGCAGGGGATTCGAGGACGAATCTTTTTTAGGAGGGAGGGAATGATGTGAATCAATGTGTAATCAACTTCAAGCCGAAAGTTAAAGATCCATGTTAAGATATGAGAGGCCCAATGACAAGATCAAGAACCAAGAAAATGCATGAAGCCTTACATTGATTGATTCTAGAAATCTAAGAGAAAGATTCATTTCAACAAAAATCAAAATTAATAAATATGTTAAGTATTGAAAAGGATGCTTGGGAAAAAAAGAAGGCCGAAAATGCTTGAAAAATACTTAAATATTTAGTGGCAAGTGGGATGGAAATGCAACAAGAAAACATGCACATGCAAAATCCATGCAGAGTTTCTTTTTCTCAAACAAATTGGCAAGCAATTATTTCCTAATTCTTGAAGGAAGGTAGGACACGAATTTAAGAATGAGAACTACGAAATTCATCAATCAAATTAGTCCAAGATTCCTTTTATTATGTGGTGAAAGTTTCCTTTTGTTTAGTTACCCAATTTCTCTTTGTTTTAGTCTAGTTTTCTTTTATTAATTTATTAAGTTTCTTAATCTTTAGATGTTTCCTAATTACTTACTTATTACCTTAGGATATTTTAATTATTTTAATTACTTTTGTAGCCTATTTAAATGCATAAACCCTACAACATTATACAATCAATATACATAATTTTGAGTTACTCTTTGGGAAAATTTTCTATTTAGTTCTTTGTAAAGAACTAGATCTTGTTCAAGTCAAAACTTGAAAGATCAACTTGATAGCTTTGGTTCTGACCACAAGTTCGGTTACGGGTTAAGCTGCTTGTTTGATAACTTTGGTTATGTTGACAAGATTCGATTGAGGTCAAATTCTTTGTACTTGATTTCAAAGGCATTCCTGAGTTTCTATTATGCATTCTTGAAGGGTCTCTGGTTTGATATACCCATGGTTCTCATCTGTGCGAGCTGCAACCCAAAGCGGACAATATTGTATTGGAGCACGGGGGGATTCCATAAATGGTATCAGAGCAAATTCCCAACCGAAAATGTTGTCGACAGGAAAGTCGCCCCCCAAAAGCCCACCCTGTGAAGGCAAGGATGAGGTAAGATTCTATTGATTGTGAGTGTCTAACTCATACCATTGGAGGTACACAATCTCACATCACTTCGGAGAATGAAAATTGAGCTGTTTATAAGTAGAGTTATCCTCCCTACCTAGTACAATACGTTTTGGGATAACCCTAAGAACAAATTCATGCGGGTTCTGACCTAAAGCAGACAATATTTTACTGGGAATACCAGGGGACTCCACATAATCGATTCACAACTACGAGTATAACATCATAACCCCTATGATTTTAAAAGCACTTCAATGAAATCCATTAAAATATCCTCCCACACATTCTCTGGAACCAGCAACGGTTGTAAAAGCCTGATAGATGGACTAGCTGATTCAACTTTGTTACTCTAACAAATAGCACAATTGTTTACTACTTGTTTAACATCATTTGCTAACTCTTTCGAATACACATTGGCCCTTAATCTTCTGAAAAAATGTCAAATACTGGTATGTCCACCCAGAGGATTAAAGTGACATTCCTTTAATAAAAACTATAATCACATGGAACAAGAACCCTAAAACTAACAATAACTCTTAGCAAACAATGCTAGATTTGGAAAACCCTAATAATCTACTAAGAACATTCAAGAAACAATCATTATAAAAACATAACATTTCCACACTCACTTTACCGTTTATAGTAACCTCATCTTACTAACTCTAATTTGCTCTAAAACTCCCAATAACTAACAAAAACTAACATTACCAACACATTATTATTTCCTAATTCTTGAAGGAAGGTAGGACCGAATTTAAGAATGAGAACTACGAAATTCATCAATCAAATTAGTCCAAGATTCCTTTTATTATGTGGTGAAAAGTTTCCTTTTGTTTAGTTACCCAATTTCTCTTTGTTTTAGTCTAGTTTTCTTTTATTAATTTATTAAGTTCTTGTATCTTTCGATGTTTCCTAATTACTTACTTATTACCTTAGGATATTTTAATTATTTTAATTACTTTTGTAGCCTATTTAAATGCATAAACCCTACAACATTATACAATCAATATACATAATTTTGAGTTACTCTTTGGGAAAATTTTCTATTTAGTTCTTTGTAAAGAACTAGATCTTGTTCAAGTCAAAACTTGAAAGATCAACTTGATAGCTTTGGTTCTGACCACAAGTTCGGTTACGGGTTAAGCTGCTTGTTTGATAACTTTGGTTATGTTGACAAGATTCGATTGAGGTCAAATTCTTTGTACTTGATTTCAAAGGCATTCCTGAGTTTCTATTATGCATTCTTGAAGGGTCTCTGGTTTGATATACCCATGGTTCTCATCTGTGCGAGCTGCAACCCAAAGCGGACAATATTGTATTGGAGCACGGGGGGATTCCATAAATGGTATCAGAGCAAATTCCCAACCGAAAATGTTGTCGACAGGAAAGTCGCCCCCAAAAGCCCACCCTGTGAAGGCAAGGATGAGGTAAGATTCTATTGATTGTGAGTGTCTAACTCATACCATTGGAGGTACACAATCTCACATCACTTCGGAGAATGAAAATTGAGCTGTTTATAAGTAGAGTTATCCTCCCTACCTAGTACAATACGTTTTGGGATAACCCTAAGAACAAATTCATGCGGGTTCTGACCTAAAGCAGACAATATTTTACTGGGAATACCAGGGGACTCCACATAATCGATTCACAACTACGAGTATAACATCATAACCCCTATGATTTTAAAAGCACTTCAATGAAATCCATTAAAATATCCTCCCACACATTCTCTGGAACCAGCAACGGTTGTAAAAGCCTGATAGATGGACTAGCTGATTCAACTTTGTTACTCTAACAAATAGCACAATTGTTTACTACTTGTTTAACATCATTTGCTAACTCTTTCGAATACACATTGGCCCTTAATCTTCTGAAAAAATGTCAAATACTGGTATGTCCACCCAGAGGATTAAAGTGACATTCCTTTAATAAAAACTATAATCACATGGAACAAGAACCCTAAAACTAACAATAAATCTTAGCAACAATGCTAGATTTGGAAAACCCTAATAATCTACTAAGAACATTCAAGAAACAATCATTATAAAAACATAACATTTCACACTCCCCTTTCCCGTTTATAGTAACCTCATCTTACTAACTCTAATTTGCTCTAAAACTTCCCAATAACTAACAAAAACTAACATTACCAACACATTATATATTTCCTAAAATACCTCTATAATTAGATCCTAATACCAACATATTCAATCTAAAGCTATGTAAAGATGTATTTGTTGTTTTGTATGTAAAACAATACATAATATCCTTTCAAAAGAATTCTATATCAAAAAATCATATATGTTAGAAGTTAATCATCTATTCAAATGTTTGTGGTCCCATATCTAGAAAAACTATAGGTTGTACTAGCTTCTTGGTCACATTCATTATTGACCATTAAAGTTTGGGCATATGCAGTTAAAACCAAAGATGAAATTCTTTGCGTCTTCAAAAAATTTTATGCACATATAGAATATGAAACTAGAAAGAAGTTGAAGTCTATATGTAAGGATAATAGTGATGAACATATAAGATCCTTCAATGAATACTACAAAATGCACAAAATTAAACACAAAAGATCAATCCCAAAAGCTGCTCAACAAAATAGAATTGCAGAAAAAATGGACAGAACAATCTTAGAGACGATAGTGTGCATGCTAACACCTTCTAATTTTCCTTGTATAAATGAATATTGTAATAAAAATCATTAGCTTATCCATTAGCATCTTCAAATGGAGAATTGTTAAACAGAATTTGGATGGAAAAAAATATCTCTTACAGCATGTAAATGCTTTGGATGCATAGCATTATTCACATTCTCAAAGATGAGAAATTCTAACTAGATAGAAAAACAAAAAATTCATATTCATTGGATACGAAGGTGATTGATTCCGATATAGGAATTGAAACCTAATTCACACAAAAATTGTTAGAAGTTGTTGTGCTGTCTTTTGGTAATATCAAACTATTAAAGACACTGAAAAAAAAATATGGACGTCACTTTTGAGTATTTAGTAAGACTTGATCCAATGTCATCAACCATTGACAGGGGATATGCAGTGAAAGAGAATTAAGTGATCAAATAATTAGTAGTGTTGACTAAGGAAAAATGGAGATTTCTCATGAATCTGTTACAGAACCTAAGCTAAAAAGGTCAACAAGAAGATACTATATAAACGAGAATGTAATTACCACTGATAGTGATGAACTTAAGTGCTACGAGAAATTGATGGAACATTGAAACAAGAAAAAAAATAGTTGAACACTATGGTAGAAGATATGAGATCTTTTAAGAATTACATTTACGAGTTAGTTAAACTTCTAAAGGGAAGACATGCACCCAAAAACAAATGGAAAGTTAAAGACAAACTTTCACATTGAAAAAATAAAGCAAGATTGGTCATAAAAGGATTTTCCAAAAGAAAACCGTCGACGTTGAGAAAATATTCTTACATGTCATTAAAGTGTCACTCATATGAGATGTAATTAGATTAGCTTTGGGTCTCAATCTAGAAATTGAGCAACTCGATGTGAATATTGTATTTCTACATAGTGAATTAGAAGAGATAATCTGCATAGAACAACAAAAAGAGTTTATTTGATTCTTTTATGATCAATCAATGTTAAATGAGAACATCTTCAAATCATTATGTGTAACGCCCCGAGTTATCTGAACCCGGTTCGTCACACCATGCCCGTACATGACTAAAAATTTCAACCGTATTATTTTTTTTTTTTAAACTTGCAGCGGAAATCATTTAAGTAAAATAGAGTTAAACAAAACTATTGTACAATGCTTGAATACTCAGTTGGAATTTTGGGGAATAATCGGCAAAAGGAATAAAGGTTTAAATCGCACAACACTTCATAAGTTTCAAAAGTCAAACGCATCGCCCGCTGAACAAAGTCAACAAAAAGGGGCTGAAGCAGGAAATGAGAGACATCATCCGTTGGCAAAACGACAAAGTATTCTTTACATCATCCGATGGAATTACACACCACATCCACTTGTCACTAAACGACAAAAGACTCTCTACATCATCTGGTGAATTTACACACGACATCCACCAGTCACTAAACGACAAAAGACTTTCTACATCATCCGGTGACGTCAGCCAGATGATTTTCTTCATCCGATCGACTCTGTTCTACATCCACCGGTGACTAAACAACAAAATACTCTCTACACCTTCCGATGACGTCAGCACGCATCTGCCGATGAGTTTACTGAGTCATCATCCGATAGACTTAAACCTACACCATCCGATTGAGTAAACTGCACACGCCGATCACTAAACGACAAACTCTCTACTTATATCTTCCGATTAAACAAGTTACATATACCGATCACTAAACGACAAATTTCGTTCTATATCATCCGATGGCTTCTACTGAAGACATCTTCCGATAGACAACAGAACAACAACTTAACCTACAGAAAAGAATTTACTCACTTCACTGAAACCATTCAAAAACATTTCAAACCATTACATTACTAAAAATCCAGTGAGTCCCAGCATTAAATCCCAACAGAACACTATTATCAGAAAAAGGAAACTCAAAAAAACGTATTCAAAACATCGAAATCACTACTGTCATGAAAACTCAACAAATTTAAATTGAAATACTGTCAACTAAACTTTCAGATTACTGACACCAGTTAACCCGCCTCATCAGTTTACCAGGCCGAAACATGAATGTGCTCCTCCAACCAGCCTATCCCTCAGTGAACTCAGAGAATTCACCTGCAGTATCCTCAACACCTACATCACAAAACTCATCTATTAGCCTAATGCTAAGTAAGTAAAGCAGTAATGAAATGCATTGCTAAAACATAAATTCCTAAACATGCAATTTCTACTTTCTCATCTCAGTTGCATACACATACGTTCATAAATTGATCTGATCCCTTGGTTCCCTTGGGAGTGGGATCAATTCTCCCAATGTCATACATCCTCTACTCGATTAAGGGGCGGATGAATTCCCTTAATAGCTGATCTGATCCCTTGGTTCCCTTGGGAGTGGGATCAATTCTCCCAATGTCATACATCCTCTACTCGATTAAGGGGCGGATGAATTCCCTTAATAGCTGATCTGTCACGTTCAGTTCATTCCTCACCATTCTTACATGGAAATTCATTTTCGTAATCTTTCAAAAACATGATGCATGACATACAAAATCATTCACAAAATGCATAACCCTACTGTTTTGTGATGTAGGCCCGAAGGCACATGCATACTTTACTTATCTGGCTCTCCTGGAAATGCTCGGTTACAACTGCTCCAAAACTCGCTCACCTAAGGTCATGACAGTACATTAATCCAACTCTTACTAAACCTTACCAAAAATCAATAATATGTTTGAGGAAATCGATTTGAAACTCTGCTACCCGTGCATTCCCATTTATCACCAAAAACCTGAACCCACCCTCAATCACAGAAACCTCGAAACCTTCACATTGTATTCTCTCAGTAAACTAATCGCTAAAATGCAAGAAAACAAGACTTACCTAGGTTGAAGGAGAATCGGGCGAGGAAAATCGCTTAGAGAGCTCGGCTGCTTGAGCTGAAAACCCGAAGAGGAAAATGTGAAATGGTAGCGGCTACAGTTCATTAAACCCAATCCCTCTTCCCTTAAATACGTTATCCACTTTTAAAACTTCCGATTTACATAAATACCCTTGCTTAGTCACCCATTAACCTAATCAATAATTCTCTCAATTCTTCCATAAAAGTACGTCATAAATAATAAATTAAATTTTTGGTTCAAAGGAACCGGGTGCTACAATCTACTCTCCTTAAAAGAATTTTGTCCTCAAAATTCAGTACCTTAATAGTTCTGGATATTGGTCCATCATGTCCTGCTGGCGTTCCCAAGTTGTCTCCTCAACGTTCTGGTTATGCCATAAGACTTTTACCAGTGGAACTTCTTTGTTGCGTAATACCTTTACTGCATAATTTAAGATTTTTACTGGTTTCTCCTCATAAGTAAGAGCAGGATGAACTTCGATACTCTGCTGTTCCACAATCTGTGAAGGATCTCTAACACACCTCTTTAGCATGGAAACATGAAACACATTATGAATTCCCTCCAGGGAGGCTGGTAACTGAAGTTGATATGCTGACTTCCCAATTCTCTTTACAATTTAGAAAGGTCCAATATATCTGGGGTTCAACTTGCCTTTTTTCCCAAATCTCACAACTCCCTTGAAAGGTGACACCTTAAGGAAAACTTCATTACCAACATCAAATTCTAATTCTCTTCGTCTTTTGTCTGCATAGCTTTTCTGCCAGCTTTGAGCTGTTAAGATTCTTTGTCGGGTAAGAGCAATCTTCTCCACTGTCTGCTGCACAATGTCAGGACCAATCAACTGTGCTTCTCCAACTTCATCCCGATATAATGGAGATCTGCACTTTCGTCCATATAATGCCTCGTATGGTGTCATGCCTATTGTTGCTTGAAAACTGTTATTATAAGAGAATTCAACCAATGGCATATACTTACTCCAAGAACCCTGAAATTCCAGTACACATGCACGAAGCATATCCTCCAATGTTTGGATAGTTCTCTCGGATTGTCCATCAGTTTGAGGATGGAAGGCTGTGCTAAAACTAAGCTGTGTTCCCATAGCTTTGTGCAAACTTTTCCAAAACTTAGATGTAAATCTGGAGTCTCGGTCTGAAACTATGGTGCTTGGAACTCCATGCAGACTAACAACCTCTTGCACATACAACTCAGCCAATTGATCCATCGAGTATGTTATCTTCATTGGCAGAAAGTGAGCTGATTTGGTTAAACGATCAACTATTACCCAAATTGCATCGTGACCTTTTACTGTTCTAGGTAATCCTATAAAAAATCCATAGTTATTTGTTCCCATTTCCATTCGGGAACTGGTAAGGGTTGCAATGTTCCAGCAGGCCTCTGATGTTCAGCTTTAACTTGCTGGCAGACCAGACATGACTCCACATACTCCGCCACACTTCTCTTCATACCTGGCCACCAATAATGTTGCTTGAGATCTTTGTACATTTTCGTACCTCCAGGGTGAACAGAAAGTCTGGAGGAATGTGCCTCAGATAGGATTTCCTTTCTAAGTTCAGTATCAGCCGGAACAAACCATCTATTTCGAAACTTGAGAATTCCATCAGCTGAGCAGTTGAAATCCGACTTGTCAGTAGAATCTATGCACAATTTATACTTATTACATTCAGCGTCATTCATTTGAACTTCCTTTATTTTCTCCAAAATAGTAGCCTCAAAGATATGGCCGAAAGCATGGCTGACACACTAGACACAGCTTCCAGGTTAAATCTTTAGAATTTTGTCACTAAAGCTATCGGTATGTCTAGAGTCAATGCAGAAACTAAAGGGGTCACTCTACTCAAAGCATCAGCCACTACATTCGCCTTGCCAGGGTGGTACTTAATCTCAAAATCATAGTCTTTGACAAACTCTAACCACCTACGTTGCCTCATATTCAGTTTCTTTTGCGTGAAAATGTATTTCAGACTTTTATGATCCGAAAATATCTCACAGGTTTGTCCATACAGGTAGTGCCTCCAAATCTTTAATGCAAAAACCACAGCAGCTAATTCTAAGTCATGTGTGGGGTAATTCTTTTCGTGTACTTTTAACTGCCTAGAAGCATAAGCTATAACCTTTCCATCTTGCATCAAAACACCACCAAGTCCAACCTTGGAAGCATCACAATAAATACTGAATTTACCATTTTCGACGGGAAGAGTTAAAATTGGGGCATTGGTTAGTTTCTGCTTCAAGGTCTGGAAATTGGACTCACATTTATCAGTTCAATTATACTTCACATTTTTTCTTGTTAACATAGTA
The DNA here is from genome assembly GCA_022432975.1 of Begonia masoniana. Taxonomy (NCBI): domain Eukaryota; kingdom Viridiplantae; phylum Streptophyta; class Magnoliopsida; order Cucurbitales; family Begoniaceae; genus Begonia; species Begonia masoniana. The sequence goes on along the minus strand of CM039506.1, from coordinate 27,072,842 downwards.
AGGGGTGTGACAATCTTTGAAAATCCCTCGATTTGAACCTTGGCTGGATCAACAGATATCTCATCTCCAGAGATCACATGACCAAGAAAGTGAACTCTGTCCAACCAAAACTCACACTTAGAAAATTTGGCATAAAGTTGGTGCTGCCTTAGCAATCCTAACACCAAGTTTAGGTGTCCTGCATGCTCCTCCTTAGTTTTAGAATAGATTAGGATGTCGTCTATGAATACAATGACAAACTTATCCAAATATTCGTGAAACACCCTATTCATAAGATCCATGAAGGCTGCTGGCGCATTTGTCAAACCAAAAGACATAACCAAAAACTCATAATGTCCATACCTTGTGCGAAAGGCAGTCTTTGGGATATCTTCAGATTTAACCTTCAACTGGTAATAACCGGACCTAAGGTCAATTTTAGAGAAAACTCTTGCACCTTTAAGCTGATCAAATAAATCATCAATCCTCGGTAGTGGATACTTGTTCTTGACAGTTAGCTTATTCAATTCTCTATAGTCTATGCACATACGCATTGATCCATCCTTCTTTTTGACAAAAAGGACAGGTGCACCCCATGGTGAAAAGCTAGGGCGTATGAACCCCTTCTCCAACAAATCCTCTAATTGTTTCTTCAACTCTTTAAGTTCTGTTGGTGCTAGTCTATATGGATTCTTAGATACTGGCTCAGCGCCAAGGTAAACATCTACCACAAATTCAATTTCTCTATCTAGTGGCAAACCAGGAAGGTCATCTAGAAATACTTCTGGAAAATCTTGGACAACTAAAACATTTTTGGGGCTTGATTTTTCTACTGTTTGTGTGTCTAAAACACTGGCCAAAAAGCACAAATACTCTCTGCAAGGGGAGGATCTACAACTAACAGAAGTCATTACAGTCATTTCCTTACTCTTCTTCAGGGCTTGGAAAGTATGGTTTAAACCACTAGGGGGTTGAAAACTAACAATTCCAGTTCTACAATCTATAGTGGCATAATGCTTAAACAACCAATCCATTCCTAGGATCACATCAAATCTCATTATGTCCATAACAATAAGATCAGCAGGCAAATTCATGTTCCCTACTAACACCACACTATCAGGCATCATTTGACTGAAGTGCATGTGCTCACCAGAAGGTAATGCTACGTTATACACATACTCAGAAGGAGTAAACCGTACATCTAACTTATCAGCAAATGCAGAGGTTATAAAAGAATGAGTTGCACCCGAATCTATCAAAGTAAAAGCAGGTACAGAGTTAATCAATACAGTACCTGACACTACAGCAGGCTGGTCCTCATCACCTGACTCCATCATGGAGAATATTCTTGGCTTAATCTTGGCAGGGCCACCCTTCAAAGCTGGGCAGTCTCTATTGACATGGCCAACCTTGTTGCAATGGAAGCATCGAACAATCCGGGGCTTTTGGCAATCCTTGTACAAGTGTCCAACCTCTTCGCAGTTGAAGCACTTACCCGATCCAAATCTACACTCGCCCGAGTGATTCTTCGAACACTTTGGGCACTGAGGAAACGTCTTGGTATCTGGTACCTTCTTTCCTATCCCTTGGCTGTGCTGGCCTTCATTGGACCTCTTCACTCCTCTCTGCGGCGGTGGTTGTACAAACTTTCTCGGGGTTTCCTTTAGTCCAGCACATTTCAATTCAGCTTCTTCCACCTCCAATGCTGTGGATACAACATCACTGAAGGGCAAACCTTTATAACCAGAAAACTTGACCCCTCTGTACATTTCTGGTTTCAGTCCATTCATGAATTGAAACACCTTATCTTTATTTTGGTGAATAAAGTGTCCAGCGAATCTGGACAGGGACTCAAATTGTCTAACGTACTCAGCCACAGACCCTGTCTGCTTCAAGTTCAAAAACTCTACCTTCTTTGCTGCCTGGACTGTGCTATTAAAATATTTCTCATAGAAGATGTCCTTAAACTGTGACCAAGTCATAGTCAGAATGTCAGTGGTGGTCTCAATTGTCTCCCACCAAAGCTGGGCGTCTCCAGCAAAATGAAAGGTCGCCAGGGTGACCTTGTCTCCTTCTCCAACGTTGGCACATCGGAGCATGCTTTCAATCTTCCTCAACCACTCTTCAGCAACAATCGGGTTAGATGATTTTCCATCAAACGTGGGCGGCTGAAGCTTTCGGAATCGGTCTCCAAAATGCTCATTGCTAGAACCTGAGTTGGCACTCCCCTGTACCTCTCGGTTCAGTAACACCCCCAACTGATCAGACTGCTGACGCACTAAGTCTGTTTGCTGACGTACCAAGTTTGTTAATTGCCTAATAACACTAGGTTCTTCCTCACTCCTCAAGTTTGGCATTTCCCTCGGTATCCTAGGTCTTCCTGGGCGTCTGGCCATTAAACTGACTTCCTGTACAAGGTTAACTATGTTCATAAATATCTAATTACTGAGGCTAACATAAACACTTTGTAACACCCGAGTTTTTCGGGTTTCCGCTCCAAGGCTATTTTCGTAAATAAGTAAATTAGGTCCGTTTTGCGGGCGGATAGTTTTATTGGGACCCTAGAAATTTATGGGGATTTGTAGAAGAATAAGTGAAATTTTAGAAACCCAAATCGAGAAGAGTAATGCTAGAGTTCCCGTTTTAACCTTTTTAGTATATTAATTCGTATAAATAGTAAATCAAGTCTGTTTTACGAAAAGAAAGTGTTATTAGGGTCTTAACGATTAATGTGAATTTGTGGAGATATACGGGATTTAACGCGATTTATGGAAGGCAAAACGGTATGTTAATGTTTAATAGGAATTAATATTAGGATTATTATTATTATTATTATTATTAATTAAAATCAACAGAATGGTTAAACCATTCTGTTGATTTCATCGGGCCCGAGCTCCCGACGACAGCCGACGACAGAGAGCCGAGAGCGCGGCTCTCCTCCGACGAAAACGCCGGCGATTTCTCGCCGTTCTCCGGCCAGACAACGGCGACGTGAGGCTCCGGTTCATCCTCGCGCACGAACCGACGGTAAGCTCGGTTTTCTCCTCTGTTTCGGTTCAGTTTGGGGCCGTGGGTGGCGAGCTCGATTGAGCTCCGATCACCGGCCGAAATGGGCTGCTTCCGGCGTGGGTTTGCCAACCCTTGGGCCGGCTATCGTTGATTGGCCGTGGAATGCCCAATTTGGGCGAAATTCATTGAGGCCGATTTAGGGCAATTCGGGTTTGTGGTGTGGAACTCGATTTTTGATTTGATTATGTTAATTGGATGTTAGGAGGATAGATTAGTGAGGAATTGAGAGAGTTTTGATGAAAAATCGAAAAAGAGAAATTTTGGGGAAAAAGGGGCAGTTCGGGTTTTGCCTAAATTGACCTAGCTACGTTCGTTTGTTTTAAAATTCCTTTTGGCAGGTTAAAATAAGTTGTTAGAGGAGCGTGTGGCCGTTGGAATCGTTCGATTCCGATAACCGACGCGAAAGTTACGCGCGTTCGAAGTTTCGGGTTGGTTTTTACCGAACCCAAATTAGGGTCCAAAATTAATAGGTTTATAGTAATTAACGGTATAAAGGACGTATTGGACGTTATTGGATGGAGTTAGAGTGAATTGCGAGAAATGTTAAAATTTGAGAATTTTCGGGTTTTCAGGAAAACTCGTTAATTGTGATCTTAAACTATCGAGCGTTAATCGTTGTTTAAATACTTCGATTAGTTAGGTGAATATTTTAGGAAAATTCATTAGTTAAGGTTTTTGTTAAATTTGGACATTTAATTGTTTAAGCTCGTATTAACGACAAATTGATGAAAATTGCGTAGGTGAACAACGCTCGTGGACGGAGCAAAAGCTGCAACGAACACGAGGTAAGTTCTCGTGATTTCTCTGGCCGATTGGCCTACACCGTACGTCGAATGTCGTCTCGAGGAGTTTTGGAGATGCGTATGTTTATTTACTTTGGTTGGGTAGACAGGTTTAGATGTTTTATAGGTTATAGGTTATGCGTTTATAGTCTTGATGGTACACATTATTGATTGTTTACTTTAAGATATGAATTGTTCATGCATCATGATTAACGAAGAGGGAAATGAAAAGGTAAACGAAAAGGTAAACGAAAAGGATTAACGAAAAGGTTAACGAAAAGGTAAACGAAAAGGTAAACGAAAAGGTAAACGAAAAGGTAAATGAAAAGGTAAACGAAAAGGTAAACGAAAAGGTAAACGAAAAGGTAAACGAAAAGGTAAACGAAAAGGTAACGAAAAGGTAACGAAAAGGTAAACGAAAAGGTAAACGAAAAGGTAAACGAAAAGGTAAACGAAAAGGTAAACGAAAAGGTAAACGAAAAGGTAAACGAAAAGGTAAACGAAAAGGTAAACGAAAAGGTAAACGAAAAGGTAAACGAAAAGGTAACGAAAAGGTAAACGAAAAGGTAAACGAAAAGGTAAACGAAAAGGTAAACGAAAAGGTAAACGAAAAGGTAAACGAAAAGGTAAACGAAAAGGTAAACGAAAAGGTAAACGAAAAGGTAAACGAAAAGGTAAACGAAAAGGTAAACGAAAAGGTAAACGAAAAGGTAAACGAAAAGGTAAACGAAAAGGTAAACGAAAAGGTAAACGAAAAGGTAAACGAAAAGGTAAACGAAAAGGTAAACGAAAAGGTAAACGAAAAGGTAAACGAAAAGGTAAACGAAAAGGTAAACGAAAAGGTAAACGAAAAGGTAAACGAAAAGGTAAACGAAAAGGTAAACGAAAAGGTAAACGAAAAGGTAAACGAAAAGGTAAACGAAAAGGTAAACGAAAAGGTAAACGAAAAGGTAAACGAAAAGGTAAACGAAAAGGTAAACGAAAAGGTAAACGAAAAGGTAAACGAAAAGGTAACGAAAAGGTAAACGAAAAGGTAAACGAAAAGGTAAACGAAAAGGTAAACGAAAAGGTAAACGAAAAGGTAAACGAAAAGGTAAACGAAAAGGTAAACGAAAAGGTAAACGAAAAGGTAAACGAAAAGGTAAACGAAAAGGTAAACGAAAAGGTAAACGAAAAGGTAAACGAAAAGGTAAACGAAAAGGTAAACGAAAAGGTAAACGAAAAGGTAAACGAAAAGGTAAACGAAAAGGTAAACGAAAAGGTAAACGAAAAGGTAAACGAAAAGGTAAACGAAAAGGTAAACGAAAAGGTAAACGAAAAGGTAAACGAAAAGGTAAACGAAAAGGTAAACGAAAAGGTAAACGAAAAGGTAAACGAAAAGGTAAACGAAAAGGTAAACGAAAAGGTAAACGAAAAGGTAAACGAAAAGGTAAACGAAAAGGTAAACGAAAAGGTAAACGAAAAGGTAAACGAAAAGGTAAACGAAAAGGTAAACGAAAAGGTAAACGAAAAGGTAAACGAAAAGGTAAACGAAAAGGTAAACGAAAAGGTAAACGAAAAGGTAAACGAAAAGGTAAACGAAAAGGTAAACGAAAAGGTAAACGAAAAGGTAAACGAAAAGGTAAACGAAAAGGTAAACGAAAAGGTAAACGAAAAGGTAAACGAAAAGGTAAACGAAAAGGTAAACGAAAAGGTAAACGAAAAGGTAAACGAAAAGGTAAACGAAAAGGTAAACGAAAAGGTAAACGAAAAGGTAAACGAAAAGGTAAACGAAAAGGTAAACGAAAAGGTAAACGAAAAGGTAAACGAAAAGGTATAATATTGTATAGATAGAACATATTAGGATGTTTGGTTTGGTTAGTTGATAGTTTGATGTGCTAATGTTTTGGCAAACTGTTTATAAAATGTGTTGTTAAGGTTTTTATCTAAAGTTTAATAGAACTGCTTGGTATTTTCTTTTGAAACAGGAGGGATATGCTTAGTTTTTAAACATATCCACGCAGTTCGTTTTCCTGAAAATGTACATGATTTTAGTTTCGTTTTGAGTCGGTTTTTGATGAGGTTACGAGAGCGTTGTGAATGTTGGGTTTTGATTGAGTTTAAGTTTTTATGATGAATGTAATGTTCGATGGTATTGAAGTGTCGAAGGAAATGTTGAATTGTAAAGTGAGTAGTTGTGCAGGTAGAAACGGAAAGAAAGAAAGAGGAATTGTTTTTAATTGTTTTTAAGTGTAAATTGTTTTTAAATGTTTTTAATTGTTTTACATAATTGTTTTAAATTATTTTAAGTTTTATTTCCGCTCGAATGCTAGGTTTAAAGTTTAAAGTATAAAATGAAAAATTTGTACGGTAATTGAAGGGTTTAGGATAAGGGACGTTACACACTTACAGTTGTTGGAGTACTTCCATGCGACGATTGGCACTGATGAGTAATCTTTTGAACGGTTTAACTGAATGTCTCTGATACCATACTGTAACGCCCCGAGTTATCTGAACCCGGTTCGTCACACCATGCCCGTACATGACTAAAAATTTCAACCGTATTATTTTTTTTAAAAAAAACTTGCAGCGGAAATCATTTAAGTAAAATAGAGTTAAACAAAACTATTGTACAATGCTTGAATACTCAGTTGGAATTTTGGGGAATAATCGGCAAAAGGAATAAAGGTTTAAATCGCACAACACTTCATAAGTTTCAAAAGTCAAACGCATCGCCCGCTGAACAAAGTCAACAAAAAGGGGCTGAAGCAGGAAATGAGAGACATCATCCGGTGGCAAAACGACAAAGTATTCTCTACATCATCCGATGGATTTACACACGACATCCACCGGTCACTAAACGACAAAAGACTCTCTACATCATCTGGTGAATTTACACACGACATCCACCGGTCACTAAACGACAAAAGACTTTCTACATCATCCGGTGACGTCAGCCAGATGATTTGCTTCATCCGATCGACTCTGTTCTACATCCACCGGTGACTAAATGACAAAATACTCTCTACACCTTCCGATGACCTCAGCACGCATCTGCCGATGAGTTTACTGAGTCATCATCTGATAGACTTAAACCTACACCATCCGATTGAGTAAACTGCACACGCCGATCACTAAACGACAAACTCTCTACTTATATCTTCCGATAAAACAAGTTACATATACCGATCACTAAACGACAAATTTCGTTCTATATCATCCGATGGCTTCCACTGAAGACATCTTCCGATAGACAACAGAACAACAACTTAACCTACAGAAAAGAATTTACTCACTTCACTGAAACCATTCAAAAACATTTGAAACCATTACATTACTAAAAATCCAGTGAGTCGCAGCATTAAATCCCAACAGAACACTATTATCAGAAAAAGAAAACTCAAAAAAACGTATTCAAAACATCGAAATCACTACTGTCATGAAAACTCAACAAATTTAAATTGAAACACTGTCAACTAAACTTTCAGATTACTGACACCAGTTAACCCCCCTCATCAGTTTACCAGGACGAAACATGAATGTGCTCCTCCAACCAGCCTATCCCTCAGTGAACTCAGAGAATTCACCTGCAGTATCCTCAACACCTACATCACAAAACTCATCTATTAGCCTAATGCTAAGTAAGTAAAGCAGTAATGAAATGCATTGCTAAAACATAAATTCCTAAACATGCAATTTCTACTTTCTCATCTCAGTTGCATACACATACGTTCATAAACTGATCTGATCCCTTGGTTCCCTTGGGAGTGGGATCAATTCTCCCAATGTCATACATCCTCTACTCGATTAAGGGGCGGATGAATTCCCTTAATAGCTGATCTGATCCGTTGGTTCCATTGGGAGTGAGATCAATTCTCTCAATGTCATACATCCTCTACTCGATTAAGGGGCGGATGAATTTCCTTAATAGCTGATCTGTCACGTTCAGTTCATACCTCACCATTCTTACATGGAAATTCATTTTCGTAATCTTTCAAAAACATGATGCATGACATACAAAATCATTCACAAAATGCATAACCCTACTGTTTTGTGATGTAGGCCCGAAGGCACATGCATACTTTACTTACCTGGCTCTCCTGGAAATGCTCGGTTACAACTGCTCCAAAACTCGCTCACCTAAGGTCATGACAGTACATTAATCCAACTCTTACTAAACCTTACCAAAAATCAATAATATGTTTGAGGAAATCGATTTGAAACTCTGCTACCCGTGCATTCCCATTTATCACAAAAAACCTGAACCCACCCTCAATCACAGAAACCTCGAAACCTTCACATTGTATTCTCTCAGTAAACTAATCGCTAAAATGCAAGAAAACAAGACTTACCTAGGTTGAAGGAGAATCGGGCGAGGAAAATCGCCTAGAGAGCTCGACTGCTTGAGCTGAAAACCCGAAAACGAAAATGTGAAATGGTGGTGGCTACAGTTCATTAAACTCAATCCTTCTTCCCTTAAATACGTTATCCACTTTTAAAACTTCCGATTTACATAAATACCCTTGCTTAGTCACTCATTAACTTAATCAATAATTCTCTCAATTCTTCCATAAAAGTACGTCATAAATAATAAATTAAATTTTTTGGTTCAAAGGAACCGGGTGCTACATTATGTATCCGTGAAAAGATTCACAGACGATATGTTAATAAGGTTATGTTGAAGAAATAATTTGGTTAGTTTACTTTTGTTCATGACGTAATGATTGTAGACCCAAATTGTAAAAATAAGGTTACGCTGAAGAAAGAATTTAGTAAGTTTTTTCTATGAAAGATCTAGGACCCACTAAATAGATATTTTGCTTGAATATCACGTACGATAGAAAATCAAGAAAGTTCTAAGCCAATTCAAAATAGATAAGACTAAGCCTGTCGATAGTTAACTTCTTAGTGATTTCCAGTTCATTTTATAACAAAGTTCTTTTATTAAAGAATGATAACAATTGTTAACTTAATGTATGTCATGATTTATTTGAGGCATGGTGTTTCACTTATTGTTGGACTTGTCGGTAAATTTCTATCCAATTCAAGAAAAAAAAAACACTGAAAAATTGTGGAGTGGATTTACTAACCCTTCTGTAGATCTGGAAACTTTGATTCAAGAAAAGATTGATTTAGGTTGCTTTTATTGCAGAAGGTTCTTGAGAGAAGAGAAAATAGATAAGGTGAAAAGTGAGTTTTAAGAGTGATAAATTTTTTTAGTTGATATATTCTAGAATTATTTTCTAAAAAAATAGTGTCATTTTATTGTTCATTGTGATATTATCTGAGCTCAATTCTTATGGTTTTTTCTAATTAAGTTTCTAAGAAAAATTATCGGTATTTATTTTTATCTATTATTTTTTTTTTATTTCAGTCGGTTATATTTTAAGGATGGAGGAAACTATTCCTCTAATTTTCGGTACGCATCTTCTATAATTTTTATTGCTTATATTTTTGTTGAACTAAAATCCAATAACATATTGAAATCTCACAACTCTAATTGTTGCTTTCCCTTCATCTCTTCTTGATTGAATTCTCTTTTTAGGTAGAATAATTCTATAATATTTTCATTTTATGCTATAATCTTAAATTACAACAAAACAACATGTCATGGTTTAAGTCATCTATTATTTTAACTATCTATAAATGTCATAAAAATGCATTACAAAAAATATCATTGGAGAGTATAAGATTAGATGTGTAAAATTAGAGTGTGTACTTTATCTTTACTTTTAATTGTGACCAACAAACTTACTAATCTAACTCAAGCAACTCTTATTTATTTTGACCATAAGAACTGGTCAAATGAATAAATTAATAGATTGTAGATTTTCGATAATTCTACATTCATTAATGAATTCGGAAAGGTAATGATGACAAAGAACTTAAGTTTTCAACTATTATGAAAATTTTAAAAAATTCAATGACTACTAAGTAAATGTGATGATCTATCCTAAGAAAAAAAAAAGGGGCAAAAGCAAAAGCAAAAGCAAAATCAATGAATATTGTCAATGCAAGAGACTCATTTCCATCATCATAGTGATGATAAATCTCCTCGTCTGAGACAAAATAAGTGTAAGTAAAGTTGAAAAGCAAGTAAAGTTGTCTTGTCTTAAATTGTTAGGAGAACGTAGAAAGTGATGGTCATAAATACCACTTTAATTTTTAATTTGGATAAAAAATTTTGCTTGATAGTTAGTCAAACTAACATTGACAGTTTTCCATATGAGACGATGTATGGGAGGTGTTATCGTTCGCCTTTACCTTAGGCTGGATGATTAAGTTATCTCTGAGAATCAGGTCGTCCTACCTGACTTTCTGTTTAGCCAGCCTCAGGCTCGTGATATTTGGTGTAACACGTTAGCACAGAGTCAATGGTCATACAAGAATTTGATATTTAAATGATAAGTCACTGATTTGATTGGTAGGTTGTGAAAAAAGAATTATGATTATATTTTTTATGTTTTCCATAATAAATGGGAGAAAAAATTGATGGGCCAAATATCCTCATAAGCTTTACATTTTTTTACGCTAAATGTAATTTTTGTAATTTGGAAAGAGAAGAGAGTGCAGCAAATTTTAACGAAAGATCACAGGTGGCATGTCAATTTCCGTTATTGTTAAAGAAACTTCATAGGTAAGTCAAACCTTCGCCAAGTTATTGCTTTATGTAAATTTCAGATTCTAAAGTGGAAATTCCAATTCAAATTTTGAGGTTCTAATTGCACAACTTGGGATCGACTTTATAGAGTGTCAATCCACATGAATATTAAACTTAATTTTTAATAGTGAGTCGGTTTGAATTCATTACTAGTTAAATTGTTAAAATTTGGATATTTAATTTTGAATTCCAATTTAAGTGAGAGTTCTATCCAAACAATATTTGATTGACATTAGAGAGGAGTGCTACACCACGAGAAATAGCAAGGATCTACAGAGGTGAGTTAAAATTTAATCAATTGTTGTAAGTTTTGACCAGATTTAGAATATGTTATAAAGTTACCACTCACAAAACTAGATTCGATGCGAGAAAAATAAAAACATCAAGATTTACATGATTTGCCTAGATCTCAACCCGAAGTTCAAGATTGACTACTTTTACGGAACTCCAACGAGAGAAAAATTGCACTATCAGTCAAAAATTACATAGAAAAAACACCTTCATACTACAAGAATCGACACAACCCAAAGATAATATGAGATACACAGAATAGAAGACGATCAAAATACATCCAGATTTCGTTCACAAATGAGAAACTCAACTCACAATGACCAAGACGATCACATTTCTTATCAACTCACTCAGAAATCGCATATGCATTGACTCAAGCACAGAGAAAATTACAGGAAAACAAACCCTAGTAGTGAGGATAAAACCTAGCCGCCCATCTTCATTTTAAATCCAAAAGGTCAGAAAATTTGGTCTCGAAGTTTCGAGCTCAATCATGGAATTAGGCTAACGGTTTGGACAATGAGAGAATTTGAGCGTGGATAGTTTGAGCTTCACAACATAACAAACTCCACCTTGAAGTCCAATCACTGGGTGCAAGATGGTCAACAATGCAACTCTTCTCAAATCGCTCTCATCGCTCAACTGACCATAAATAAATCATCCGACATTCAACAAGTTTAAGCAATGCTTAAACTTGGAAGCCGTGACGATTTTAGTACCAATGTCTGAAGTATTATCCTTTGCAGAGACTTTCAAAAGTTTCACTTTAGCTGTAGAAATCAAATCTCTAACAAAATAGAATTTCACATCAACATGTTTAGTCCTATCATGATAAACATGATTCTTGCTCAAATGAATGACACTTTGGTTATCACAATTAACAGAAGGAACAAATTTCAACAAGCCAATATCATGTAACAAATACGTTCTTTCAAACAATCAGCAAGGGCAACATACTCAGCTTCAGTAGAAGATAATGCAACTAAAGGTTGAAGTTGAGACTTTCATGTGATGCAATTTCCAAATAACATAAAACAGTATAAAGCTATTGCTTTCCTAGAATCTCTATCTCCAGCAAAATCAGAATCAACATACTCAATCAGACATAGAACATCAGTAGATTTTCTACACAACAAACCAAAATCAACAGTGTTATTCACATAATTAACAACCCATTTGAGAGTTGTCCAGTGTTCCGAACCAAGATTTGACATGAATCTACTCAACAAAGATATGACAAAAGACAAACCAGGCTTAGTGCTAATCATAGCATACATCAAGGAACCGATTATATTGAGAACCCTTAACTCCACCATAAAATCTAGCTCAAGAGTGGAGGTTTGGACCCAACATATATACTAGCCCAAGCGACCCTTTGGAACCGATGTGAGATGCACACCATTCTCACACCCTTTTAAGGTGACTGCATCAGTCGGCAATCGATTTGACCGCAGGTCAGTAGTAAACTCGATGCGCCGGCACCGACCCACAGAGGTTTGACTTTGATACCAAATGATATGAGAACCTCTAACTTCACCACAAAAACTAGCTCAAGCATGGAGGTTTAGACCTAACATATATATTAGCCCAGACGACCCTTTAAAACCAATGTGGGATTCACATGGGATTCACATCATTAATGATGTTAATCTCACATCGGTTCCAGAGGGTCTCCTGGGCAAGTATATATATTGGGTCTAAACCTCCACTCTTGAGCTAGTTTTTGTGATAGAATTAAGGTTCTCATGAGTTAGGGTTCTCATGTTAGATCATCAGTAGATTTTCTATACAACAAACAAAAATCAACAGTGTTGTTCACTTAATTAACAGCCAATTTGAGAGCTGTCTAGTGTTTTAAACTAGGATTTGACATGATCTACTCAACAAAGATATTGTAACACCCAATCCTTTACGGGATTTTGTAAATTGTTTATATAATGACATTTTTGTAATTATGTCAAAGTAGGTCGATTTTGTGAAAAGAGAGCGTTATTACGATCCTAATAGTTAATATGGATTTTAAGAAAATTTCGAGAATTTTAGGTGTTGTAACGCTAGAATTACGTTTATCGTAATATAAAGAATACTTTGGTAAAAATAGTAAACGGAGTCCGTTTTGTGAACGGACAGTTTTAATAAAGCCCTGATAATAAGTTGGAGTTATTGGCGAAATAAAGAAATTTGGAGAAACCGAATCGTCGGTTAATTAACGAAACAAAGGATGAAACAAATAGAAAATCAAAGGAAGGGCAAAATGATAATTAACTAAGTAAAATTTTAATTAATAACATAACTCTTTCTTCTTCCTTCACCATTTTCATGCGAAGCTCTCTATGAAGTTTTCTCCAGGCGATTTTCTCATTGCCTCTCACGGTTCTCTCATCTCCGACGTCCGTTCTTCCCCCGGTTGACCTCCGTTCTTCACGTTTTCTTCCTGAAACTCGATTCTAGGTAAGGTTCTATGGTTTTGGAAAGTTTATTTGTAGTTTTTGGGTTGTTTAACGTTAGGGTTTTCGTTTAGGTTTTTATGAAAAACGTGATTTAGAGTTGGAAATCGATAGGGTTACTGTAGTTATGAATATAATTGACATATTGGGCGTATTGGACGAAGGTTGGTCTATCCATTGTGGAATATTAAGGTTTGTTGAAATTTCGAGGTTTGGAAAACTCCGTTAATGGAGGTTTTGAGGTGTCGAGTGTGAATTGCTCGATAAAAATGACTCGATGAGTTAAATTAGAGTTTTAGGAAATTTCTTTAGTTAAGAGTTTCATAGGTTTAGACGTTTATTGGTTTAGACTCATTTTAACGACAAATATTGTGAATTTGACTTAGGTAAACGACGCTCGTGGACGGAGCTAGAAGTTCAACGCGCACGAGGTTAGTTCTCGTGACTTACTATGGCCGATTGGCCTACACCGTACGTCGAAGTCTTGTCGAGGAACATTGGTGATTGGTTTGTTTAAATCGCTTTGGTTGGGTAGTTAGGTTTAGTCGTTTTATAGGTTATGCTTTTATAGTCTTGATGGTACGTATGTTGTATGTCTATATTATGTCATAAATTGTTCATGCATCACGTCTTTTCAATTATGCATAGAAAATTAATTTTCGCACTATGTTTTAAAGAAAACGGTGATGTGGCCTGAAAGGGGGCTATTGACCTATCGTGAAGGCTGAGAAGGGCCGGTCACAATACCGCATCTAATAAGAACCCATGTATGTTATATGGTCATGCGAGGTGGGGCTCAGGGATGGCTGTGTGTGTTGCAAGGATGTACCCCCCTCCGCTAGGTGAAAAGGGTTGTCCATCCGCCGGACGTGCCCTATCCATTTAGCGGGCTGAGATCTCGGTGACCACCTATGTAATGATAAGAAAATGTTGCATGATTTACGAACTCATATGCACAGCATGCAATAGCATTTACGAAACTTGCTGAGCTTTTGACTCATAGATTGTCTGTATGGTGTGGGTAATCTGGATATAGGTGAGGACGAGATCCCTCCACCCGAGGAATGATGCAGTTGAAGGAGGATGGCCCGTGGGAGTGTGCTAGGCAGTCGAGGCGCCTTTTTCACTAGTGGGGAAGTAAATGTATCTTTTGGGAACACGATAGTTTTATAATTGTGTAGTTGAACATATTAGGATGTTTGGGAATCTGGATAGTGGATAGGTTTACGTTTTGATGTTTTTAAATGACTTTGAAACTTATTTTACAACCGCTTGGTGATTTTGAACAGGAAGAATTGTTAATTCTTTAAACGGATCCACGCGGTTCGTTTTTATGAAATCGGGTTATGTTTTAAATATGTTTTGAGTCGTTTATTTTGAGGTGAGGTTTGAGAGATTGTATGTTACATGTTTATGGAGTGGTTTATGTTGAAGTTTTAGTGTGTTTATGTGGTAAGAGTGTATGTTATGATGAAATGTGTTGGAGAGAATTGATGAAGATGAAAGGGAAGGAAAGGGAGCGATGCAAGTTCTCTGGAAATTGGATTTCCAAAGAACTTGGTTATCGATCGCCAAGAGGGGTGATCGATCGCCATAATGGATCGCCACTCCCTAGAAAAATCCAGGGAGCATGGCGATCGATCGCCCAAGGGAGGGGGGGGGGGGGGGGGGGGCGATCGATCGCCACAAGGAGGGGCGATCGATCGCCCCTCAGTTTTTCTTCACAAGCGATTGATCACCTGTTTTGGGCGATCGATCGCCCCTATAGATTTTAGGACAAATGTCCCTTCTGCCCTGCATTGGCCGATGGTTTTTATTGTTTTAATTTGTTTTTATAATTATTTTAACTTGTATTTTAATGGTTTTTTATTTAAGTGTTTTCTATGTTTATCTAAATGGTTTTGAAAATAGTTTTCGAATGATTTTAACGAATTTGTATACGATGTAAATTCCGCTCAAAGTTTACACGGATAAAAAAAAATATTACGGGAAAATAAGGGTACAGTGTTAGGGACGCTACAGATATGACAAAAGACAAATCAGGCCTCGTACTAATCATAACATACATCAAGGAATAGATTATATTAGAGTAAGGTCTACTTTCCATTTTAATCTTTTCATAATAAGTTTGAGGACATTGTGATTTTGATAGAATAAAGTGATTAGCAATAGGAATATTCACATGTTTACAATTACAATTCTCAAACTTAGATACTACTTTTTTAAAATATTTTTTTTAATGTAATTTGAATTTTCTATTAGCCCTATCCCTTTCAATTATCATACCTAAGATCTTCCTAGCATGACCAAGATCTTTCATATCAAATTCAGCACCTAATTTTGATTTCAATTCAACAATCAACGACATAGACTTACAAATCAGCAACATATCATCCACATAGAATAACAAATATAATGGCATATCATTCACGTATTTAAAATAAAAGCAAGCATCATAATTACTTCTATTAACTCGACTTGTTATAAAATTATCAAAACGCTTATACCATTGGTGTGAAAATTGTTTGAGTCCATAAAGAGCTTTCAACATCAAACACACACGGTTAGGGAATTTTGAATCAATAAAACCTTCAAGTTGTTTCATAAATATTCTCTCATTTAACTCCCCATGTAAGAAAGCAGTAGTGACGTCTAATTGTTCTAGTTCCAAGTCAAATTGAACAACTAAGGATAACATCAGTCTTATGGTCTTATACTTAACTACGAGAGAAATTTTTTTGTTAAAATCTATACCTTCATTTTGGGAGTAACCCTTGGCTACAAGTCTGGCTTTATACCTCGGTTAGTCTTTGGGTTTGATTCCCTCCTTAAGTTTGAATAACTATTTACAAATCTACTAACTTTTTATCCTTAGGTTTTTCAACTAGAGTCCACATTTTGGTTAGTCTAAGAGACTCTATTTCGTTATTCATAACCTTTTTTCCACTCCCGACTCTCCCTGGACTTTACTGCTTCTAAAGAGGTACTTGGTTCTACATTCCCTAGATGTTGTGCTGTCACAATAGTTGTAAAAACTAGATCAACATATGAGTATCTAGAAGATGGTCTGATTTCCCTCGTATTTCTATCCCTAACAAGTTGGTAGTTATCTAGTTCACTCTGTAAGGAACCTTGTGCCTCTACTTGTTCATCCTCACTAGCTCTCATGTCCTGATCAGGTTCAGTTTCAACTACACGATCTTGCTCTTATGTATTACTGTCTTATCGGTTTTGATCACCCAAATTTGGTGTCTCCACCTCAATGTGTGTTTTGGGTTCCTTAGTGTTCACACTCTCCTCCACCTTATTAGTTTTATCGGGTGTCTTGCATGGGAATGTGGTTTCGTCAAAAATGACATCTCTACTAACAAGGATTTTAACCCCTCTAGTGTTTCTTTCCCACAATCTATACCCTTTTGTATCCTGCTGTTATTGTTAACCTAGAAACACACACCTAGTTGATCTTGGATCTAACTTACCATCCTTTGTATGTGCGTAGGCTGAACATCCGAAGATCTTAAGGTGACTCAAATCTGGTAGGTCCACACTTATTATAGGACATTTGAATGCAATGGCACCATTAGAACTTCCATTTACCAAATAAGTGGTTGTACACAAAGTTTCTCCCCTAACCTGGAAGTGAACAACAAACACCTAACCTTCTCTAGTAAGGTTCGATTCATTCTCTCAGCAACACCATTTTGCCGAGGTGTATGTCTAACAGTCATATGCCTTAGAATCCTGTGAGTGTTGCAATAGGAATAAAATTCGATATTACAAAACTCTAGGCCATTATCAGTCCTAAGCTCTTTAAGTTTCTTATCGGTTTGGTTCTCTTCCAATGTTTTCCACTCCTTAAACTTCTCAAAGGCTTCATCCTTAGATTTTAAAAGGTTGGTCCACACTCTTCTAGTGAAGTCATCTCCTATAGACAAAAAATACTTATTTCCACCGTGTGTTGGATGTTTTTCAGGGCCCTACAAATCTGCATGGACATAGTCTAACTTACCCTTAGACAAATGGACACCCTTTGTAAACTTTAGCCTATGTTGTTTTCCTAATACACAGGTTTCACAAAAACTAAGGTTGGAAATTGTATCTTTTCCTAGTAGGCCCTTATTATACAGTAGATTTAGCCCATTTTAGCTCATGTGACCTAGTCTAAGGTGTCATTTTTCAGTAGCATTAGAAACATGGTTATTTACAATATTATTAGCAGAAAAAACATAATTTGAACCATTCAACACATATAGTTCAGATTCTTTAAAACCTAACATAACCAGTTTTTCACCTTTGTATACCTGCAAGTTAGAACCAATAGCTTTGAGCCAATAGCCAAGATCATCAAGAGTTCCAAGAGATATTAGGTTACGTTTTAATTTAGGAATGTATCTAATATTTGTTAGTTTAATCCGTTTATTACTATCAATAAGTGTAACGCCCCGAATTATATAAACCCGGTTCGTTACTCATACTACAGAACCGAACTATGACTTTTGAGAAAAATTTAAAATTTCATTCAATGATCAAGATTTTGACTCTTAAAACGTTAAGACTTGCAGCGGAAAAATCATCATATAAAAACAATCTTTATTAAAAATTAAAATATTCAAGGCAGTTGGTTGAAAGAGAAAGAAAACTGATCATGTTGTCCGGTCACTAAACGACAAAAGAAAGTCTTTTAATCACAAAACAAAACAGAGCACATCATCCAGTCACTAAACGACAAATTAATTCCTACATCTACCGATCACTAAACGACAACACTTCTACTACATCTTCCGATAGGTCTAATACACGGCATCTACCGATAACTAAACGACAACACTTCTACTATATCTTCCGATGACTTTTTCTGAAGACATCTTCCGATTACAAAACGACAACACTTCTACTACATCTTTCGATAGGTCTAATACACGGCATCTACCGATCACTAAACGATAAATTCTAATACTCACATCCACCGATGGACTAAATCCACCGATAGACAAAACTCTCGACTTCTGCCGATAGACATCATCTACCGATAAATAAAAAATACTCAACATCTACCGATAGACATCATCTACCGATAGATCAAAAATACTCAACATCTGCCGATAGACATCATCTACCGATGGATCAAAAATACTAAACGAAAACAACATAACAACAATTTCACTATGAACAAAGAAAACTCATACTACCAGAAGAACTTGAGCATTTTACTAAAACCGTTCAAAACTACTTAAATCCGTATACTACTCCAAAATTTGGTAAAAACCACTATTAAAACTATCAGAGTATCATTATCAGAAAGAGTCTCAAATTGTATTCAAAACATCAAAACTACTACTGTCACTAAAACTCTCAACATATTTAAACTGAATCATGGTTCACTAAACCTTCTCATCAACTGACACCAGTTAAACCGCCTCATCAGAATCACCAATCCGTGGCATTGAAGTGCTCCCCCAACAGCCTAATCCTCAACATGTTCAAACAACACACCTTCTGATGCTTCTTCACCTACATCACAAAACTCATCTATTAGCCTTATGCTAAGTAAGCAAAGCAATAATGAAATGGATTGCTGAAACATAAATTCCTAAACATGCAGTTTCTACTTTCTCATCTCAGTTGCATATGCATTTGTTTCTGATCTGATCCCCCTGTGAAATTGGGAGTTGGATCACTTCTCCCAAAGTCATACATCCTCTCTCTTGATTAAGGGGCGGATTAGTTCTCTTAACAACTGTTCAGATCCCCCTGTGAAATTGGGGTTTGGATCACTTCCCCCAAAGTCATAATCCTCTCTCTTGATTAAGGGGTGGATTAGTTCCCTTAACAACTGTTACAGTCTGTTCATTCCTTACCATGCCATTTCATGTAAATTTGTTTTCGCATAATTTTCAAAATATGATGCATGACATACAAACGCATTCAAGCATGCACAATCCTACTGTTTTGTGATGTAGGCCCGAAGGCACTAGCATACTTCACTTACCTGGTCTCTTGGAAATGCTCGGTTTCAAACTACTTCAGACGTTTTGCTCACCTAAGTCACAAACAGAATACCGATTAGATCTTCACTAAACCTTATTCCATACTATTTAGAAACTTACGGAGCTAGTTCAGGACTCTATTCTATATGCATTCCTGATTCCTTACGGGACCCGACTCAACTCCTATGCCCTACATTTCCCAAGAATATGCATCTACGATACACCTCTATCGTCTATAATCATAATGCAGTAAGATATCTTAGTAAAACTCACCTAAGTCGAAGGTAAAATCGGAGAAGAATCTCCTAGCACACTCTGCTGAGCTGAGAAGCTGAGAGTCGAAAATGATTTGGGAAAAACAGTGGCGGCTATAGTGCATTAAACCCAAAACCTCTTTCCTTAAATACGTTATCCACTTTTAAATTTTCAATTACCCTTATGCCATCGCCTAGTCATCCACCAACCCTACATTTATTATTGTCATGTAAAGTGTACCATTAATTAAAAGATTAAATAATTAGTTCTATAGAACCGGGTGTTACAATCTACCCTCCTTAAAAGAATTTTGTCCTCAAAATTCAGTACCTAAATAATTCTGGATGTTGGTCCATCATGTCTTGCTGGCGCTCCCAAGTTGTTTCCTCTATGTTCTGGTTGTGCCATAAGACTTTCACCAGAGGAACTTCTTTGTTGCGCAACACCTTCACAGCATAGTCTAGGATCCTTACTTGTTTCTCCTCATATGCAAGGGTAGGATGAACTTCAATACTCTGTTGTTCTACAATCTGTAATGGATCTCGTACACACTTCCTCAACATAGATACATGGAACACATTATGGATTCCTTTCATAGAGGTGGGTAGCTGTAACTCGCAAGCTGCCTTCCCGATCCTTTTTAAGATTGAAAAGGGTCCAATAAATCTGGGGTTCAACTTACCTTTCTTACTAAATCTCACAACTCCCTTGAATGGTGATACCTTAAGAAAAACTTCATCACCTACCTCAAACTCCAATTCTCTACGTCTTTTATCAGCATAGCTTTTCTGTCGGCTCTGAGCTATCAAAATCCGCTGGCGGATGAGGACAACCTTCTTAACAGTTTGTTGTACAATGTCAGAACCAAGCAACTGTGCTTCACCAACTTCATCCCAGTACAAAGGTGATCTACATTTTCACCCATACAAGGCCTCATAAGGTGTCATTCCTATTGTTGCCTGAAAACTGTTATTATAGGAAAACTCCACCAATGACAAATATTTACTCCAAGATCCTTGAAAATCTAAAACACATGCACGGAGCATATCTTCTAGGGTTTGAATAGTTCTCTCGGATTGTCCATCTGTTTGAGGGTGAAAGGCTGTGCTAAAGTTGAGTTGTGTTCCCATAGCCTTGTGCAAACTTTTCCAAAACTTAGATGTGAATCGAGAATCTCGGTCTGAAACTATGGTACCTGGAACTCCATGTAACCTAACAATCTCTTGCACATAAAAATCAGCAAGCTGATCCATCGAGTATGTCATCCTCATTGGCAGAAAGTGGGCAGATTTGGTTAATCGATCAACTATCACCCAGATTGCATCATGTCCCTTTGCAGTTCTAGGCAATCCCACAACAAAGTCCATCGTTACTTGTTCCCATTTCCATTCAGGAATTGGTAAAGGTTGTAATGTTCCTGAGGGTCTCTGATACTCAGCTTTAATCTGCTGGCAACACAAACATGTTCCTACATACTCTGCCACACTCCTTTTCATACTTGGCCACCAATAATGCTGTTTAAGATCCTTGTACATCTTTGTACTCCCAGGGTGAACAGAGAATCTAGAAGAATATGCTTCAGAAAGAATTTCATCTCGAAGTTCTTTTATGGCAGGAACAAACCATCTATTTCTAAACTTAAGGATTCCATCAGCAGAATAGTTAAAATCTTATTTGTCCGTAGAATCCATGCTTAACTTGTACTTGTTGCACTCTACATCATTTATCTGGGCTTCCTTTATTCTTTCAAGAATGGTAGGTCTTAAGGATATTGCAGTAAGCATGGCTGACACACTGTGCACTGCTTCTAAATTAAACCTTTGGAATTCGGTCTCTAAGCCTAATGGCACGTCAAGAATCAAGGCTGAGGCTGAAGTTGTCACTCTACTCAAGGCATCTGCCACAACATTTGCTTTGCCGGGATGGTATTTGATCTCAAAATCGTAATCCTTTACAAATTCCAACCATCGACGTTGCCTCATATTTAATTTCTTTTGTGTGAAGATACATTTCAGACTATTATGGTCCGAGAATATATCACAAGTTTGTCCATACAGGTAGTGCCTCCAAATCTTAAGTGCGAATACTACTGCAGTTAATTCCAAGTCATGAGTAGGGTAATTCTTCTCATGTGTTTTCAACTGCCTAGAGGCATAAGCTATTATCTTTCCCTCTTGCATCAAGACACAGCCAAGTCCAATCTTGGATGCATTACAGTAAATGCTAAATTTACCATCATCAACAGGAAGGGTCAAAATTAGAGCATTGGTCAGTTTCTGTTTCAAGGTCTGAAAACTATGCTCACAATCCTCAGTCCACACATACTTCATATTTTTCCTAGTTAACCGAGTGAGGGGTGTTGCAATCTTTGAGAATCCTGCAATAAACTTCCTGTAATATCCTGCAAGTCCAAGGAAACTCTGAATATCAGCAGCATTCTTCGGTTGGGGCCACTCCTTGACTGCTTGAACCTTGGCTGGGTTGACAGATATTCCATCACCAGAGATCACATGACCAAAAAAGTGAACTCTGTCCAGGCAAAACTCACATTTGGAAAACTTGGCATAGAGTTGGTGCTGTCTTAGCACTCCTAATACTAAGTTCAAATGTTCTGCATGTTCTTCACTAGAACGTGAATAGATTAAAATGTCATCTATAAACACAATAACAAACTTGTCTAAAGACTCGTGAAACACCCTATGCATAAGATCCATGAAGGCTGCCGGTGCATTTGTCAATCCAAAGGACATAACCAAAAACTCATAATGTCCATACCTTGTGCGAAAGGTAGTCTTTGGAATATCTTCAGTTTTGACTTTCAGTTGGTAGTGACCTGACCTCAAATCAATCTTAGAGAAAACTCGTGCACCACGGAGTTGGTCAAATAGGTCATCAATCCTCGGTAATGGATACTTGTTCTTGATAGTTAACTTATTCAATTCTCTATAATCAATGCACATACGTATCGATCCATCTTTCTTTTTGACAAAAAGAACAGGTGCACTCCACGGTGAAAAGCTAGGGCGTATGAACCTTTTCTTCAACAGATCCTCTAACTGCTTCTTTAATTATTTTAGTTCTGTTGGTGCTAATCTATATGGATTTTTAGACACAGGCTCAGTGCCGGGATAAACATCTACAACGAATTCAATTTCCCTATCTGGCGGCAAACTATGAAGGTCATCCAAAAATACTTCAGGAAAGTCTTGGACAATTAAGACATTCTGAGGATTTACTTTTTCTACAAGTTGTGTGTCTAAAACGCTAGGTAAGAAACACAAATACTCTTCACATGGGGGAGGTCTAGTGTTCATAGAAGTCATCACAGACATTTCTTTATTCTTCTTTGAAGCTTGAAAGGTATGTTTCAAACTACCAGGGGGTTGGAAACTAACTATTCCAGTCCTACAATCAATTGTGGCGTGGTGTTTAAACGACCAGTCCATTCCTAGGATTAAATCAAATCCCGTTATATTCATAATAATAAGATCAGCAGGTAGATTTACGTTCCCTACTAACACATCACTGTCAAGTGTCACTTGGTTAGAGTGCATGCATTCACCAGAGGGTAATACAACATTAAACACTTGCACGGAAGGGGTAAACTGTACATCTAGTTTAACAGCAAATGCAGATGCTATAAATGAATGAGTTGCACCAGAATCTAATAAGGTAAAAGCAGGCACTGAGTTAATCAATATAGTACCTGACACAACAGCGGGTTGTTCCTCACCCGACTCCATCATGGAGAATATCCTCGGTTTAACCATAGCAGGGCCACTCTTAGGAGCTGGGCAGTCTGCTAATATGGCCAACCTTGTTACAATTGTAGCATCTGGTGATTCTAGGCTTCGAGCATTCTTTGATCGTGTGTCCAACCTCCTCACAGTTGAAACACTTCCCAAAGCCCAATCTGCACTCGCCCGGGTGGTGCTTCAAGCACTTAGGACACTGGGGGAATTTCCTGACATTCTGTATCTTCCTTCCTGTTCCTTGGCTACTCTGGCCTTCACTAGGCCTCTTCATTCCTCTTTGTTGGTGTGGCTGGACCAACTTTTGTGGGACCTCTTTTGGTCCAGCACACTTCCTTTCAGCTTCTTCCACTTCTAGAGCAGTAGACACAACTTCACTGAACGACAAGCCTTTAATACCACAAAATTTAACTCCTCGGTAAATTTCTGGCTTCAGCCCATACACAAATTTGAACACCTTATCCTCGTCCCTATGAGCAAAATGTCCAGCAAACCTGGACAGGGACTCGAACTGCCTACTGTACTCGGCCACAGACCCTGTCTGCTTCAAGTTCAAAAATTCCAACTTCTTTGCAGTTTGGACAGTACTGTTGAAATACTTCTCGTAGAAAATGTTCTTGAATTGTGACCAAGGCATCGCCAAACCATCAGTGGTGGTCTCTATTGTTTCCCACCAGAGTTTAGCATCACCAGCCAAATGAAACGTTGCCAACGTGACCTTGTCTCCTTCTCCAATATTGGCGCACCTAAACATACTCTCAATCTTTCTAAGCCACCCTTCACCAATAACCGGATCAGATGACTGTCCATCAAACGTAGGTGGTCGTAGCCTCCTGAATCTATCTCCAGAATGTTCATTCCTAGAACTTGAGTTGGCACTTCCTTGTACCTCTCGGTTCAACAGCACACCTAACTGATCGGACTGCTGACGTACTAAGCCTGTTTGCTGACGCACCAGATCGGTCAGCTGCCTAATCATGCTAGGATCCTCCTCAGCTCTTAAGTTGGGCATCTCTCTTGGAACTCTTGGTCTTCCTGGTCGTCTAGCCATTTTCTATACTACTGTTCAAGGTTAACTACTCTCATAAACATCTAATAACTAAGGTTAACATAAACACTTACAGTTGTTGGAGTACTCCCATGCGACGATCGGCACCGATGAGTAATCTTTTGAACGGTTTAACTGAATGTCTCTGATACCACACTGTAAAGCACCGAATTATATAAACCCGGTTCGTTACTCATACTACAGAACCGAACTATGACTTTTGAGAAAAATTTAAAATTTCATTCAATGATCAAGATTTTGACACTTAAAACGTTAAGACTTGCAGCGGAAAAATCATCATATAAAAACAATCTTTATTAAAGATTAAAATATTCAAGGCAGTTGGTTGAAAGAGAAAGAGAAAACTAATCACGTTGTCCGGTCACTAAATGACAAAAGAAAGTCTTTTAATCACAAAACAAAATAGAGCACATCATCCGGTCACTAAACGACAAATTACTTCCTACATCTACCGATCACTAAACGACAACACTTCTACTACATCTTCCGATGGCTTTTTCTGAAGACATCTTCCGATTATAAAACGACAACACTTCTACTACATCTTTCAATAGGTCTAATACACAGCATCTACCGATCACTAAACGACAAATTCTAATACTCACATCCACCGATGGACTAAATCCACCGATAGACAAAACTCTCGACTTCTGCCGATAGACATCATCTACCGATAGATCAAAAATACTCAACATCTGCCGATAGACATCATCTACCGATAGATCAAAAATACTCAACATCTGCCGATAGACATCATCTACAGATAGATCAAAAATACTCAACGAAAACAACATAGCAACAATTTCACTATGAACAAAGAAAACTCTGACTACCAGAAGAACTTGAACATTTTACTAAAACCGTTCAAAACTACTTAAATCCGTATACTAATCCAAAATTTGGTAAAAACCACTATTAAAACTATCAGAGCATCATTATCAGAAATAGTCTCAAATTGTATTCAAAACATCAAAACTACTACTGTCACTAAAACTCTCAACATATTTAAACTGTATCATGGTTCACTAAACCTTCTCATCAACTGACACCAGTTAAACCGCCTCATCAGAATCATCAATCTGTGGCATTGAAGTGCTCCCCCAACAGCCTAATCCTCAACATGTTCAGAAAAATACACCTTCTGATGCTTCTTCACCTACATCACAAAACTCATCCATTATCCTAATGCTAAGTAAGTAAAGCAATAATGAAATGGAATGCTGAAACATAAATTCCTAAACATGCAGTTTCTACTTTCTCATCTCAGTTGCATATGCATTCGTTTCTGATTTGATCCCCCAATGAAATTGGGAGTTGGATCACTTCTCCCAAAGTCATACATCCTCTCTCTTGATTAAGGGGCGGATTAGTTCCCTTAACAACTGTTCAAATCCCCCTGTGAAATTGGATCACTTTCCCCAAAGTCATATATCCTCTCTCTTGATTAAGGGGCGGGTTAGTTCCCTTAACAACTGTTACAGTCTGTTCATTCCTTACCATTTCATTTCATGTAAATTCGTTTTTGCATAATTTTCAAAATATGATGCATGACATACAAACACATTCAAGCATGCACAATCCTACTGTTTTGTGATGTAGGCCCAAAGGCACAAGCATACTTCACTTACCTGGTCTCCTAGAAATGCTCGGTTTCAAACTACTTCAGACGTTTTGCTCACCTAAGTCACAAACAGAATACCGATTAGATCTTCACTAAACCTTATTCCATAATATTCAGAAACTTACGGAGCTAGTTCAGGACTCTATTCTATATGCATTCCTGATTCCTTACGGGACCCGACTCAACTCCTATGCCCTACATTTCCCAAGAATATGCATCTACGATACACCTCTATCGTCTATAATCATAATGCAGTAAGATACCTTAGTAAAACTCACCTAAGTCGAAGGTAAAATCGGAGAAGAATCTCCTAGCGCACTCTGCTGAGCTGAGAAGCTGAGAGTCGAAAATGATTTGGGAAAAACAGTGGCAGCTATAGTGCATTAAACCCAAAACCTCTTCCTTAAATACGTTATCCACTTTTAAATTTTAAATTACCCTTATGCCCTCGCCTAGTCATCCACCAACCCTACATTTATTATTGCCATGTAAAGTGTACCATTAATTAAAAGATTAAATAATTAGTTCTATAGAACCGGGTGTTACAATAAGCAAGTATACACTTTCAATTCCCTTGACAGGATAGGGATCATTGTTTCACCTGCAATCTCATGTAGGTCAGAAAAACATAGTTTATTAAGAGACGTATGAAAAGAACAACCTGAATCAATGATCCATTTTTTAGAATTTACTTTTCCAGAGATATTTAAGACCTCACAGATAACATCACAAGAACTAGTAGCAACATTGGTTTCCTTATTTTGTTTTTCTTGTTCATATTTCTACTTATAACAATTTTTCTTAATATGACTGGCTTTTTCATAGTGGAAACAATTTCTAGTCTCAGTTCTATTATTAGATTTAGGCTTGTTTTATTGAGCCTTTTTTTCCTTCTTTTTCTAGTTGTTACACTTTGCATTATTTCTAGTTACAAATAAACTATTTCTGTTTTTCTTATTCTTTATTTCCAGTTTTTTGGCTTTTAGGGCAAAGGTGATCATATCAACTGTTGGGACAGTACCAATATACTTTAGGGTATCTCTAACAACACTATATGATTTAAGCAGAGAGTTATGAATAATCATGGCAAAACTAGTGTCATTAAGACTCTGATTAGTTCCTTTCAAAAGCAAAGATTTTTTCAAGAAATCATCAAGATTATCATCAAGAAATTTATTAGCATCTATTTTAAATGCTAATAGAGTATTTTTTTAAATACACAAGATTAGGGGCAGATTGCACAACATACAAAGTTTCGAGTTTACCCCATATTTCCAACGGTGTCACTACGCCATCTACCTTCCTTAGCACACTGTCTGAGAGGATAAGCACGATCAGATTGTACGCGTCTTCTTCTATCTCTGATTTATTACTTGTCTGTCATTGGACCACATCTTGCCGTCTGGTTCAAGGGCAATGAGAACCTTGTTTTGACTTAATAAGGCTCTCATTTTCTTTTTCCACGAGCCAAAATCAATTTTCCCATCATATGGAATAATTTTGATTCGTGATCCCATGGCCAGACAGAGTATTGGAAACCGTAGATCACCAAAAGATGAAGACAAGAAGATCTTGACTTAATCATAGAAAGAACCCTGATACCAGTTGTCACTTGAAGACCTTTTCAAACACTAGGTTCACAACCACCTAGAACTCATAACACAAGGTCGGAAACACCCAAGGTATTTTGAAGCTCTCAAACCTTAAAAACGCGACTGGGTTTTCTTCCTTCTCACAGAACCCTAGAGAACACTGCCAAGACTCAATTCTAGGCTCTGACACCACTGTTATAAAGTTACCACTCACAAAACTCAAAGATTCGATGCGAGAAAAACAAAAACACCAAGATTTACGTGGTTATCCCAGTTCTCAACCCGAAGTTCAAGATCAACTACTTCCACAAAGCTCCAATGAGAGAAAAATTGCACTATCAGTCAAAAATTACACCCTCATATGTAAAAACACCATCATTCTACAATAATTGACACAACCCAAAGGTAATATGAGATATACAGAAGATAAGACGAACAAAATACACTTAGATTTCATTCACAAATGAGAAACTCAACTCACAATGACCAAGATGATCACCTTTCTTATCAACTCACTCAAAAATTGCACATGCATCGACTCAAGTACAGAGAAAATTACAAGAAAGCAAACCCTATCAGAAAGGATAAAACCTAGCCACCCATCTTAATTTTAAATCCAAAAGGTTAGAAAATTTGGTCTCCAAGTTCCACGCTCAATCATAAAATTGGGCTAACGGTTTGGACAATGAGAGAATTTGGGTTGGATAGTTAAGGATTCATAACATAAGAGAATATTATATTAAAAATGGAATTTTTGCATAATGATTCAAAATCGATGGATTTAAACTGGTAATCTGCAATGACCTGACCCACACACTAGCAGGATCTACGAGCCGTGCTCATGATCTTTTCCCCACCAAGGGGAAAAAGATCATGAGCACGTTCGCAGATCCCGCTAGTGTGTGGGCCGGGTCGTTGCATAAAAGGGCACTCTTTTATGTAACGACCTAGCTCAAGTGGTACCATCTCTAGTGTTCCCATGTACTTGTTTCTGGAGGTCATGGGTTCGAGGGCTGAGGAGGGCAAGAACTTCCCCACCAGGGAGGAAAAAGATCATGAGCACGGCTCGCGGATCCCACTAGTGTGTGGGCCGAGTCGTTGCATAATCTTTGCATGAATATATTTGGAAACTGATTTGTATCGAGTTTGTCATCGATTAGAGTTATAATTAGTGGTAGATTAGAAGAATTTTTAGAGGACAATCATTGGATCGGTCAATCGACTGGTCTTACCAGATCAATTTGAACCAAGCAAATTCGACTAAACCAGGCCGACTAGACCAGATCAAACCCTTCTGAGTCAGTTGACAAGATCAGACCGAGCCAGTTCGAGTCGATTCTACTAGACCAAACTGAACAAGTACGAAGTATTCCAACAACACCAATGGGACTAGATCAGATAAACTAGTAGATTGGATAAACTCTATCTAGTGGTTGACCGAACTGGTCTAAATCCTGTTTTCGAATCAAGCCTTCAGAAGATTGTTCTTCCTAATAATCTTAGATACCTACTATTGATGAGTTTATGATAGATTTTGAAACTTAACGTTTATTTGAATCTTCCAGACTTAGACTTTGACAGTTTAAGGGTATTCATCACTTAAAATAAAGATTTTATTTATTATATTTACTTCTACATATCTTAGTTTGCTAAAAGCCATTTTGAGACACATCTTATATTTACATAACAATTTTTATTATATATATATATATATATATATATATATATATATATATATATATATAGATATGTATACATACATGCATATAGATATGTATACATACATGCATATAGATATGTATACATACATGCATATAGATATGTATACATACATGCATATAGATATGTATACATACATGCATACATACATGCATATAGATATGTATACATACATGCATATATATATATATATATATATATATATATATATATATAGTTATATGTATGTATATATGTATGTATATGTATATATTATATATATATATATGTATATATATATATGTATATATATATATGTTTTAAAATACTAAATATAGTCTTTAGAATTTATTGAGATTAGTTAATTCACATAGTTGACTTTCTCCTTTCAGGTCTTAGTGAGGGAGGATTGTCAATGCAAGACTGATTCATCGTTATCTAGTTATTATAGATTTATTTTCATGAGACTTTACCATGTTAGTGACACTTATTTCCATTTTAGTACTCATTTATTTTATTTGGGACTACCTTCTAATTACAATGTTACTTTGTCGCATGGTTATATATATGTTAGACATTTTCTATAACGTTATTTGTGATGTTAGTATCAGATGTAGTTGTTAGTTCACTTGTTTTGAGTTATTATTTAATAGGAGTGGGCACGGTCCGGTTCAGCCCGGTCCCGAGCCTGGACCAAAACCGGATCGAGGTTACCAGAAATTTTTCTCAAAACTCGAAACCAGCCCTGGGGATTTTGGTCCGATTCTGGTTCGGTCCCCGTTCTTCCCATCCCTTTTTTTTTCAACGCCCAAAGTCCAATTCAACCTCGTGAAGAATGAAGTTCGTGTCTGGAACTATCCAATTTCTATCACAAAAATTACACTTACAGAGAAGGACTGGCTGAAGACAATCGAGGCCAGGCCAGGCCGAGGCGTCAGGCGAGGCGAGGCGAAGACAGAGGAATGAGGAAGCTCAAATACAAGAAAAGCAGCAGTGAGTCGAGGGCAAAGCAGCAGTAGCCGAAGACAGGCGAGCCGAGGGCTCGGGGTCGAGCGTTCGCCTTCGAGGTCAGGGTCGGGAGCAGCAGCCGTGTAGCAACTGGTGATTGCCAGCCCTGATTTTTATTAGTAACATTTTGTGACTTTTATTTTTATAAAATTAATAAATTTGATTGGTTTCTTAAATAGGTTAAAGTTGATTAGCCAAGGGTTTTTGATTAATTGTTAACCAAGTGTTATAAGTAGAAGGTTTAATGAAGGTTTAGCCGCCACTGTTTCATTTTTCCCTCTTTCGGCATTCAAGCTCAGTGGTTCCTCGAGGCGACGTCCTCTTCGATTCTTCTTCGACTTAGGTGGGTTTTACTTTGATCTCTCGTTGTTTTAGTGATTATAGGTAATAGAGAGGGTTGTAGATGCGTATTTTGAGAATGCTGGGAGTAGGAGTTGAGTTCGGTTTTGTAGTGAATTGGGAATGTACGAAGAACAGAGCCTCCAAACTAGTTTCCCTTAAATTTCTAGGTAGTTTAGAATGAAGTTAAGTAATGTTGTGCTTATGTTATAGGTGAGCCAACTCTTGAAGTAGCTTATAACCAGGAATCTCTCAGGAAACCAGGTAAGTGGAGTATGTGTGTGCCTTCGGGCCTACATCACAAAACAGTAGGTTTATGCATGCTTGAATGTTTTCAGTATGTCATACATCATGTTTTATTAAATGAGTACGAAAATGAATTTACATGTAATGGCATGGTAAGGCATGAACAGGTTGTAACAGACAAACTATTAAGGGAACTAATTCGCCCCTTAATCGAGTAGATGATGTAGAATTTGGGAAAATTGATCCACTTTCCATCGAAGAAGGGATCAGATCAGCTATTAAGGGAACTAATCCGCCCCTTAATCGAGTAGAGGATGTAGACCTTGGGAAATTGATCCACCTCCCATTGTACAGAGGGATCAACATAAAACGAATACAACTGAGTTGTGAAAGTAGAAACTGCATGATTAAGTTTTACGTTTCAGTACTTCATTTCATTTTACTCTACTTATTTAGCATTAGGCTAATAGATGAGTTTTGTGATGTAGGTGCTGAGGTTACAACAGATGATTTCTCTGAGTTTATAGAGGGATAGGTGAAGTTGATGGAGCACATCTATGTCGCGGTTTGGTGCTCAAATGAGGCAGTTTGACTAATGTCTGTATGTGAAGTCTAAATGGATTGATGATTGTCGAAGTGTGCTGAGAATTTTAATGATTGTGATAGTTTTTAGTATTTCTGATACATTTTGAGATTTCTCGGATAATGTACATCTTTAGTTCTAACTGTGATTCTTACTGGTTTTCAAACATTTCACTAGGTCAGGTTGTTTTGAATGATTTCAGTAAAATTCACAAGTTCTTCTAGCAGTCAGAGTTGTTCTTTGATTAGAGTGTAAATGGTTGATACGCTGTTCTATTGTCTATCGGTAGATGTTAAGTGTTACTGTTTACCGGTAGATGTTATCGATTGGTAGGAGTTGTCTATCACTGAATGTTGAGTGTTACTGTTTACCGGTAGATGTTATCGATTGGTAGAAGTTGTCTATCAGTAGATGTTGTCTATCAGTGGAGGTGGAGGTTGAGTGTTATTGTTAAGCGGTAGATGAGAGTAGTCGACGTGTCGTTCGGCAGATGTCGAAAGGCAGATGTCGTTCAGGTAGGTGTGAGCGGTGGATGTCGGTAGCAGAAGACGTATTCTGTCTCTACTTCTACCACCCAGACTATTCTGTCTCTATTTCTACCGCTGGGACTATTCAGCGGTAGATGTGTTCTGTTTTATATTTTTTTTCGTTTTCTTTCAACCAATTGTCTCTAATATTTTAATTAGTATATAAATGTTGTTTTATACAAATGGTTTTCCGCTGCAAGTTTTGACTTTCTTTTTATAAGGTCAAATTTGATCGTTGAGTGAAGTTTTAAAAATTTTCTCTAAATGTCATAGTTCGGTTCAGTATTATGAGTAGCGAACCGGGTTTATTAAATTAGGGGCGTTACAATATGGTATCAGAGACATTTTGTTAAACCGTTCAAAAGATCACTCATCAATACCGATCGTCGCATGGAAGTTGTCACACCCCTAAATCCGTACCCATATTTCAGTAATAAATTTTTCATTTTCATTTTTGTACTTATTTCTTTCCTCTACTTTAATTAAAACCTTACGCGGAAATTAAACTGTAGTTGAAATCAAAACTGAAATCAGAATTTAAAACTGAACCTCAAAGCATTTAAAACAAACCTTTAATAAATAATTAAAACTTAAAAAACATTTAAAAGAAAACTTTAAAACAATTTAAGGAAGTGGGAGGGCAGAATCGGAACTCTGCCCTCAAAATGGAGGCGGCGACCGATCTCTGCTCTGCAGCAGAGATCGATCGCTGCCATGCATTATAGCAGGGGCGATCGATCTCTGCTGCAGAGCAGAGATCGATCGCTGCTAGCTATGGCAGCAATCCGATCACTGCAAGCATGCAGCGATTCCTTCTCTTTCAGACTTCAAAACTTTAACACTTCACTTTTTACTCCTCGACTTAATTCATCAAATTTGCTCTCTGGAATCTGATTTCCAGAGAGCAAAACCTCTTCATTCATTAGACCAACAACCAACGTTCATTAAACCAACAACCAACAGTCACCATAACTCACCACTAAAATCTACTTAAATCCAATTTAACTGTATCCTAAACTCAATCGACTCGGGTCAGACTTTGCGGAGTCCAACTGCGTGGATGTATCTAAACATCGAGCTTAACCGTATCAACCTACAACCAATCAAAACATTTCCATAACATTCATTAAACAGTTTAAACCGAAACGTTTTACATACAATTATCAAAACGTTATCTAATCCCTATCCAGATCCAAACAACCTAAATATTCTATATATGTTCTCATACATTCATATTAACCATTAAACCCCCAAAATACATACACAACTTCCCCTCGGGTCATACGCGCCTCGACTGCTCAGCGCACTCCCACGGCCATCATCCATCAACAGTTTACGCCTCGGGTGGAGGGATCTCATCCTCACCTGTGTAGAGGTCACCTACACCATAAACATAAGTCGTGAGCTTAAGGCTCAGTAAGTCTACGTGAATGCAATGCATGAACATGTATGTGCCATTTTCATAAAACCGTCTCTCATGCATTTCATTCATTCATTCATTCATTCATTCATTCATTCTCACCGTGACATTCTTTTGGTTACCGAAGTCTATTCACTCGGCAGATGGTTAGGGCCCGTCAAGCGGTTAGACAGCCCACACCATCTGAACGGAGGAAAACCCGCTCACCACGGAACGCCGGGTCTGAACCTCACCCCGATAACCACATACAGAGGGTTGTTTACATGATACTTTACTTGCCTTTACGTGCATTTCTTTTTCATGAAAACTATGCTCAAATTCATTTTCATGACGTTTTTAAAACTATGATGCATGAACAGATATAAACATAACATATCAATCATCATACGTACCATCAAGACACTCAGG
Organism: Begonia masoniana; assembly: GCA_022432975.1. Lineage (NCBI taxonomy): Eukaryota > Viridiplantae > Streptophyta > Magnoliopsida > Cucurbitales > Begoniaceae > Begonia > Begonia masoniana. Next base: position 27,039,129 of record CM039506.1, on the reverse strand, counting down.
CATAACCTACAAAAGAACTAATCCTAACTACCCAACCAAAGCATTTAAACAAACAATTCTCCAATTTCCTCGAACAACAAAAGATCCTATGGTGTAGGCCAATCGGCCAAACAGGTCACGAAAGACTTACCTGTCGTCCGTAGCTCGCTGAGCTTCGTCCACGAGCGTCGTTCGTCTGGGCAAAACGCAACATTCGTAGTTAAAACCAATTTAAACTACTAAACGTCCTATTTCAATAAAACCTTAACTAAGGCAATTCCTAAAGTTTCAACTTAATTAATCGAAGTAATTAACAACGACTTAACGCTCGTTAATTTGAAATTCCAATTACGAGTTATTTCTGAAAACCCGTAAATTCCCAAATTTATACTTTTTTCACAAATTGAATTATCTTCGTCCAATAACGTAAAATACGTTCAATACATACTTAATTAAGGCTAACCTATTAATTACGAGTCCTAATTCGCATTTTTAACGAAAACCCTAATCGAAACCCTAACCCTAAATCGAACCGAAAACTCGAAATAAACGCTCAGAGACCGAAGCTACATACCGAGGGTAGCGAGAGGAGGAGAAACCGTGAAGGATCGAAGTCGATCGGAGGTCGGAACGGAGCTCGGCGTCGTCGGCAGAGGAGAAACCGAGGGTTTCTTCTCTTCTCTGGTCGCGGGAGAAAGAAAAGACAGAATGAAAATTGATTCTGTCGAAGGAAGAGGATTTTTGTTTTTATAAAATAAACATTTACTTTGTAAATTACCATTTCGCCCTTCTTCAGTTTTTATATTAGTTTCGTCCTTCGGTTCGTTAATCGTCCAGCTGTTTGGTTTCACTAAACCTCCTTATTTCACCAACAAGTCCAACTTAATATTTCGGATTTAATAAAACTGTCCGTTCGCAAATCGGACCTCGTTTACTATTTTTACGAAAACGTTCAATTACTTTACGAAAGACGTAATTACTCGGAATATAACGTTTAAACTCCGAAAATTCTCATAATTTCCTTAAAATTCTTATTATTCGTTAGGGTCATAATGACGCTTTCTTTTCGTGAAATGGACCTTATTTGACATATTTACAAAAATGTCATCTAATAATATAATATATCAATATAATATATTAAATCCAAAAATCCGTACAAGCCGGATATTACAGAAGTACTCCAACAACTGTAAGTGTTTATGTTAACCTTAGTTATTATATATTTATGAGAGTAATTAACCTTGTACATGAATATAGCAAAATGGCTAGACGACCAAGAAGACCAATAGTACCGAGAGAGATGCCAAATTTGAGAACTGAGGAGGATCCTAGTGTGATTAGGGAGCTGACGGCTTTAGTACGTTAGCAGTCTGAACATCTGGTGTAACACCAGGGATTTTTTTTTAAAAGGAAAAATTGGAGAGAAAAAAAAAGGATAATAAAATAGGTTGTTTTAATTAATTTAAAAGAAAAGTGAATGGTTTCTTAATTTAGGTTCGGGTATTCCCAATGAAATTAAGCCGGGAGTTATAATTAAGAACGTGATTTAACGAAATTTTTGGAAGGGCAGAATGGTAATGTTAGTTTTATTAAGGTTATTATTATTATTATTATTATTATTATTATTATTATTATTATTATTATTATTATTATTATTATTATTATTATTATTATTATTATTATTATTATTAAATAAAAAATATATATATAATAAAACAACAGAATAAGCCATTCTGTTGTTCGAGCGATGAGGGCCGAGGAGCAGGGGAGAGGGGAGTGCAACGGGATGCGATGATCTCTGACCAACACCACCGCGGTTTCTGACGTTCTCCGGCCAGACAACGGCGGCGAGCGGGCTTCGGTTGTTTCCGCGCATGAACTGGCAGGTGAGACTCGGTTTTGCCCTGTTTTCGGTTCTGTTTGTGGCCTAGGGTGAGGAGCGAGTTTGAGCTCCGATCACCGACCAATTTTGGTTGTTTTTGGCGTGGGTTTGCCGACCCTTGGACCGGCTTAAGTTGCCTGGCTGTGAGGAGCCCAATTTGGGCAAAAAACCAGCAAGCCCGATTTGGGCATTTCGGGCTTTGTGTGTGTAGCCTCGGGATTGTGATTTGTTTATGCTAATTGAAGGTGTGGGTGGTCGATTGGTGAGGAATTTGGTGAAAATTGATGGAAAACCAGGAGGGATGAAATTCCTGGTTTAGGGCAGATTCGGGTTTTCTAATTTTTGACCTAGCTGCAGTCGTTTGTTTTAAAATTCCTTTTGGCAGGTTAAAATAGGTTATTAGAGGAGTACGTGGCCTCTGGAATCGTTCGATTCCGATATCCGACGCAAAAGTTACGCGGGTTTGAAGTTCGGGTCGGTTTTTACCAAACCCAAATTAGTGGCCCATTTAGTTAGGTTTTAGTTGAATTAGGCTAGAAATAGTAGTTTGGGAGTAATTGGTGAATGTAGGCTTAATTTTAATGAAGTTTGGATATTTGTCGTAGGTCGAGCCGTAGGTGGACAGGTAACCGAGTATCCTCAGCGAGCTAGGATGCCAGGTAAGTATTGGAGTGCTTGTGGTTTACCTTCGGGCCTACACCATAGAACGGTAGGATTATTTGTTATTGTTTTACTTCATATTAGGTTGCATTGTTTGGTTGTGTCGTGTTGTGTCGTGTTGTTGAGTTACGTTGTTGTATTGTGTTGCATTGTTTGGTCGTGTTGTCGTGTTGTGTTGAGTCGGGTTGTTGAGTTGCATTGTTGTGTTGTGTTGCATTGTTTGGCATGGTAGTCTGTTAAAGAGTAAGCATCCTTTTGGGTGCGGACAACTAAGGCACTTCGGTGCGGGCAACTAAGGCACTTCGGTGCGGGCAACTAATGTAACGACCCCAGTAACGGCCGAGACCAAACCGTGACTCTTTTAGACTTATCCATATATCCTTACTAATTTTATTTAAACTATACTCCATTATATTTTTATTTTTTTTAAAAACAAACATAACTCGACTCAAGACATCACTCAGCAATGAAATCCATTACACATCTGCCAGCGAGCAGTGCAAAATGCATCAGCCGATGAGCAGGAACTTCAACTCTTAAACTGCATCTACCGACAGAGAAATAACTCACAACTGCCGATCATAAAACGACAGGACTCAATACTCATTCACTTACTCCTGCCGATCGCTAAACGACAAGCACAGAGTTCGCTTCTGCCGGTAATGAAACTCTACATCATCCGGTATTGAATCACACTACATCTACCGATCGCTAGACGACAAAACATCATTTATATCTTCCGGTATTTGAAATACCTCACATCTACCGATCGCTAGACGACAAAATAGCTCTTATATCATCTGGTATTTGAAATACCTACATCTACCGATCGCTAGACGACAAAATAGCTCTTATATCATCCGGTATTTGAAATACCTTACATCTACCGATAGACATGTGCAATTCACGTGTTCATTTAATACACCTTCCGATAGAAATCATCTGTCGATAGATGCAAACTCTTAACATCTTCCGATAGGGAACATCTATTGGTGGATGCAAACTCTTAACAGGCTTCAAACCACATTGACTCAACACTCATATGTATGAAAATTAGAGACTCATCCAAAAATTCTTATACAGAAGACTTAGTTAAAGTAACTCTTTCCATATCTTTAAAATCATCCCCAGACTCAGTAGTTAAAAAAGACAATTTCGAAGCTCAATGTTAAAATATAATCTCATTCTACTTAAACATCAGTTCATCATAAAATCTTACTGACACAATATGAGCTTAACTATGGGTTATATTCGCCTGCCAGCCACAGTCTTCCACCCTGAGCATCATCCTGCAACTAGCCTTTAGACATCATCACTGAATTTGGAATCCTCACCTGCTAAATCTTCACCTACATCATAAGGTTTAAACTATAAGCCTAATGCTTAGTAAGGAATGCAATGCTAACAAGTATGCATGAATGCTCATTTTAAGAAACAAATGCTCATGAATCTTTTCTTATTCATATTCATACTCAAGGTCTTCATTCTTGTTCATCGTTCGTATTCATCGTTCATAATCATCATTCATGCTCATCATTCATATTCATTATTCATATTCATCATTCATATTCATCATTCATATTCATCATTCAGGTTGTGTGAATTAAGAGATGATTTGTGCCGGTAAAGGGGGTTGACAGTGAGAGTGTACATAGTCCCTTGCGGGTCGTAATCATGGTCCTTCCTTTTGGACAGTGACATACGTCAAACCACCCCAACCCCCGCTTAATTCACGTTGCATAAGTTTTATGTTCTTATCTTTTTCATGAGGAAAACATGCTCTTAAAACATTATCATATGCATAAAACGTTCGTGATGCATGAACATGAGAACTCCTAACTCATCAAGCCACAGAATAGTGCATTCATCTGACGGGAAATCATACCATTAAGTTAAACATCAACATAATTAACAGACAGTAGCTTAAATAACTTCTAATCATCGTATTGGTTTCTACCTAGCATCCTTGTGATGTAGGGCCCTAATGGCCAGGAATCTTATACATTCACTTACCTGGTTTCCTTAGCAACTTGAACTCCTTTTCTTCAAACTTCTTCACCTAAAACATTTCACATCACAGTAGTTAAAACAAAACCCTAAAAGTCCCAATCACAAGTTATTTTAGGATCTAATAACTAAAGTCATTCCCGGATCCCCTAGTCTAGTTCTCTGTGTGCAGTCAGAAATCCAAATCCAAAACCAAAACAGCTAGGTCCAACTAACGATTAATTAGGGTCGGTTATATTAAATGTCCAGAATCGATTCGGAAATGACATTACAAAATCCAGGTTATAAATGTTGCTATAGCTACTCGGCCATTGGAGAAACCAAATTCCAACACCAAGCTGAAAAATAGAGTTTAACAACTAACTGACAACTACATTGTCTAATCCATACCTCGAGCGTAGAGTATCCGAGAAATGGCAAGGGAACCGATCGTCGAAGGAAGGATTACTGGCAGGCAGAGAGCGAGAGCTCGGGAGAGAATATCGCTGAAAGGAGAAAGTGTCGGCTACAATTGTGTTGGTGAGATTTAAAAACTTTTCATCTCCTTTATATATCGATCACAGCCCATCCTAATTTCAATTTTGCCACTCAACCTAGTTCACACAATTTGAAACAAATCTTGGTATTAAATTTAAATCAAAAGGTCCAAGAATAAGGGTGACAGTTAATTCTGTTAAGAAAATCACCTGGCTGAAAATGTCGGGTGTTACAACTAAGGCACCTTTCGGTGCGGGCAACTAAGGCATCCTTTCGGGTGCGGACAACTAGCATTGTTTGGTCGTGTTGTCGTGTTGTGTTGAGTCGGTTTGTTGAGTTGCATTGGGGTGTTGTGTTGCATTGTTTGGCATGATAGTCGGTTAAAGAGGAAGACATCCCTTTGGATGCAGGCAACTAAGGCATCTTTCGATGCAGTCAATTTTGTTAGTGTTGTGTTGTGTTGTCGTGTTGGGTGGTGTTGTGTTGTTGTGTTGCGTTGTCGTGTTGAGTGGTGTTGTGTTGTTGTGTTAGGGTTGTATGAGGGTTGTGTGTGCATTGTGCTTGTTTATATTTGTTATTCCCTACTTGCTAAGCGTAAGCTTACGTGTGTGTGTATGTGTTCTGTGGTGTAGGTGACGACAGGAGTACAGGTTAGAGCTACGAGGAAAGCTAGGATTGGGACGCAGTCGTTGATGTACGCTGTATGCCTGTAACACCCGACATTTCGGCCAGGTGAATTTTTCTGACCATTCTAATTGTTACCCTTATTTAACCTTTATGATTAAATTTAACGTTGAGGCAAATTCATTACAAGTTGAGTAAAACTAGGTTGAGTGGCAATTTTGTAATAAAGATTGAAGGATTAGGTATAAATAGAAAATGGAAACCTTAAATCTCATTTAAAACCTCACTGCAGCCGACATTTCCTCTCGGCGACTCCCTTCTTCTCTGGAGCCTTTTTCCTCCCCAGCAACTGGTTTTTCAGCCTCCACTCCAATAACCCGCATTCTAGGTAAGATTTTGACAATGTAGATGCCGGGTAGTCATTTAGAACTCTGTTTTCAGTTGAACTTGTACTTTCGGGCTCTTCAATGGCTGAGTCAGTTGGTATCGTTCTTTTCGTATTTGGTTTCTTGTCATTTTTAAAAGCAAAAATTTTATTCCCGTTATATTCGCAATAATATTTATCCTTTTTCATCATCAACTACATTTCATTTGTCCAAGTCTATCCAATATCATAAAATACTCTCAAATCTTAGGTCTAAACTAACTTTCCTACTTTACAACTCGAACTCCTAAATAAGTCTCGCACTTCATTTCGACACCAACTTAGATTCCGTACTCGACTACCTTCCC
>CM039506.1:27007729-27032668 GCA_022432975.1 Begonia masoniana | reverse complement strand
GCATTAATGGAGATCGATTGCTGCTTGAATTTATCCAATAGCAGTTCACTGCTGGCATCATTTTCTGTAAGGTTTAGAACTCGCTCGCGGTGCTTGCTTCCGTGTGGCGATTATAGGGTGTGGCGATCGATCTCTGTGAATTTCCATGGAGATCGATCGCCATTCTCCTTCAATTCTCCTTCATGTATGGCTACCGATCTCAGATTGTTTGGAGATCGTAGCACTTCGTCTTTATTCAACATTTCAACATTTTCTTTCGTTCCTATTTGTCTGCCACTCACGCACATCTCGTAAATTCTTCCAAATCCACTTGAGTAAACTTATCAGTTCAAGTCTTAAAGAATTATAATAGTGCGTAAAATGACAACCTTAGCACCTAATACTATCGTCACCTGCCTCGTTATCAAAAATCTCCCTTTCAAATTAGAATAAATTTGCCCTGAAAAATCAAACCAATATACTCGCCTTAAAATTCGATATTTTCCAATCAATCCGCAATTTGATCCTAATGTCCAAAAAACACAACATAGATATTGCTTGCTCCTTTGGTGAAGTATTTTTTTTTTTTTTTTTTTTTTTTTTTTTTTTTTTTTTTCCTCATTTTGTGTTCATAAAATTTTGATGGAGGAAGATCATCGACCATCAGTTGAGCACTAACGACGTTTGAATCCGACAATGAAATAAGTAGTGTAGAAAAAAGTTTTGAAGTGGTTAGACGCTGGAGTTATTTATCAAATCTCTGATAGCTCATGGGTAAGCCCAATGCAATGTGTGCCAAAGAAGAGTGGAATGACGGTAATTAAAAACGACAACAATGAGCTCATCGCATCTCGAACCATCATCGGGCGGAGGATTTGCATGGATTACAGGAAATTGAACAAAGCTACGCCAAAGGATTACTTTCCTTTACCATTCATTGACCAAATGCTTCATAGGCTCTCCGGGCACGCTTACTATTGCTTCCTCAATGGTTATTCCGGTTACAACCAAATAGTCATCGCTCTGGAATATCAAGAAAAGATAACTTGCATATGTCTGTATGGTACGGTTGCTTTTTGTCGAATGCCTTTTCATTTGTGTAATGCACTGGCGACTTTTCAACGGTGCATGATGGGGATTTTCTCAGATATGGTAGAACATTATATTGAAGTCTTCATGGATGATTTTTCGATGTTTGGGTCATCATTTGATGCCTGCTTAGAAAATTTATCCAAGATGCTAGCTCGGTGTGTGGAGACTAACTTGGTGCTAAATTGGGAAAATTATCACTTCATGGTGAAAGAAGGGATTGTGTTGGGTCATCGGATTTCATCACAAGGTATCGAGGTTGACCGAGCAAAGATAGTTGCAATTGAGAAATTACCGCCACCCATCTCGGTTAAAGGAGTGTGAGGTTTTCTTGGACATGCAGGTCTTTATCGACGTTTTATAGAAGTCTTTTTCATGACTACTAAGCCGCTTTGCAACTTACTCGAAAAAGGTCTCTCATTTGTTTTCACTACTGCGTGTTTAAAAGCTTTCAATGTTCTTAAAGAAAAACTTTTGTCGGCACCGATTATCGTGCAGCCGATTGAGAGTTACCTTTTGAGATCATGACCGACGCTAGCAATTTTACAGTGGGAGCAGTTTTGGGTCAAAGGAAAGATAATGTCTTTCAAACAATTTACTATGCGAGTTGCACTCTTAACAACGCTCAACTTAACTACGCTACCACCGAAAAAGAGTTGCTTGCCTTTGTCTTCGCATTTGACAGGTTCAAACCATACGTCATTGGTAACAAGGTAGTTGTTTTCACTGATCACTCCGCAATAAAGCACCTAATGGAGAAGAAAGAGGCCGAACCCAGCCTCATTCGTTGGGTGTTGATGCTGCAAGAGTCCGATCTTGTGATAAAGGATAAGAAGGGAACGGAAAACCTTGTGGCCGATCATCTCTGGCATTTAGAGACTCAAGTTCATGTGCCAGATAGCGATAAGCCAATTGATGATGATTTTTGTAACGCCCCGAATTATATAAACCCGGTTCGCTACACATAATATTGAACCACACTACGACATTCTGAGAAAATTCTTAAAATTTCACTCGACGGTCAAAATTTGATCCTTAAACGTAAAAACTTGCAGCGAAAAATATTTGTATAAAATGACATTCATTAAATAATAAAAATGTTAAAAACTGTTGGTTGAAAGAAGACAAAAGAAAAACAGAACACATCTACCGTTGAATAGTTCTAGCGGTATTATTATTAGACAGAATAGTCTCGGCGGTGGAAACAGGAATAGAAGACATCCACCGCTAAACAGTGTCGGCAGTAGAAGCAGAAACAAAAAGCTCCTTTTGCTACCAATGTCCACCGCCCGCGTCGGCCGAACGACACGTCGACTTCACACATGTCCACCGGTCACGTTGGTCGAACGACGCGTCCACTACACACGTCCACCGGTCACAAAACGACAAACTCCCCTTCTCACATCTATGCTCACATCCACCGGTCATAAAACGACAAAAGCCTAATACTCACATCCACCGGTCATAAAACGACAAAAGCCTAATACTCACATCCACCGATCATAAAACGACAAAACTTATTACTCACGTCCACCGATAGACTATATCCACCGATAGATTACGCTTACCGACAGACTACATCCACTGGTGAACAGTAACACTCTAAATAAACAGACAACTCTGCCTACTAAAGAACTTGTAAATTTTATCAGCAGCTGTTCAAACAACATAATTCCATAATTTTATAAATCCAGAATAACAACCTATAATTAAAACCAAATTCATGTTTTCAAAATCAGAAAAGCTCCAAAATCATTAAGAACATTAAGCTCCTACTGTCATTAATATTCTCAACATACAAAAACTGAACCATTGACAACAAGACTTTCACACCTACTGACATTAGTTAAACTACCCCATCAGATTGTCAAGTCGATGCGTGAATGCACTTCTCCAACCAGCCTGGTCCTCAACATACTCAGAGAACACACCTGCTGTAATTTCTTCACGTACATCACAAAACTCATCTATTAGCCTAATGCTAAGTAAGTAAAGCAATAATGAAATGATATGCTTAAACATAAATCATAATCATGCAGTTTCTACTTTCACATCTCAGTTGCATTCACGTTCTTTCTCTGATCTGATCCCTCGGTTCCATTGGGAGTTGGATCATTTTTTCCAAAGTCATACATCCTCTTCATAAATTAAGGGGCGGATTAGTCCCCTTAACAGCTATTCTGATCCTAAATTCCATTGGGAGCGGATCAATTTTTCCAAAGTCATACATCCTCTTCATAAATTAAGGGGCGAATTAGTTCCCTTAACAGCTGATCAATTACATTCTGTTCATACATTGCCATGCCATACATGTAAATTCATTTTCGTGCTCTTTCCAAAACATGATACATGACATACAGAAAACATTCAAACAAGCATAAACCTACTGTTTTGTGATGTAGGCCCGAAGGCACACATATACTCTACTTACTTGGTTTCCTAGAAAAGCTTGGTTGTAAACTACTTCGGGTTTTGCCTAAACCTATAGCCGTAGACAGAGTATTAGTTAAGCTTCATTCTAAACTATCCTCAAATCTACCAGAACTCATAAGGAAACTAGTTTGGGAACTCAGATCATCAAGCATTCCTGATATGCCCCGAACTCGAACTAACTCTCACTTACAGCATTCTCCAAACTCGCATTTAAAATCTCCTCTAATGTCGATAGCTACAATGTAACAAGAAATCGAAGTGGAACTCACCTAGCTTGGAGAAAATGGGTGGGAAAAATCGCCAAGAGAAACGCTGCAAGCTGAGCTGAATACCGAGAAAGGAAAATGAGAAAACACTGGCGGCTAAACCTCATTAAATTCTCCCTTAAATACGTTATCCACTATAAATCTCTATTTACCATTATGCCCTTATTTAGTCACTCATTAACCTAACCAATAATTCTCCCAATTTCATCCATAAAGTGTACGCTAATAGTTGACAAGGTAAAAATCGGTTTAATGGAACCGGGTGTTACAATTTTCTAGACGAAAAGCTGTGATTGTTGAGTTGCCTTGGTATGCAGATTATGTGAACTTTCTTGCTTGTCAAATCATACCACTAGACTTATCGTTACACCAAAAGAAGAAATTGTTCTCCAATGGGAAGCGATATTATAGGGAAGAGCCAATTTTATATCGACACTGCGTGGACCAAGTGATAAGGCGATGTATTCCAGAAGATGAGATGATATCTATTTTGAAGCATTGCCACACTCTTGAATGTGGTGGTCACTTTGGAGGAAATCAAATAGCGGCAAAATTGCTTCAATGTGGTTTCTATATGCCAACCCTATTTATGGATGCACATTCCTTTGTCATAGCTTGTGATCGATGTCAACATACAGGTAATGAGATGCCTTTGACAAACATCCTTGAAGTTAAACTTTTCGATATGTGGGTAATCGATTTTTTGGGGTCGTATCAATCCTTGTTCAACAACAAATACATTCTTCTCGCCATGGATTATGTCTTAAAAAGGGTCGAAGCAGTAACTACGCTAACCAACGACGACAAAGTGGTCCTGAATTTTCTGCGCAAAAATATATTCACCCGTATCGGCACGCCTCGCTGTTGTAAAAAATAATTCGCAAGTGTACGAGTCGCAACAAGTAATAAAGTGGTAAATAGAGTGTCGAACCGACAATGACTTTTTAATTAATAATCAAACAAAATTAATTTCAGTCTAATTTGAATAACGATATTTTAGTGAATTTGGATTCAAAATAAAGCAAGAGCAATTGATTAAATAACAGAAAATTAAACGAGTTTTAATATGTAATAAAAGAACTCTAGGGTTTTCGATTTCACCTAAATTAATTCTATTTAGTATTCCTAATTCAAATCATTAATTTCTATTTCTATGTGTTGATGACAATTTCACAAAAGTATTATCGACTTTCTGTGCAGACCAACCCGTATCTTGTGGAGATCAATTGCCTCATGGAATGAAATTAAGGAAAATTTTCAATTTAGCACAGAAGCGTTGCCGATTGGTATGCTCCTAGGTGGAGATTGATCGACTGCGGGAGGAGATCAAACCCCATCATGGGAGAGCAATCGCCACAGTTTAGTGAATAAACGCATTTTAAGTGCCTCCGCCCAGTATTGTAGCACCCGGTTCCGCTAAACCAAATTTAACTTATCAAATAATGATGTGAAATTTTATGAAAGAATTGGGAGAATTATTTATTAGTTTAATGAGTGACTAGGCGAGGGCATTTATGTAAGCGAGGTTTTAAAATGGATAACGTATTTAAGCGAAGTGTTAATACATTGTAGCCGCCACTATTCCCTATTTCCCTCTTTCGGTTTTCAGCTCGAGCAGTAGAGCTCTCTAGGCGATTCTCTCGCCCGATTCTCCTTCAACCTAGGTAAGTCTTCCTTGTTTTTCTTGTATTTTAGCAATTAGATAACTGAGAGAATACAATGTGAAGATTTTGAGGATGCTGTGATTAAGGGTAGGTTCGGGTTCTTGATGATAAATGGGAATGCACGGGTACCAGAGTTTCAAATCGGTTTCCTCAAGCATATTATTGATTTTTGGTAAGGTTTAGTGAGAGTTGAATTAATGTACTATCATGACCTTAGGTGAGCGAGCTTCTGGAGTAGTTGAAACCGAGCATTTCCAGGAGAGCCAGGTAAGTGAAGTATTGTGTGTGCCTTCAGGCCTACATCACAAAACAGTAGGGTTATGCATGTTTGAGTGTTTTCCCTTATGTCATGCATCATGTTTTTGAAAGAACACGAAAATGAACTTTCATGTAGTGTTATGGAAAGGCGAGTACAGATTGAAATGCATTAGCTGTTAAGGGAACTAATCCACCCCTTAACTGATGAAGATGATTTATAACATTGGGAGAACTGATCCCACTCTCAAGGGAACTGAGGGATCAGAATAGCTATTAAGAGAATTCATCCACCCCTTAACTGATGAAGAGGATGTATAACATTGGGAGAACTGATCCCACTCCCAAGGGAACCGAGGGATCAGATCAGTGAACGAACGAATGTGCAACCGAGATGAGAAAGTAGAAACTGCATATTTAGGATTGAGGTTTCAGCATATCATTTCATTATTGCTTCACTTATTTAGCATTAGGCTAATAGATGAGTTTTGTGATGTAGGTGAGGAAGTGACAGCAGGTGATTTCTCTTAGTTTGTTGATGGATAGGCTGGTTTGAGGAGCACATTCATGCCACGAATCTGGTACTTGATGAGGCGGTTTAACTGATGTCAGTTGGTGCGAAGTTTTAGTTGACAATGTTTCAATTTAAGTATATTGAGTTTTCATGACAGTAGTGGTTTTAATATTTTGAATACGTTTTGAGATTTTCTGATAATGATATTCTGTTGAGTTTTTAAATGTTGGTTCTTACTGGATTTGGGTAATGCAATGATTCAAATTATTTCTGAATGGTTTCAGGTGAGTAGTAAATTCTTTTCTGTACTTAGAGTTGTGTTTGCATAGCAAGAAATAGTTGAAATGTCGTTCTGTCCTCTATCGGTAGATGATGTCTATCGGTAGATGTTGAGTTATAGTTATGTTGTCTATCGGATGATGTCACAGTAAAGTCATCGGTACATGAAGTTTATTCAATCGGATGACGTAGGCTTAATTCTATCGGAAGATGTAGATTTTGTACTATCGGTATGAGTGGGTATCATGCTTTTGTCGTTTAGTGATTGGTGTATGCAGTTTATTCTATCGGAAGAAGGGAATGAGAGATCCTTTTTTTCGTTTTGTCGTCGGTAGATGCGAGTCGCAAAACTTGCCATTTTGCGATCGGTTGATGTTGGATAATTGATTTATCCGTCTGACGTCATCGGCAGATGCAGTTCACCGAGAGATGTCTTTTGTTTCCAACTCTTCTGGTTGACATCATCGGTAGAAGCTTTCTATTTTCTGTTTCTGCTTCTTCCGTTGACTTTATTCATCGGCAGATGCATTTGACTTTTGTGACTTTTCAAGTATTCCACGGTTTAAACCTTTATTTCCTATTTGCCGATTGTTTCTTAACATTTCAAACAATGTTTCACAGTCTTGTTTAACTCTATTGTTGCTCAAATGATTTCTGCTGCAAATTTTTAAAAATGTATTAAGATTGTAGTAAATGTCAAATGTTGAACGTTGAGAGAAGTTTTAAAATATGGTTGAAATTTCTTAGTTATGTTCGGGCTTTTGTGTAATGAACCGGGTTCAGATAATTCGGGGCGTTACAAGTATTTAGCTTTGTTCTTCAAGGTTATTGGGTATTTTCACCACATCATATCCACGCCTGTGTTGACAACCACCACCGAGCAACACCTCTGACACCCGACGAGACACAGTGGCCGCAACGACCAGGCACATCATTAGGTACACTACTTTTTCCTTGTCATTCATGTTTTCTATTGAGGATAATGTTGATTTTGAATTTGGGGGGTGATTTTAGTTGTTTTATGTCCTTGCGGTGCTTTCTTTTGTTTTGTTTATTTGTTTTATTTACTTTGTGTTAGGTTATTTCTTTTGAATGTTTTGTTTTGATTAATAAAAAAAATCTTGGGTGTTGAAGTCTGTGACTAAAATTTTTAAAAATGTATGTTTTAGCCCTTAGACAAACTCTAAGTAAATATGACTTGTACTAGTTAGTATTGGCTTGAGCTTATAAAGTTAAACTCAAAATTTTAGTGCACTATTTCATTCTTGTTTGGCTTGATCTATTTTATTTTAGTGCACTATTTCAAACTCGTGTAGTCTACATATGATGAGCGTGACTATTGAAGTCCAAGCGCAGGTAAGGGAGTGAACTTTCAGACAAATATAATGAGTGATAGTAAGATGAAATCTTTTTTGGTTTTGCCTAACATCCACTAGTACAAATTAAGGTTTTTCATAATGAAGAGAATGACATAGACTATCATTGGATCGTTTGGGCTTTCTTGGCCTACCTTGTTGTGTCATTTAATGACACTCTTACTTACTCTTTTGAACCGAATGTATACCGTTTAATTGTTACCTAAAAATTCAGCCAAGATTCATATGCATTTATCCTACCATATCTAATGAGCACAAAGAATATTGATGTATTTAGGGGATAATCAGAAAAGTTGATGGTGAGGGTGGATAAAACTCTTTTGTCATATGTCAATTTGTATAAAAACTGTGTCGATTAAAAAAAAATTGAAAGGAAGAAAAAGAAAGCAGTATTAATAACAATAAATATAGGGATGGATAAAGAATTCAAAAAAAAAAAGTGACAAATGAGTTAGTTTGGATAATGTTGAATGAAATAAGTTTGGAGGGTATTTAGAAGAAGAGTTTAATTGAGTTAATGAGGAAGAAAGAGTAGTGCTCTGAGTAGTCATTTGTATCCAAAGAATTCCCAACCTTTAGCCCAGCCTATCATTACAAGCCTTAAAAGACCTATCGACTCTAGTTGTGTTTAATCGACATTTGCTAATAGTTGGATGGTGCGCAAGGTCGTTGAATGATTTGATTGTTATTAAATGATACACAAGTGAGGTTTGAGTGCATCTTTTTCCATTGGCTACATTAGTTGACCCAAGAGTTAGGGTTCAATGATGATGGGCATACACACACACAAGGATTTCTACGCAAGCAAAGGTCAATGC
The DNA here is from genome assembly GCA_022432975.1 of Begonia masoniana. Classification (NCBI taxonomy): domain Eukaryota; kingdom Viridiplantae; phylum Streptophyta; class Magnoliopsida; order Cucurbitales; family Begoniaceae; genus Begonia; species Begonia masoniana. Next base: position 27,023,995 of record CM039506.1, on the reverse strand, counting down.
GCTAATATAAGTCAATTTTTGTAAAGTGTTTATCTTGGTGGCTCTAGTGTGTTATTTTTTCAAGCTGAGACAAATCACCAAAAAACTTGCCTAGGATTGCTTTATCATAGTTTGTTTTGCATTTTAAATAGGTTTGGAATTGTGTCTTTTTTTTTAATGTGCTTAATTTTGGTCGCTTAAGGACAAGCTTTCGTTCAAGTTTGGGGGTGTGATAAGTGTGTATTTGACACCTTATTTGTACTTTTTTATACTTGATTCGATAAGTTTTTCTCAAGTGTTTAAGACAATTTGACATTTTTGGTGTAAGTGCGTAGATAAATGAAATATAGCAGGTTTGGAGTTTCAATAAAGACAATTAGAGCTCAAGAATTGATTTCGAGTATTTCTATCATGCACTATTTGAAGAAGTGGAAAATATAAATCTGAGAGGGTGGCAATTGATCTCTACATTGGAGGAGATCAATATTCTATTTGAGCCGACTGATCGCCTACACAAGGGGATCAATCTCCTATTTGAGTCGATTGATCGCCTAGACAAGGGGATTAATCAGCCGACGCGTTTAAAAAGATACGATTTTGGTTATTTTAATAAAAAAATCTTAGCCGTTGATCATAAGGACGCCAAATTTACTCCAAAAATAGGTTATATAGGAAGGAGGTAGTGTAACGCCCCCGAACCCACTCTGGTTCGGTGCGCTACTTTGCTAACCCATCCCATGTTAAAACATAATTTAAAATAATTTTATCTCACATAAGATGTAACTCTCTACGGAACCCACATCCTATGTGTATCATCATTACGATCATCCTAAGTTACTATTACAATCATCCTAAGTTGCCTAGCGCCCTTATTCTAAGGTCTGTCTTGCCTTGCATTCAACCCACCATGTCCTCACCCATTTACTACTAGGACACAACTCACACATTTCCTAACGACTATCACTTCTACTCAGGCTAACATTTACACTCATCTCGGGTCGACCATCCCTCCTTTTCTCACATTCCTAGGGTATCTGATTTACATTCCCACCTAAGATTCTCTAATCTCTCTATGCTCAATTCTACTTCTATCTATCTTACGAATGTTACCTTGTCCGTTTCGCCTTTCTAATAAATTCCTAACTATTCGAACTATCAGTTCACTACGTCTATAAGTTGGCTCATAGGATCCACCGAGGTTGTCTCGGTACTCTCGAAATTTTCTAATCCATTACAGTTCCAAAACAAACAAGGGTTAAAACAATCTAAAACATAAAATAAAACTGACACAGCTGAATTTAAAGCTAAGTCTCCTGAAACTCTCTTACCTGATTAGTCTAGGGTATCTCCCGCTAACTTCAAACTCCTCTCAGGTTCGTCGTATCCCAGTACTCCCAAGGGTTTGCTTACAAGGTCCCAATTCTATCTATTCTAATTTTATCTCACATAAGATGTAACTCTCTACGGAACCCACATCCTATGTGTATCATCATTACGATCATCCTAAGTTACTATTACAATCATCCTAAGTTGCCTAGCGCCCTTATTCTAAGGTCTGTCTTGCCTTGCATTCAACCCACCATGTCCTCACCCATTTACTACTAGGACACAACTCACACATTTCCTAACGACTATCACTTCTACTCAGGCTAACATTTACACTCATCTCGGGTCGACCATCCCTCCTTTTCTCACATTCCTAGGGTATCTGATTTACATTCCCAACCTAAGATTCTCTAATCTCTCTATGCTCAATTCTACTTCTATCTATCTTACGAATGTTACCTTGTCCGTTTCGCCTTTCTAATAAATTCCTAACTATTCGAACTATCAGTTCACTACGTCTATAAGTTGGCTCATAGGATCCACCGAGGTTGTCTCGGTACTCTCGAAATTTTCTAATCCATTACAGTTCCAAAACAAACAAGGGTTAAAACAATCTAATCTCAAATATAAACTATCTGAAATTAAAGAAATACTTACAGTCGGTGAAGCACGTTGCATGACGGTCGGCATTGTCGGGTAATCCTTTGAACGACTCGACCATTTTTGCTCTGATACCATCTTGTAACACCCCCGAACCCACCCTGGTTCGGTGCGCTACTTTGCTAACCCATCCCACGTTAAAACATAATTTAAAATAATTTTCATAAACCCCAAAACATAAAATAAAACTGACACAGCTGAATTTAAAGCTAAGTCTCCCGAAGCTCTCTTATGTCATACCTAGCTGCCTAGACTCACCAATTTCCCTTAATCCTAACAGTTAAGCACCACGGCGTCCTCCCCGAAAATTTCGACAAAGTAACGCCTGAAAATGGCGCCTCCAAAATGCTAGGTACCTGCAAACGAATAAATCCCAACCAATCCAGAATACTCCTACTCAACTTATCCAACATACAAAATCACCAAATAGCAGTAAAGAGGGAAACTAAATTACTAACATCCCCAAGTGAAGAAAGTCCACAGTATAGGGCGACACATCACCCTTAACTATGACTATATACAACAAATACAAATAGTTATGTCTTCCCATCATTTTCACAAACAGACATCTACAATAAACTACCAAAATACAAAGACCCACATCCCCCGAAAACCATGGTCGAGGCGCCCCTACAACTGCCCGCACTGGCGTGCCCCGTGTGCCACCGACTGCCGCCTTATCCTGGCTCCCTCGTCTAGCTCAACTTTATACCTCGTCACCTACACCATAGAACACAAAAGTAAGCCTAATGCTTAGTAAGTAGGGAAAACGAATGTACACACACACACAATGCAACTCAATCCTATCACATGCAGTTTCTAACTCTCAGTTGTGTTTGTTTGATGTTCGTTGCTTTAACTGTTTCATAAGCCATGTGGATTGAGTAGGCACACATCTCATAACCGTCTAGGATGGCCACACTTCGAACCACCAGAGCAAGACCAGATAGCACACATCCCATAACCGTCTAGGATGGCTATACATGACCTCCCTCGTCGATTGTAGAATCCTATAACTGTCTAGGAATTCATACTCACGACCTTTCCGTATTTTAGCCAATCATCCTTCATAGAGATCCACTCGGGGTGCTACACACCAGCACCTCATCCCGACAATGCACACTATTCAGGATTTCGTGTTTTAGCCGGTCATCCCTCATAGAGTTCCTTTCGGGGTGCTACACACCAGCACCTCATCCCGACAAGGCACACTATTCGAGATTCATTTATCAATTTACTTTATCTGATTACTGTTCACGCTCACAATGCCACACAATGCAACCACTCATCTCTAGCGTATCATACTGTAACTCACGATGCATGTTTCAAAGATATGCAATACAATACGAAACAAAACAACACAATGCAACATGAAACAAAACAACCAACAAGCAACCAAACAAATAATTCCCTACCGTTCCATGGTGTAGGCCCGAAGACAAAACACAAGCAATCCATTACTTACCTGGCGTCCTAGCTCGCTGAGGATGCTCGGTTCCCTATCCACCTACGGCTCGACCTACGACAAATATTCAAACTGCATTAACTCAAGCCTACACACACCAATTTACTCTCAAACTACTATTTCTAGCCTAATCCAACTAAAACCTAACTAAATGGCCACTAATTTGGGTTCGGTAAAAACCGACCCGATAACTCTAACGCACGTAACTTTTGCGTCAGTTATCGGAATCGAACGATTTCAGGGGCCACGTACTCCCCTAACAACCTAGTTTAACCTGCTAAAAAGGAAATTAAAAAAAAAACAACCTAGCTATGTCAAAACTGGCAAAACCAGAACTGCCCTAAGTCGAAAATTTTCTCCTTCCCGATTTTCCATCAATTTTTACTCGTTTCCTCACCAATCAACAACATTTATCCCCAATTAGCATAATCTAACCAAAATCTTGAGGCTACACACACAAAACCCGAAATGCCCAAATTGGAGTTCACTGTTTTTTGCTCAATTTGAGCTCTTCACAGCTCGGCGACCATTGCTGGTCCAAGGGTCGGCAAACCCATGCCAAGAACATCCAAAATCAGCCGGTGATTGGAGCCAAATCGGGCTCGTCACTCACGGCCTCAAACTGAACCGAAAACAGGCCAATAACCAAGCTTACCGGTCGATTTGTGCGCGGAGACAGGCCGGAATTTGCTCGCCACCGTCGTCTGGCTGAAGAACGCCAGAAGTCGCCGGTGAACGGCTCGACAACGCCACCTTGCGCCTCGCCCTCTCCCCTGCTCTTCTCTCGCACTCGGGCACTTGAACAACAGAATGGCTTCGGCCATTCTGTTGTTTTATTTTTTATTTTTAATAATAATAATAATAATAATAATAACAATAATATTAATATTAATATTAATTTCTATTAAAACATTAATAAATCATCATTTACCGTTTTACCCTCTCGTGTTTTCGACCATTCGAATTTCGTTAATTTAGTTCCACCAAATTTATTCACTTTTCTTTTTAAATTAATTAAAACAACTATTTATTAAACAACCACCTTATCCTTTTATTTTATCTCCAAATTTTTCCTTTTTAACTTAGATAAATTCTAAGATCAATAACTTAATTAAATCTAAAGCAAGGAAAAATTCTCGGGTGTTACAGGTAGCCAAAAACAAGGAGAGGGAGGTAGAGATAAACAAAGAGGAGATCACTTCCGTCAAGAATTCGCATTCAAAATCATAGTTTTCTCTACCCTTTTTCTTTGCAACTATGAACATCATCACTTTGATTCTTGTTTCTTTTTGTTATTCTAGCATGAACTAATTTTCTTCTCTAGATCTGATTATTTTGTATTTTCTTTAATTTGTTTTGTTGATGTCGTATTCTAATTATGTGTTAAGTGAACAATTATTGTTCTTATTGTTTGCGATTGTCTGACAAATAATAGCATGTTCGTAGGATTATTTTGAGACCAGGAGTTGAAAAATAATTATGCAGTAGATTATTCGCCATGAAAATGATCTTAGACTAGAGATAGTTAAGACGTTCTTCGAGAAGAATCTTTTATGATTCACTTGGCAAGTTGGCCGTTAGAGATATCTACGTACCAACTTAAGGGGGAGTGTCAGCATAATTTACGTAGTTAACTTGTAACATCCCTAAAACTGTACCCATTTTACCCGTACAAATTTTTCATTTTTTTTTATTTTACACTTTAAGTGGAAACTAAATCGGAATTGAAATCGTTAGCGTTGTTTGTGAACCGTTTAAAAACAAACTTAAAACAATTAGTATAAAACCATTTAAAACAATTAAAACTATTAAATAAAACTATATTTTTCAATTAAAACAGAAGGGAGGGCAGAAGTGTCATTCTGCCGAGGGAGGAGAAGCAGCGACCAATCGCTGCATCAGCGATTGGTCTCAGCGCTCGATCGCTGAGCAGCCTTGTCTGCCCAGCGATCAGTCGCTGGCACGCTACCAGCGATCAGTCGTTGGCAGCGTTTGGTGCCTGGCGATCGGGCGCTAGTCGCCCCTCGTCACATGGCGCCCAGTCGCCTACCATTTTCTTTACAAATTCCAGAGAGCAAACACTTTTAAGCTATCTGGAATAAACACTTCAATGCAACTCTCTGGAATCCGACTCCAGAGAGTGAACTTAATACATTTTTACCACTTTTCTTATCCATAAACACCATGAAACTATAGCTTAAATCCAACCAAAACGTTTCCTAAACTCGACCAACTTGCAGCGAACTTTGCGGAATCCAACCGCGTGGATAGCTCTAAAACTTGAGCATATCCATATCAAACCTAAACCATTTCAAACGATTTCTATAACGTGCAATTAAAAGCTTTAATAAAACATTTTACAAATATGGTTTATAAAACTTTGAAAACATCAGTCTATCAGCTAACCAGATCCCAAACATCCTAATATGTTATATCAAGACAAAGTCATCAATAACATCCCAAAAATCCTCAAAACCTACACATACGTCCCCACGGGTCAGGTGAGCATCGACTGCGCCAGCACACCACCGCAACCATCCTTCGTCAACTGCCATCACTCCTCAGGTGGAGGGATCTCGTAGTCACCTGTATCAGGATCATAATTAGGATCCCAACGAAACCTTCTGTTCGTAAAACGAGATTGATTTGACATATTTACGAAAATGTCATTTATATTAAAATATTAATATCCCGAAAAGCCAGGTATTACATAACTAATTAGGAAAATCTGAAAATCCCTTCTATCAAGAATGACCCATGATAGTAGTGACTTTGTAAAAGGAAAAAAAGTTATAGCTCTCTAATATCTCTCATTGTATGTATATTTTGTAATCGTTGTATGGAAAATATGGAAGAAAAATAGATTAATTTTTTGACACTCTACTTATAAACTATTCAATTTTCACCCTCTCGACCGATGTGAGATTGTACAACTTCACTAGTATGAACTGTTCTCTTACAATCAACTGAATCTTGGATTTTCTTTATTTTCACAAGACAGACAAGTCATCTTCAAATTATAGTTAATGACATTAACTAAACAAATGTAACTTAAAAAATACTTTGGCTGCAAGAAAGTGGCCTCCACCTCATATTTATAAAGATTGATTACATTTATGAACAAATAAGAAAGACAAAAAAGTATCCAACAACATTGTAACACAGTCATCTCTCCCAAGATATTCCCTTTGAACTACTAGTAAAAAAAGACAACGATTCACTTGATAGTCTTAATAATGATGGCTTGAAAATGACATAAAGTGATTCACAAATTTTCTATGTAATTACGCATGCCATGCAATCATCTTTTTTGGATGATTCTCGTTCTTTAACATTTTCCATTGGAAAAAAAAACCAAACTAATATAATAATTTATGAAACAATTTTTGATTTATTTAACGTTTTTGTAATATTTACATCTCAGAGATATCTTTGAAACATATAATTTTTAGATAATCTAAAGTTTATGCTTTCGTAGGTGATTTTAAGTAAATGATCCGTTGAGATTGATATGAATAATTTAAAACCAGTCTTGATTTTTCTGCTTTTTGAAAATATTACAAATTGTCAATGGTATTTAGGAGTGTGTGATAAGATTTGTTGATTTTGTGGCCATATAAATAAATGAAATATCAAAGGACCACGTTAACTTAGGCGAGGGAAATTAGGAGAGGGAAAGTCTTTGCAAGTGTTACAATGGCCGCCAGACCACGTTAACTTGTCCACTCTTTGAAAACTGGGTTTTTGTTTGTTTTCCAGTTTAAAGGAAACACTCCACAAAAGCTGTGCGTTTTGATAACTATGCATCATGGGTGAGGTTGAAGCGTGAAGGACCACTTGGTCTAGATGAGTATGAAACACTAAATCTTTTTATCTGTTTATTGTTTTTATGGTAAATATAAACCAAATTTTTATAGGCTTTTCTGTAAATTAATTTTGGGCCATATGTGTCACGCCCCAAAGGAAATTCGTCGTGTGATAGTCCGCCCTGTGAAGATAAAAACGACTCAATAATTATTTGTTACGAGGACCCAACTCATATCTGTGGGGGTGCACAATCCCACATTGATTGGGAGAGTAATTTTTGAGTGATTTATAAATGTAGTTCTTATTCTTACATTTTACAACACATTTTAGGCTAAATCTAAAAACAAATATGTGTGGGCTCTGACCCTAAATAGACAATATTATACTAGCAGCGTTAAAAAATTTCACATGTCGGATAGTTAAGACTTTTGCGTCGGAAGTATATATTCTTGTGCTGAACACATAGGCATAGATGAAAATTACGGAGCTGTGGGTAAAGAGATATTTTTACCAGCTACCCCGACACAATAGAATAACTTTGAGACTATGATGCAAAAGTATTTATGTGATTAATTAATGAGTATGTAAACTGGTCTCTACAAGTTATATTATAAAATAAAAGAACAGGGTAGTACTACTCTAATATGACTGTTATGTATCATTTATTTGTTTTGCATGTAATCAATAACTTTAATCAATTGTATTGTATTATATTTATTCTATCAATAAATGATTAATATATTTAACATAATAACTTACTACTTCTCAAGAGTTGAAAGTTGTCAACTCCAATAAAAAAGTTATTTTACACTAAGTAAAAGTAATTCATTTCTCTAAATTGTCTTTATTTAGTCAGGTAAATTTATCGCAAAACAAGTCTTATAATGAGAATGAACTTTCGTATTATTTATTTTAATGATCAAATCTCCTTCAAATAGTACACTTTTATATATTTTAAGAGTAATTTGGTACTACTTTTGTCACGATTTGAAACGTGCCCTTGATAAGAACATAAAATGATCCGACCCTAAAAAAGAACCGAACCAAACCGAACCGTCCAGCTCTCAACCAAAAATATTAAACTTTGCAATGTAATATTTAAATTAACTTTAAATCTGGAGTCTCGGTCTGAAACTATGGTGCTTGGAACTCCATGCAGTCTAACAACTTCGTGCACATACAACTCGGCCAGTTGGTCCATCGAATATGTTATCTTTATTGGCAGAAAGTGAGCAGATTTGGTTAAACGATCAACTATTACCCAGATTGCATCATGTCCCTTTGCTGTTCTAGGTAATCCTATAACAAAATCCATAGTTATTTGTTCCCATTTCCATTCAGGAACTGGTAAGGGTTGCAATGTTTCTGAGGGTCTCTGATGCTCGGCTTTAATCTGTTGACAACACAAACATGATCTTACATATTCTGCAACGCTTCGTTTCATACAAGGCCACCAGTAGTGTTGCTTAAGGTCTCTGTACATCTTTGTACTTCCAGGGTGAACAGAGAACCTGGAAGAGTGTGCTTCAGAAAGAATCTCATCGCGGAGTTCCTTAATGGCTGGAACAAACCACCTATTCCTAAACTTGAGGATCCCATTAGCAGAATAGTTAAAATCTGACTGGTCCGTAGAATTCATGCTTGACTTGCACTTGTTACACTCCTCATCATTCGTCTGAGCTTCCTTTATTTTCTCTAGAATGGTAGGCTTTAAGGTTATGGCTGATAGTATAGCTGATACACTGGTTACTGCTTCTAGGTTAAATTTTTGGAATTCTGACTCTAAAGTTAATGACATACTGAAAATCATAGATGGGGTTGACGTTGTTACTCTACTCAAAGCATCAGCCACGACATTTGCTTTGCTGGGATGGTATTTAATCTCAAAATCATAGTCTTTTACAAATTCCAACCATCGACGTTGCCTCATGTTTAGTTCCTTCTGCGTGAAGATATACTTCAGGCTCTTATGATCTGAAAATATCTCACAAGATTGTCCATACAAGTAGTGCCTCCAAATCTTAAGTGCAAATACAACTGCAGCTAATTCTAAGTCATGGGTAGGGTAGTTCTTCTCATGTGTTTTCAGCTGTCTAGAGGCATAAGCTATTACTTTACCATTCTGCATTAACACACAACCAAGACTAATTTTGGAAGCATCACAATAAATACTAAATTTACCATTTTCAGCTGGAAGGGTTAAAATTGGAGCATTGGTTAGTTTCCGTTTCAAGGTCATGAAACCATGTTCACATTCATCAGTCCATATATACTTCACATTTTTCCTGGTTAACTTAGTAAGGGGTGTAGCGATCTTCTAAAATCCTTCGATGAACTTTCTATAATATCCTGCTAGACCAAGAAAACTCCTGATGTCTGTAGCATTCTTCAGTTGAGGCCATTCCTTAACCGCTCGAACTTTGGCTGGATCAACAGATATTCCATCTCCAGAGATCACGTGACCAAGAAAGTGAACTCTGTCCAACCAAAACTCACACTTGGAAAACTTAGCATAAAGCTGGTGCTGTCTAAGTATTCCTAACACCAAACTCAAATGCCTTGCATGCTCATCCTTAGTTCTAGAATAGATCAGAATGTCGTCTATGAATATTATGACAAACTTGTCAAAATACTCGTGAAACACCCTATTCATGAGATCCATGAAGGCTGCTGGTGCATTTGTCAAACCAAAAGACATAACTAAAAACTCATAATGTCCATACCTTGTGCGAAAGGCAGTCTTTGGGATATCTTCAGATTTTACCTTCAGCTGGTAATAACCGGACCTAAGGTCAATCTTAGAGAAAACTCTAGCACCCCTAAGCTGGTCAAATAAGTCATCAATTCTCGGCAAAGGGTATTTGTTTTTGACAGTTAACTTATTCAATTCTTTATAATCAATGCCCATACGCATTGATCCATCTTTCTTCTTGACAAAAAGGACAGGTGCACCCCACGGTGAAAAACTAGGGCGTATGAACCCCTTCTCCAACAAATCCTTTAACTGTTTCTTCAATTCTTTAAGTTCTGTTGGTACTAGTCTATATGGATTTTTGGACACAGGCTTGGCGCCGGGGTAAACATCTACCACAAATTCAATTTCCCTATCTGGTGGCAAGCCAGGAAGGTCATCTAGGAATACTTCTGGGAAATCTTGGACAATTAAAACATTCTCGGGGCTCGCTTTTTCTACTAGTTGTGTGTCTAAAACACTGGCCAAAAAGCACAAATACTCTCTGCAGGGGGAGGGTCTACAACTAACAGAAGTCATTACAGTCATTTCCTTACTCTTCTTCAGAGCTTGGAAGGTATGGTTTAAACCTCCAGGGGGTTGAAAACTAACAACTCCAGTCCTACAATCTATTGTGGCATAATGCTTAAACAGCCAATCCATTCCTAGGATCACATCAAATCCCATTATGTCCATAACAATGAGGTCGGCAGGCAAATTCATATGTCCTACTAATACATCACTATCGGGCATCACTTGATTGGAGTGCATGCGTTCACCAGAGGGTAATGCTACGTTAAACACATGCTCAGTAGGAGTAAACCGTACATCTAACTTATCAGCAAAAGTAGAAGCTATAAAAGAATGAGTTGCACCCGAATCTATCAAAGTAAAAGCAGGCATAGAGTTGATCAGTATAGTACCTGACACTACAGCAGGCTGGCCTCATCACCAGGCTCCATCATGGAGAATATTCTTGGTTTAATCTTGGTAGGTCCGCCCTTCAAAACTGGGCAGTCTCTGTTGACATGGCCAACCTTGTTGCAATGGAAACATCGAATGGCCCGGGGCTTTGGGCAATCCTTGTACAAGTGTCCAACCTCTTCACAGTTGAAGCACTTACCCGATCCAAATCTACACTCCCCCCAGTGATTCTTCGAACATTTCGGGCACTGAGGGAACTTCTGGGTATTCAGTACCTTCTTTCTAGGTCCTTGGTTATTTTGGCCTTCACTTGGCCTCTTCACTCCCCTCTGATGGTGTGGCTGGATAAACTTTTGCGAAACCTCTTTTGGTCCGGCACACTTCCTTTCAGCTTCTTCCACTTCCAGAGCAGTGGACACAACTTCACTAAATGTCAGGCCTTTGATGCCACAGAATTTGACTCCTCGGTAAATCTCCGGCTTCAGTCCATGCACAAATTTGAACACCTTATCCTCGTCCTTATGAGCAAAATGTCCAGCAAACCTGGACAAGGACTCAAATTGCCTACTGTACTCTGCCACCGATCCTGTCTGCTTCAAATTCAAAAACTCCAACTTCTTCGCGGTTTGGACCGTGCTGTTAAAATACTTCCCATAGAATATGTCATTGAATTGTGACCAAGGCATCGCCAAGACATCTGTGGTGGTCTCTATCGTTTCCCACCAGAGTTGAGCTTCACCAGCCAAATGGAACGTGGCCAACGTGACTTTGTCCTCCTCTCCAACATTGGCACACCTAAACATACTCTCGATTTTTCTAATCCACCCTTCAGCAATAACTGGGTCAGATGACTGTCCATCAAATGTGGGTGGTCTTAGTCTCCGGAATCTATCTCCAGAGTGTTCACTGCTAGAACCCGAGTTGGCACTCCCTTGTGTCTCCCGACTCAACAGCACTCCTAATTGATCAGACTGTTGACGTACTATATCTGTCTGCTGACGCATCAATTCTGTCAGCTGCCTAATTACACTAGAGTCCTCCTCCCGCCTCGGACTCGGTATCTCTCTTGGTAATCTTGGTCTTCCTGGTCGTCTAGACATTTGTTATATTCCTATTCCAGGTTAAGTTCACCCTTAAACTTCTAATAGTTAAGGTTAAGATAAACACTTACAGTTGTTGGAGTACCTCCATGCAACGATTGGCACTGATGAGTAATCTTTTGAACGGTTTAACTGAATGTCTCTGATACCATACTGTAACTCCCCGAGTTATCTGAACCCGGTTTGTTACTCATAAGCCCGTACATAACTAAGAAACCTTGGACTAAATTTAAAACTCTCTCGAAAGTCTAAATTTAACATTTTTTTTTTTAAAAAAAGAAACTTCAAACATTTAAATGCCTGCAGCGGAAAACAATGAAGTTAAATAAAACTACGAAATGCTGTTTGAATTGTTAAGAAACAATCGGCAAATAGAAAATTAAGTTTAAACAGCGAAATACTAGAGAAGTCGCAGAAGTCAAACACATCTGCCGATTGATAAAGTCAACGGAAGAAACAGAAGATAGAAGGCTTCTGCCGATGACGTCAGCCAAAAGACATCAACCGATTGCAAACGACAAAATACACTCTACATCCTCCGATGACTATACGACAAAAATCTTCCTACATCTACCGATGACGTCAGCACGCATCTGCCGATGAGTTTACTGAGACATCATCCGATAGACTTTGGCCTACACCTTCCGATAGAATTAACCTACATCATCCGATGACTTTTCTTAAGGCATCTTCCGATAGAATTAACCTACATCATCCGATGACTTCTCTTAAGGCATCTTCCGATAGAATTAACCTACATCATCCGATGACTTTTCTTAAGGCATCTTCCGATAGAATGAACCTACATCATCCGATGACTTCTCTTAAGGCATCTTCCGATAGAATTAAGAGCGAGATTTCAACTACTTCTCGCTATACATACACAACACCAATACAGAAAGGAATTTACTTACTTCATCAAAACCATTCAGAAACAACTCACATTGTATTGTTCAAACCCAGTAAAACCAATATTTAAAGCTCACAGATCTCTTGTATCAGTAAAACAAAAATCATAGTCAAAATATTAAAATCTCTACTGTCATGAAAACTCATCATACTCAAATTAAAGCATTATCAACTAAACCCGCACCATAGCAGACAACAGTTAACCCGCCTCATCAGTTTACCAGGCCGAGGCATGAATGTACTCCTCCAAACACCTCTAATCATCAGAGCATTCAGGAAATTCACCTACAGTATCCTCAACACCTACATCACAAAACTCATCTATTAGCCTATTGCTAAGTAAGTAAAGCAGTTATGAAATGAAATGCTGAAACATAATTTCCTAAACATGCAATTTCTACTTTCTCATCTCAGTTGCATTCACATACGTTCATAAGCTGATCTGATCCCTCGGTTCCCTTGGGAAGTGGATCAATTTTTCCCAATGTTATACATCCTCTACTCGATTAAGGGGCGGATGAATTCCCTTAATAGCTGATCTGATCCCTCTGTTCCCTTGGGAGTGGGATCAATTCTCCCAATGTCATAAATCCCTTCATAAGTTAAGGGGTGGATTAGTTCCCTTAATAGTTTGTCTGTCACATACAGTTTATACCTTACCGTTCTTACATGGAAATTCATTTTCGTAATCTTTCAAAAACATGATGCATGACATACAAAATCATTCCCAAACTACTTAACCTTACTGTTCTGTGATGTAGGCCCGAAGGCACATGCATACTTTACTTACCTGGTCTCCTGGAAAAACTTGGTTGCAAGCTACTTCGGGTATTACTCGAACCTAAAACCATAGATAAAGCATACATTAAATTTCCTCTAATCTTCATTCTAAACCACTAGAAATCTAAGGGAAACTGTTTTGGAAACTCTAGTCATTGTGCATTCCCGATTTCAACTTAAACCGAAACCACCACTCGCGTACGCCTTCTCAAAACCTCATTTATCATCCCTTCTACCAACGATAAATACAATGTAGCAAGAAATAGAAGCAAGACTCACCAAGTTCAGAGGAAATCGCTGGAGAAAGTCGAAAGGGGTCTCCTATCGCGCTCTGCTAAGCTGAGGAGCTGAGAATGGAGAGGAAATGAAATAAACAGTGGCGGCTACTTCAATAATAGTTTCCTTAAATACGTTATCCACCTTTGAATTTCTAATTACCCTTATGCCCTTGCCTAGTCATCCACTAACCCTACATTTAATATTGCCATATAAATTGTGCCATTAGTTTAAAAGGAACAGAGAAACGGTTTGATAGAACCGGGTATTACAATTTGTTATTCCAAGAGACATTACCAAAAACTCATAATGTCCATACCTCGTGCGAAAGGCAGTCTTTGGAATATCTTCGAATTTAACTTTTAATTGATAGTAACTTGACGTCAGGTCAATCTTAGAGAAGACTCGCGCACCATTAAGTTGGTCGAATAGATTATCAATCCTTGGTAATGGATACTTGTTCTTGATAGTTAACTTATTCAATTCCCGATAATCTATGCACATATGCAACGATCCATCCTTCTTTTTGACAAAAAGGACTGATTCTCCCCATGGTGAAAAGCTAGGGCATATGAACCCTTTCTCCAACAATTCCTCCAACTGTGTCTTTAGTTCTCTAAGTTCTGTTGGTGCCAATATGTAAGGATTCTTAGATACAAGCTCCGTGCCTGGGTAAACATCTACAACAAACTCGATTTCTCTATCTGGCGGCAAGCCAGGAAGGTCATCTAGAAATACTTCCGGAAAGTCTTGGACAACTAAGATATTTTGAGGACTCGTTTTTCCTACAACCTGTGTGTCTATAGCACTGGCTAAAAAGCATAAGTACTCATTGCATGGAGAAGGTCTAGCATTGATAGGGGCAATAACAAACATTTTCTTACACTTTTTCAAATCTTGGAAGGTATGTTTCATACCACCAGGGGGTTGAAAACTAACTATTCCAGTCCTACAATCGATTGTGGTATAATGCTTAAACAACCAGTCCATTCCTAGGATTACATCAAATCCCATTATCTCCATGATAATGAGATCAGCAGGTAGATTCATGTTTCCCACTAACACCACACTATCAAGCATCACTCGGCTAGAGTGCATGCATTCTCCAGAGGGTAACGTGACATTAAACACATGTTCAGATTGCGTAGGTCGTACATCTAACTTAACAGCAAATGCAGACGCTATAAACGAATGTGTTGCACTATAATCTATTAAAGTAAAAGCAGGTATAGAGTTGATCAATATGGTACCTGACACTACAGCGGGCTGTTCTTCATCACCTGACTCCATCATGGAGAATATCATCGGCTTTATCTTAGCAGGGCCACTCTTTAAAGCTGGACAGTTTCTGTTAATATGGCCGACTTTGTTACAGTGGAAGCATCGAATGACTCTGGGCTTTGGGCAATCCTTGAATGTGTGTCCATCTTCTTCACAGTTGTAACACTTTCCTGAGCCAATTCCGCACTCTCCCGGGTGATTTTTCAAACATTTCAGACGTTGGAGAAACTTCCCGGTATTCTGTACCTTCATTCGTGTTCCTTGGCTACCCTGGCCTTCATTGGGCCTCTTCATCCCTCTCTGTTGGTGTGGCTGAATGAACTTTCGTGGGGCTTCCTTTGGTCCAGCATACTTCATTTCTGCTTCTTCCACTTCCAATGCCGTGGACCCGACTTCTCCGTAAGACAAACCTTTAATACCCGAAAACTTGACTCCTTTGTAAATTTCTGGTTTCAGTCCATGCATAAATTGAAACACCTTATTTTCATTCATGTGAACAAAATGTCCAGCAAACCTGGACAGGGACTCAAGCTGTCTATTGTACTCAGACACGTACCCCGTCTACTTCAAGTTCAGAAACTCCACCTTCTTTGCGGTCTGGACGGTGCTGTTAAAGTATTTCTCATAGAAAATTTCCTTGAATTGTGACCAAGACAGAGCAAGAACATCAGTGGTGGTCTCCATTGTTTCCCACCAAAGTAGAGCATCCCCAACCAAATGGAATGTTGCTAAGGTGACTTTGTCTCCTTCTCCAACGTTGGCACATCTGAACATACTCTCAATCTTCCTAAGTCATCCCTCAGCAACAATCGGATTGGATGACTGTCCATCAAATGTGGGCGGTTGCAATTTTCGAAATCTGTCTCCTGCTTGCTCATTGTTGGAACACGAGTTGGCACTCCCTTGCACATCTCGGTTCAAAAGTAGTCCCAGTTGAACACCCCCGAACCCACCCTGGCTCGGAGCGCTACTTGGCTCACTGAGACCGCAATAATTTAAATAAAATCGAATACCAGCAGGAATTTAAA
>CM039506.1:26991290-27007629 GCA_022432975.1 Begonia masoniana | reverse complement strand
TGGCCCGAGGTATGTCAGACAATTTGAGTCGCTAGCCCGATCTGTTGTAGCACCGGCTTTCAATAAATCAAAATAAGTTATTAACGGTGGGTATATAATTTTGTATGGTTAAAATTTAGGGAAATGTGATTAGGTGTAAAGACTAGGCAGGGGAAGATGGTAATTGCGATTTATATTGTGGAGAAGGTATTAAGGAAAGGTTTAGTGAGGTTTAGCCGACACTGTTTGATTACTCTACTCTAGCTTCAAGCAGACTACTCTGGGAGATTTCCCCGTTTTCCCCAACCAAGGTGAGTTTTGAATCAACTACTTTGCCGTTCTGTGCTAGGTAGCTGAAGGATTGCAAATGGTATGTATCTTCGACTAAGCTTGCGGGTGAGGGAGATTTGGGTTTTGGGGTTTAGTGATGTATCGGGAATGCTTCAATCAGTAGAGCCCAAAACTGGCTTCCTTAGACTTCAGTAGTTAGATAAAGTTTAGTGGAGATCTAATCCTAATTTTTTTTTTTTTTTTTTTTTTTTTTTTTTTTTTATTATAATATCGAATTAATTATTTTTAGTTTTATTTTGAATTCTTTTTATTTTATTTCTTTATTTTTGTGTTATTTTCAGGTGCATGCGTAAAGAAGGAAACATTAATCTTCTCCCACTTAATCTTGAGATCGAGCGTACGTGTCGACAACGTCATAAAGAGAGAAGAGAAGTTATTCAACCAGCGCGTGTCATCATGGGAGATAACGGGGAAGACAATACTGAGATTCGTCCACTGGTGAATACTGAGAGCCGGACCTTGCTGGATTAAGTTACACCTACTGTATCCGGAGTGCATTCAGCTATTTGGAAACCGGCCATTGCTGCTAATTTTGAAATTAAGTCGGGGACATTGCACATGATTCAACAATATCAGTTTAGTGGATTACTTTCTGAGGACCCCAAAGAACATATTGCAAATTTTTAAGAAGTATGCGATACTTTCAAATATCACAATGTGGGGGATGATGCTGTTAAGTTACGTCTATTTCCATTCTCATTACGGGATCGTGCAAAAAATTGGCTTAACTCTCTGCCAGCTAATTCTATTACTACTTAGGAAGAGTTATGCCAGAAATTTCTATCCAAGTTCTTTCCTTTCGACAAGACTGCTAAACTTCACAACAAGATAATCAACTTCAGTTAATTCGATGGAGAAACATTATATGAGGCATGGGCATGCTTCAAGGATATGTTACGAAAGTGTACAAACCATGGACTACCGAGGTGGATGCATATTCAAACTTTCTATGTGGGATTATGTAATGCCCCGAACCCGCCCCGGGCCCGGTGCGCCACTTTGCAAACAAATCCCGTGTTTAAACGACGATTAAAAGTAATTTAAATAAAATATTCGGCTCGGTTTTGTTAAAATTCCCGGCTCGATGTTTGGGTTTTTCGAACCCTCAATTTTTCTTGGAACACGTGTCTAAAATACGTTAAAATACGTTGGAAAAATGTCGGGTCAAAACATGTTAGAAATCGAGAGAATAATAAAAAAAAACGAAAAATTGCACCTAAAGGGGTGCTGGGCGCGCGCTGGGGCGCACCAGCGCGCCCCATCAATTTGTTCCACGACCGATCGTGGCTAAATGCCCGATCGGTCGGGATTTCTCGGGTTTTCTTCACCCAGAAACTTCCCGACCGCGACCGGTCGTGCCCCGGGCCTGATCGATCGGGCCGGCTCGGGTTTTTCATCACCAAAAACACCCTAAAATGCCCTTTTTAACCCTTTTTCCACCTCCCTACACATTTTAACACTTTTCTACATCCCGAACATCTCCAAAAATCCTGAAAATTTAACCATACCTTCCCGACGCATAAATCTTCCAATCCCATAATTATTTTTGAAAACCGACTTAAAACGGAGAATTACAAAAATCACAAACATAACCCGACGTTAGTTACTTTAAAATCAAAACGGGCAATATAACGCCTAAAACTTTAAATACCCAAAACTTGAAATAAATCCCGGAAAACACACCGCTTCCATCGCGAACAACTATACTCCCTATCCATCTTCAAATCAACTCGTAAACCCGGTAACATACATACGAAAATATTTACGAACACAATTTACCACAACTAAATAAAGTTTCCTAACTCCCACAAAACAACATTTCCACACACTAACTATCCATACCAAAATACTTACAAATTATACTATCCATATCAAACATTCACCTCCCACTACCCGAGACATCCAGTGGTTAAAACGCCCCGACAATAGCCTGCACCGGCGGACTCCGTACTCCTCCGACTGCAGCCTAATCCTCGGTAGTCTCGTCTACCTCACCTGTATACAAATCGTCACCTACACCACAGAACACACAAAAAGGTAAGCCTAACGCTTAGCAAGTAGGGAAATAATGCACAACACACACTAAATGTTTGACTCAACCCTAACATGCAGTCTCTGCACACTCTGTTGTTTTCTTTTCGTTTCAATTGCATTTTATCTTTCACTTCCAGGTGAATCAAGTAGGCACATGCCCCCACACAGTCCAGGACGGCCACGCCTTGACCCACGGAGCTAGACCGGAGGCACACGTCCCAACACAGTCCAAGACGGCCAACCGAATCTCCTCCAATCGATCGTAGAATCCTCATCGTGCACTTCAAGCACGAGTGCACTTCAAGCACGAACCTCATTGTGCACTTCAAGCACGGGTGTACTTCAAGCACCAACCCCATTGTGCGCTTTAAGCACGAACAGGTTGAGGTCGAGAAATTCATACTCACGACTCATTACGTACATTAGAATCCCCCAATCGATCGTAGAATCCTCATCGTGCACTTCAAGCACAAACCCTATTGTGCACTTCAAGCACGAATAGGTCGAGGAAGTCATACTCACGACCACGTTGCAAATCTTTTCTTATCTTTCATTTCATTCTTACCGCTCAAGGATGCAAAACACGTAATTTCGTAGTTTAGAAAACCATGATGCGTGACACACGATGCATGACACAAAGCAAAACATAATAACAATCAAACAATCCCTACCGTTCTATGGTGTAGGCCCGAAGGCAACAAACACGCACTCCACTACTTACCTGGTTGCCGCTCGATACTTTCTCGTTCACTCCGTCCAACAAAATCAAACGTTCGATTACCTAAAAATGACGAGAAATCAACTTAGAAATTTACAAACTCTAAGGGAAATTCTTAACCTAACTAATAGAACTATAACACAACTCCCAACCCGATCTTTACCCCAAAATTGACCTTCTAACTTCAAACGGTCATAACTCCATCATTTTGCAATGGATTTTGACGTGCCACCCCAATTCGGAAACCTCTACACGTCTACTATCCATTGAATCACTCAAATCAACCATCCAAACACGAAGGCTAAGTCGGACATGCCAAAACAGAACCGGTGCTCTTTAGGGTAAAAACCGATTTTTCACACTTTCACTTCCAATCCTCAATCCAACCACTCCAACAACCTAAACTAAGTCATTTAACAACCAAACCATCAAAATAAGAAAGAAATCTAACATCAACACTCAATTTTCGGAATCCCTAACCTAGGGTTTTCCAACTCTTCCTAAACCTACCTAAAACACCCTAAAAACTCTTCCAAACTTCATCCCATAGCACATAAACTAAAACCCATGTAAATTTACCTTGCAATCACTTGAAGAAATGAAGTAAGAAGGAGGAAGAGAGGCGGCTATGGAGGAGAGCAAGAGAAGTCGATGAAGATAAAGAAAAAGGAATGAAAACCTAACTTTAAACCATAACTTTCATTTACTTTTAATTTTCCTCCATTTAACTTTTTAAAATTACAAATCTACCACACCTTTTCTTCCTTTAAAAGCCAACGTGAAAGCCACTTCAAAATTCATCACTTTCCATTCAATTTAATGCATATGAATTCCTTTGCGTTTCATTGGTTCATAGGTTTGACTTTTCAAACCCTTTGGTTTGAATTTCAACTCTTTTTCTTCTCTCTTTTCTCCTCAATGCATAACATCAAACTTATATAATTAAACTCTCCTAACACGTCAAATTGTAGGCGACGCACGTAATAGGAAATTCTCGGGTGTTACAGATTATTTGCATCTACGAAAACTTTGGTCAATGCAGCTGCAGGTGGTACTTTAATGAGACAAACTGAAAAAAGCCGCATATGATCTTTTAGAGGAATTAGCGCTTAACGATGACCAATATCTAGTGGAAAGATCAATTATGAAGCGCACATCGGGTACTCCAGAACTCAAGGCTATGAAAGATTTAACTCAACTAGTTGCCTCATTAGCTAAACAATTCCAAGAGTCTCATATGACCGCGAGTGTAATAAAAACGTCGACAGTTAACCGTCAATGGTGTCAAGGACCACATTTGAGTGAAGAATGTCAACAGGGCAATCTCATGTCGAGTGAACCCACAGAGCAAGCTAACTATATGGGTAATTTTAATCGGTAAGGTAATCTCAATTCCAACACCTATAACCCAGGATGACGACAACACCCAAATTTTTCATGGCAAAATTCTCAAAATGCGATGTAAATGCCTCAAGCAGCTCAACCTGGTCATTCTCAACAAGTTGAAAAGAAAAATGATCTTGAAACAGCCCTTATGCAGTTTATGACCGAAACTCGTACTGCGATGCAAAATCAATCAATACAAATTCGAAGTCTTGAAAATCAACTTGGTCAATTTGCAAATGTCATAAATGGAAAGCCTCAAGGCTCACTACCAAGTAACACAGAGGTGAACCCCAAAGGTCATTGTAATGCAATCACCACTCGCAAGGGAACTGTAATTGAATCAGTGCAAAAAGAGATTCAAGTACCTAAAGTTGTTAATGAGGAGTCTAAAGCAGATGAAGTTCAAAAGTCTTCACCATCTCATCATTCTCCAATTCATGCAAACTCACCTCCAGTGCCGTTTCTGCAAAGATTGAAAAATGTGACGCTTGATAAACAATTTTCTCAATTCCTGGATGTCTTCAAGAAGCTCCACATTAATTTTCCATTTGCCGATGCGTTGGAACAAATGTCGAGTTATGAAAAATTTATGAAAGATATTCTTTCCCACAAGAGGAAAATAGAGTAGTTTGGTATTATTGCTCTTTCAGAAGAATGCAGTGCAATTATTCAAAAGAAGCTCCCTCAAAAATTAAAAGATCCGGGAAGTTTTACTGTACCTTGCGAGATTGGCAATTCTATATTTACTAGGGCACTATGCAATTTGGGGGCGAACATTAATTTAATGCCTTTATCTATATTCTGAAAACTCAATCTAGGCGAAGCAAATCCGACAAGGGGTTACATTATTGATGGCCGATCACTCTATTAAACACCCGAGGGGAATCATTGAAGATGTGCTTGTAAAAGTAGATAAGTTCATATTCCCTGCTGATTTTATTGTGCTTGATATGGAAGAAGACCGAGATGTGCCGATTATTTTGGGTAGACCATTCCTTGCTACAGGTCGTGCCTTTATTGATGTACAAAGAGGCGAATTGAGCTTGAGAGTTCAAGATGAAGAAGTCATCTTTAACGTGTTCAGAGCCATGAAATATCCGGGGGAGGATAATGATGTTTTTCTTGTTGAAGTTACCGAGTCCGCAGCAGATGAAGTTGCACGTCAACCGGACGACCCTTTAGAAGCATGTATGTTTGAGCAGAATTATTATCTAGAAATGGATACTGAAGTACGTGGTTACGTGGTTATGCTATGTGGATGGACTCTTATGAGCCAAATTTAAGGAAATACTATGAAAATTTGGGGGAAGGCCCATCACGCACATTGCCATCCATTGAGCAACCGCCTGTGCTAGAATTGAAGACACTACTCTCACATTTAAAATACGCATATTTATAAGCTCCATATTCTTTATCGGTAATTATTTCTGCTGACCTATCTACAGAGGAAGAAGATAAGTTACTCCGAGTTCTTCGACAATTCAAATCAGCGATTGGTTGGACTTTGACAGATTTAAAGGGGATAAAATCGTCATTTTGTATGCACAGAATTCTTATGGAGGAAGATCACAAGCCATCAGTGGAACATCAACGATGTCTCAACCCTACCATGAAAGAAGTGGTGCGCAAAGAAATCTTAAAGTGGTTGGATGCGGGGGTGATCTACCTAATTTCTGACAGTTCATGGGTTAGCCCCGTCCAAGTTGTACAGAAAAAGGGAGGAATGACTGTTGTGTAAAATATACATAATGAGCTCATTCCGACTCGCACTATCACCGGTTGGCGTATATGTATGTACTATAGGAAGTTAAACAAAGCTACAAGGAAAGATCACTTCCCACTTCCGTTCATTGATCAGATGCTTGACAAGTTAGTAGAACACGAATTTTATTGTTTTCTTGATGGGTACTCTGGATACAATCAAATAGTTATCGCCCCTGAAGACCAAGAGAAGACCACATTTACCAGCCCTTACGACACCTTTGCATTTCGACGAATGCCCTACGGTTTTTGTAATGCCCCTGCTACTTTTCAAAGATGCATGATCGCTATATTTTCTTACATGGTTGAACGCATTATTGAGGTATTCATGGATGATTTTTCTATTTTTGGTTCTTCTTTTGATCATTGTCTGGAGAATTTGCATAAGGTGCTTCAATGATGTGTAGAGACAAATTTGGTATTAAATTGGAAAAAATGTCATTTTATGGTACGTGAAGGTATTGTGTTAGGCCATCGGATATCATCTCAGGGGATAGAAGTGGATCGTGCCAAGATTGATAAAATTGAGAAGCTACCACCACCTATCTCAGTTAAGGGCGTGAGGATTTTTCTGGGACACGCAGGATTTTATCGCAGATTCATCCAAGACTTTAGCCGGATCACCAAGCCATTATGTAGCCTATTAGAAAAGGATGTGGAGTTTAAGTTTGATACTGATTGTTTAAATGCCTTTAATTTATTGAAAGAGAAGCTCACTTCAGCACCCATTGTAGTAGCACCAGACTGGAACCATCCATTTGAAATTATGAGTGATGCTAGTGATTTTGCTATTGGAGCAGTGTTAGAGCAACGCAAAGATAAGACTTTCCGCACTATCTATTATGCAAGTCGAGTCCTTAATGAAGCTCAGTTGAATTATGCTACAACAGAAAAAGAACTACTTGCAGTTGTCTTCGCCTTTGACAAATTTCGTCCTTATCTTATCGGCAATAAGGTAATCGTTTTTACTGATCATTCAGTCATTAAATACCTTATGGTTAAAAAAGATGCAAAACCGCGCCTCATTCGTTGGGTCTTACTACTCCAAGAGTTTGATCTAGAAATTAGAGATAAAAATGGCACAGAAAATCTAGTGGCAGATTACCTGTCTAGACTACAACCTTAAAAACATATGACAAAGGATGGAGTACCAATTGTTGATACCTTTCCGGATGAACAACTTTTTAGCGTTAGCACTACACCTTGGTACGCAGATATTGCCAATTTCCTGGCCAGTGGTGTTCTGCCCATAGAGCCTTCAGCCTATAAAAGAAAGAAATTTTTTGCTGATGTTAAAAGATATTATTGGGATGATCAATTTCTTTACAAGCACTGTGTGGATCAGGTCATAAGGCGGTGTATTCTGGAAGACGAGATGGGGAATATATTACAGCATTGTCATTCACTAGAGTGCAGAGGACATTTTGGTGGCAAACGAACGGCGGCCAAGGTATTACAATGTGATTTTTTTTGACCGACCATTTTCAAAGATGCTCATTTATTTGCTATGTCATGTGACCGCTGCCAACGTACCGGCAATATTTCACACCGAGATGAGATGCCATTGACCAATATTCTGGAAGTATAGTTATTTGATGTTTGGGAAATCAATTTTATGGGTCCGTTCCCTACTTCTTTCAATCATAAATATATACTCCTGGCAGTTGATAATGTATCAAAATGGGCGGAGGCATCTGCTATCCCAACCAATGATGGAAAAGTGGTGCTCAATTTTCTTCGTAAAAATATTTTCACACGATTCGGTACTCCTCAGGCTATTATCAGTGATGAAGGTACGCATTTTTGTAATAAGCAATTTGAAACCTTATTGTTGAAATATGGTGTCAAGCATCACAAGGCTCTCGGATACCATCCGCAATCTAATGGTCAAACCAAGGTTTCAAATAGAGAAATCAAGCAAATTTTAGAAAAAACGGTTAGCTCATCTCGTAAAGATTGGTCCCGTAAGCTAGATGATTCTCTTTGGGCATATCGAACAACATTCAAAATATCATTAGGTATGTCACCATACCGTTTGGTTTTTGGTAAAGCTTGCCATCTTCCTGTGGAATTAGAGCATCGAGCTTTATGGACTATTAAAAAGATAAATATGGAGTCACAAGCAGCTGGCGAAGCAAGAATATTACAGTTAAACGAGCTTGATGAATTTAGACACGAAGCTTATGAAAATTCAAGAATTTATAAAGAAAAGACAAAGGCGTGGCATGATAAACATATTGTATTGAAGGAATTTGCACCAGGACAGCAAGTACTATTATTTAATTCTAGACTTCGGTTATTTCCCGGTAAACTCAAGTCACGATGGTCTGGTCTGTTCACGGTTATTAGAGTGTTTCCTCATGGGGCTGTTGAAATTCAAGGTGATGATCATTCTATTTTCAAGGTTAACGATCAAATATTGAAACCGTATTGGGGTGGTACATTTGACATTGCAAATCCGTTCTCCTTCTAAACGAAATGTGATGCAGCATATCGTCAAACTGATGACATTAAAACACACACTTGGTGGGAGGTAACCCATTTATCGTTTTTATTTTATTTTATTTTTACTTTCTTGTTCTTATTTTCGTTTTCAGTTATAATTTCGTTTTTTCATTTTGATAGGAGTAGTTTTATATTATCGACTAAGTATTTGGTGTTGAAAAAAAAAAAAATCAAGCTTCTCTACTGATCGATCGGCGTCTTTGGCGATCGATCAGCGCAGAACGACTATTTTAGACTAGAGAATGCACCGATCGATCGGCTCTTTTGGTGATCGATCGGCGTAGAACGACTATTTTGTTTCAAAAACAGAAGATGGGCCGATCGATCGGCTCAATGTGCCGATTGATCGGTGCTTCTAATTTTGCATTTTATTACCTGGCGATCGTTCACGACTCTCATTTTCCCTTCTCGCTGTTAAAACAATATCCCTGTTCTCCCTTATTGTAACGCCCCCGAACCCACCCTGGCTCGGTGCGCTACTTTGCTAACCAATCCCACATTGAAACATAATTGACAAAGTAGAATTAAAGCTAAGTATCTCAAAACTCTCTTACGTCATACCTAGCTGCCTAGACTCATTAATTTCCCTTAATCCTAACCGTTAAGCACCACGGAGTCATTCCCGAAAATTTCGGCAAAGTAACGCCTGAAAATGGCGCCTCCAAATATGCTAAAAACCTGCATAATCCAATCCCAACCAGATGCATAATATTCTACTCAACTTTCCAGCATACGAAATCTCCAAATAGTAGCAAAGAGAAACTATAATACTAATATCCCTAAATGAAGAAAGTCCACAGTACAGGGCGATACATCACCCTTAACTTGACTATATACCACAAATACACATAGCTATACCACGACTATCAAAAACATCAACACAAAATGAGTTAAGCATTCCCATCATTTCTACAAACAGACATCTACAATAAACTACTAAAATGTAAAGTCTCACATTCTCCTGAAGACCATGGTCGAGGCGCCCCGACAACTGCCCGCACCGGCACGCCCTGTGCATCTCCGACTTCTCCCAAGTCTTGGCTGACTCACATAGCTCACCTGTACCCGCGTCGTTACCTACACCACAGAACACACACGCACACGTAAGCTTACGCTTAGCAAGTAGGGATTAACAAATACGACTAGATAAAATGCAAGCTACACACAACGCTGAACAAAACAACCAAACAACACAACGACACGAAACAAAACACAGATTTGCCCGCATCAACGATGCCTTATTCTTTAATACAGTATGACAACGCAACACAACACCACAACACCACAATGCAACTCAATAACCCGACTCAACACAACACGACAACACGGTCAGACAATACTAGTTGCCCGCACCCAAAAGGATGCCTTACTCTTTAACTCAGCACGACACAAAATGTAACTTCTACACTCACTGCTACTTTCAATTACATTCTCCATTTATTAATCTTTTACCAGTGCATCTCTCATAGAAATCCTTCCGAGGTGCTCCACGAGCACTACTCCCCGACAAGACATGTCGAGACCCTTTCGAGGTGCTCCACGAGCACTACTCCCCGATGAGGTAGTAAATCCTTCCGAGGTGCTCCACGAGCACTACTCCCCGGCAAGGCATGTCGAGACCCTCTCGAGGTGCTCCACGAGCACTACTCCCCGATGAGGCGGTAAATCCTTCCGAGGTGCTCCACGAGCACTACTCCCCGACAAGGCATGTCGAGACCCTCTCGAGGTGCTCCACGAGCACTACTCCCCGATGAGGCAGCTCTACTCGACATTGCAGTTCAATCGCATAAGACCCTCCCGAGGTGCTGCCACGAGCACTACTCCCCGCGAGGCAGCTCTATTTGATATCATCACAACACAACACTTGTAGAGACCTTCCCGAGGTGCTCCACGAGCCTACTCCCCGGCGAAGCAACTCTACACGCTATCACTGCCTAGTGCAATGCATCCCTTGCAGAGACCCTCCCGAGGTGCTCCACGAGCACTACTCCCTGGAGAGGCAACTCTACTCGGAATCACTTTGCATTCCTCATTACCCTCATTACAATTAGTGCGCACACTTCAAACACGTGCTCACACTCAATTCTCTTGGGCTCACCATGCACAACATCTCTAACTATAATGCAAGTCAGCTCACAACTCAATTAAGTCAACCAATGCACAACATCCAATAAACACAACAATCACACTATATTGCAAGTCAGCTCACAACTCAATTAAGTCAACCAATGCACAACATCCAATAAACACAACAATCACACTATATTGCAAGTCAGCTCACAACTCAATTATCGTGGCTCTAACTATAATGTAAGTCAACCAATGCACAATAGCTCTAACTGTAATGCAAGTCAACCAATGCACAACATCTCTAACTATAATGCAAGTCAGCTCACAACTCAATTAAGTCAACCAATGCACAACATCCAATAAACACAACAATCACACAACAACCAAACAAAACCAAGCAAGCAAACAATCTACTACAAGCAACCAAATCAGAATAAAGCAACCAAACCAGCAAAGAATCTCCTACCGTTCCGTGGTGTAGGCCCGAAGGCAAAACATTCCACTACTTACCTGAACTCTGGCACCGCACTTACTCGCTTTGGCTATGTACATTTTCCCACTTGGTAACCTATCACATTCACAAAATTCACTTAAGCATTACTATTCACTTCTAAAGAATATTTAAACTAACTCTAACTACAACTATTCAAATTTCTTTAAAATTAAGCCTACATACACCAACTTACTTTAAAACTATTATTTCTAGCCTAATCCAACTAAAGCCTAACTAAATGGGCCACCAATTTGGGTTGGGTAAAAACCGACCCGAACTTCAAACGCGCGTAACTTTTGCGTCGGATATCGGAATCGAATGATTCCAGCGGTCACGTACTCCTCTAATAATCTATTTTAACCTGCGAAAAGGAATTTGAAAACAAACGACCCTAGATAGGTCAAATTGGCAAAAACCCGAACTGCCCTTCACCCTAAAATATCCCCTTTCCGATTTTCCATCAAATTCCACTCAAACCCTCACCAATCAACCACCTACACCCTCAATTAACATAAACTAACAAGATTCTAAGGCTTTACATAGGAAAACCCGAATTCCCCACTTTGGAGCCCTCGGTTTTTCACACAATTCGAGCTCACCAATGCTCGGCAACTATCGCCGGCGTTAAGCTCGGCTATTTGACGCCAAGAACGGCCAAAAAGGGTCGGTGATCGGAGCTCAACGCAGCTCGACACCCTCGGCCATAAACCGAGCAAAAACAGGGCACACAAAAAAATCGAGCCTTACCTGTCGATTCGTGCACGGAGACGGGCCGAAAATGGTAGACCTGGAAGCGCCGTCGTCGTCTGGCCTGAAAACGGCGAGAGTCGCCGGCGTTCGTCGTCCCTCTCCCTCGTCTCTCCCCTGTTCGCGCTCGGGAGCTCGGGCTGAAAGGGGAAACAGAATGGCTCACGCCATTCTGTTTTTATTTTTTATTTTTTTTTAATAAAAATATTTTATTTTTATTTGTTTTATTTAATTTTTATTTAACTAATTACTAAATCACCCTCACATTTTTAAACTAACTAATCCGTTAATATCTCTCACCTCACTCTCGGTCTAACACCTCCACCGAAACTCCATAGCATAATTAATTAACTCAATAACTAACATAACGTAAATTAATTAAATCTAAAGCAACTAAAGCAACACACGTTGAGGAAAAATCCTCGGGTGTTACACTTATCTCACCCGCGATCAATCGGCGCTCTCATCCATTATTTTCTACCGCCGTCTTCCGCGACTCACCTCGACTTCTCTCACGACACCAGGTACACTTCTCTGGTTGAGCTTTTTTCTCTGTCTCCCACTTGGGAGTTTTCGACTTTTCACATTATATCGTCCTTGCTATTGTGTTGGTCATACTTGGAAAATTTTTGACGTATGTTACCCTTCTCCATGCGGTGCTTGTCAAGTTGCCAGTGATAGTGTTTGTGTTTACTTTTACGGATGGTTAGAGTTATAGTTTCGTTGTGGTTCCAAGTTTATTATGAATGCCCACTAGATGTTTGCTTAATTGTCTGAGTCAACTGAAAGTTTCAATTATGCATTTTGTTTACTCTAGCTTTATTAATTGATTCTCTCACATGCTTAATTGTCATGAATGTGTATGCTGGGTTGGATGTGTTTGTTTCGTGTGTGCAGTAACAGGTTACGTAATTCGTGTGATATTCCAAAATGCCACTGAAACGATCGAGAGCCACGACATGTTCAGTATCATTCAACCCGATCCAGCACTCATTCATCAACCCCACTGTAGCCAATTATTTTAAGGACTTTATGACCAAAGATAAGGCTATTATATGTGAAGTGCAATTCCAGCCTACAGAGGTTGATGACAACATTTTGACCACACTCCAAAGACGAAGGTGGGCGTTACTTGCCGTACTAGGAGGTGATGCGAACGTAAATGCCGTTCGCGAGTTTTATGCCAATCTTAAAGCATCTAACACAGAGGGGCCAGTTAAAGTACAGAACAAGTTCATCAATTTTTCAGCTGAGGCTATCAACACTTATCTTGGCCTTGATAATGACGCACCTGATGACTTTCAAACTATGATGGATGTCGGGCCGGACTATGAATTGATTTTACGTGAGATGGGCCACAAGGGCTCAACATGGATTTATTCTATGCACAACCCCATTCAACCTTTACACATTATATCAAGCTGCCTCAATCACTACGCGCAAGCATGGTGCAAATTTATTCGGGGCAACTTGATGCCCACCTCTCAAAAGTTGGAATTGACCAAAGAACGGGTGGTGGTGCTTTACTGCATTCTCACGGGGAGTTCCATTAATATAGGGAAACTTATACACCGTAATATTCTCGAATGTAGTAAAGGATCTAGCACTGGCGGGCATAGACACCCAGTTTTGATCACACACCTATGCACAGCAGCCAATGTCCCCATGAGCTCAACCGACAAACCCTGGATCCAGCAGGCGGTGTACAGCACACCGAATATTGAACGAATCGCCAATTGGCCTTATGGGACAGCCCGATATAACGGCTTAGGGTTCAATGAACATGATGTAACTGTAGTCATTCCTCCGCGGGCTGTGCCTCTGCCTCGCGTCTGGCGTATTCCTAATTCTCAAGCCTTCACATCTAAAAATGCTGCCTTAGTAGCAGGCTGACACGCTCATCGAGAGGCTCGCCTTAAACAACGCTATGAAAGTCAGTATGTAACTGGAGGTGCATCTTCCTCTTCGGCCATTCCTCCGCGTTCATACACATTGGATGATCTTGGGCGCATGATGGAAACATTAATGACCCGACAATCCCACATGGAGCATCGACTAACAGACCTCAAGTTACCCTAACTGGAGCATCCTCAATTTACGGCTCAATACCTAGACGCTTTCAATGCTCACCAGGGCTACTCGACACAATCGAGTCCACCATTTCTGTATTATCCTGAGTATTTACTTCAGCTGTATACCTCTCCACCAGAGGATGAAGAGGATGATATGCCGGGCCCCACCTGAGGTACGCTATCCCCTTTCATATTTTTCGTATATGTTTTGTCTTCATTGAGGACAATGTTCGTATTAAGTTTGGGGGTGTTTTCTATTTCAACTAATTTTGTCTGCTCTGTTGCTCTAAGATATATTATATGGTTATGCAGTCTGAAATCTTGATTGAGGTGTTAATAATGATTTAAATGAAATACATTCATGCTTTAAACACCTTGAGATATGTTGAGTAGAAGAGTGATTTGTTTTAGTTTATATTGATTAGAGCTTACATAGTTATCTTCACAAATTTGAATACGTTTTATTCTTGTTTGAACCTATTTGCTGGTAATATATTTGTGTAGTCTACTGAGAGTGAAACCCAAACATTGTAAGGGAGCGAATGAGAATAAACACGGTAAGGGAGTGTAACTCCAGTCAAATACATTGATACGAGGACATTGTGAGGAACATCCTTTTTAGTTTTGCCCGATATTCACGAATGCAATTTGAAGTTTTCACAAATAAGAGAATGACTTAGGCCATCATTGAACCGTTTGAGCCTTCTTAGCTTACCATTCTGTGTCATCTAATGACACCCATAGTCACCTTTTTGAGCCTATTATTTACAGTTCAATTGTACATATTTCAGCCTAGCCACATATAGATTTACCTACCTTTTCTAAAAGAGCATGAGGTTTATTAATATATTTGAAGGAGAGTAAAGGAATGTAGTGGTGAGAATGAATACAAACTCCTTTATCATCCGTTGATTTATTTTTGCGTTGTTTTGCTATTATTAGTCTGAGTTGTAAAAAAAAAGAGAAAAACAAAAAAAAAAGAGTTCGAAAGTTTAGTTTGATTTTCAAGTTTGTTGCATTTTACTCTGCAATTATGACAAAAGAGTTTATCTGAATGATATTGAACGAAGAAAGTTTGGGGGTGAGAGATCAAAGGAAAGTTTGAGCAAGTTCAATGAGTGAGCGAATACTGAGCAGAAAATATTTAGTGGGAGAGATAAGGATGGATGAGGTGTGCTCTGATTACACGTTTGTATCCCTAAAATTCCTACCCTTTTAACCTCGCCTTACATTACAAGCTTTTAAAGACCTATCAACTTTTATTTTGGTTAATAGATAATTGCTATTAGTTGGATAGTGGGCAAAACTGATGAATGATTAGAGTGAATGGAGTAATTCCCGAGTGAAATGAGAATCCATCCCTTACATGTAGCTACATTAGTTGAACCAACAATTAGGAGAAAATAAGAATGAACAACACACACGAAGATTTCTATGTAAGCTATTGTCAATGCGCTACTATGAGTTATTTCTTTTGCAAAGTGTAAACTTGGTGGTTTTAGTATGAATTTTTCAAGTTGAGACGAATTACCGAAAACCTTGATTAAGATTGTTTTACCATAGTATTTGTGAGCAGCTTAAATATGATTGAGATTATATCTTTGGTTATCTGAGTTGCATTTTGTTCGCTTGAGGACAATCTTTCATTCAAGTTTGGGGGTGTGATAAGTGTGTATTTTACACACTTATCTACACTTTTTATAATTGATTTGATAAGTTTTTCTCAAGTGTTTGAAGGAATTTGATGTATTTTATGTAAGTGTGCAGACAATTTATTTAGAACAGGCTGAGGAAGAAAAGAAGAAGTTGAGGCAAAATTGGCAGAGAAAAAGGCGATCGATCGGCCCTCATTAGGCGATCGATCGCTTAAAAAGAATAGAGAATTCATAGAAGAGAAAACAGAGAAGGAGCCAATCGATCGCTCACTTCAGGCGATCGATCGGCTGAAGAGAAGAATTGTTGAGACAAATTATGCACGAGACAGAGAAGGCACCGATCGATCGCCACAATTCCTGCGATCGATCGGCTGAAGAAAGAACGGATTATGAAAACAGAATAAGAGGCGATCAATCGGTCAATTTCTGCGATCGATCGGCTACAAATTTAGAAAGTTTAAATTGTCTAATCTCAACCGTTAATCTGAGGAAAGATTTAATCTCAACCATTGATCAACTGAAAAGAAGAATAAAACCGAAGCAAGAGCACGCAGGCATTCACGAGTTT